>JASTWF010002404.1:0-28124 GCA_030390025.1 Squalus acanthias
CCCCTCACACACACCCCTCACACATACACCACACACACACCCCTCACACACACCCCACACACACTCACCCTACACACACACACCCCACACACACACACCCCACACACATACACCACACACACACCCCTCACACACACCCCACACACACACACCCTACACACACACACCCCACACACACACACCCCACACATACACCCCTCACACACACCCCACACACACACACCCCACACAAACACCCCACACAAACACTCACCCCACACACACACACCCCACACACACACACTCCACAGCACTTTGGGGCAGAGAATTCCAAAGATTCACAACCCTCTGGTTCTATCTCAACTACATATAGACATAACACTACAACATACCTCCTAAGCTGTACCCCATTTAAATCTTTATCCAATTATTAACGTTCTTAATGCTTAAGAAGGCATAAACACCAGCATAATCAGCGATTTTACCTTAAATATCTTAGAGGGACATCAGATATTTTCTTGAAAAACTTACAAAACAACATCAAACCTTCCATTTGGTGGTCCACAAATGAATAAACTAAAGTATATGAAAACTTAATATGCTTCTTTAAATTACATTCCCCCATGCTTAGCAGATTTATAAGATAAATAGAGATAAGGCATGCCATCTGATCCATTTATCCCTACAATCAGGTTACCACCCTTCTCACAGCCCTAACCAAAGTCACAAATTACATTCTCTGTTACGGTTACAGTGGTGCATTATCTCTCCGTCCTCTTCGGCTTCACTATAGCCTTTAACATGGTCGACCATACCATCTTTTTCCTGCGCCTTGCGTCTTTTATCCCCCTCCTTTTCCTCATCTACGTGCTGCCTCTTGGCAACATCATCCGCAGACATGGGTCACCAATAACACCCAACTCCACCTTTCCACCACCTCTTTCATAGAATCATAGAAGATAGGAGCAGGAGTAGGCCATTCGGCCCCTCAAGCCTGCTCCGCCATTCAATGAGATCATGGCTGATCATCCAAATTCAGTACCCTGTCCCTGCCTTCTCCCCATATCCCTTGATCCCTTTAGCCTTAAGAAATATATCTAACTCCTTCTTGAATATATTTAATGAATTGGCCTCAACTGCCTTCTGTGGCAGAGAATTCCACAGGTTCACCACTCTTTGGGTGAAGAAATTCCTCCTCATCTCTGTCCTAAATGGCTTACCCCTTATCCTTAAACTGTGACCCCTGGTTCTGGACTCCCCGGCCATCGGGAACATCCTTCCTACATCTAGTCTGTCTAGTCCTGTTAGAATTTTATAGGTTTCAATGAGATCCCCTCTCATTCTTCTAAACTCCAGCGAGTATAAGCCCAATCGACCCAATCTCTCCTCATACGTCATTCCTGCCATCCCAGGTATCAGTCTGGTGAATCTTCGCTGCACTCCCTCCATGGCAAGAACATCCTTCCTCAGATAAGGCGACCAAAACTGCACACAATACTCAAGATGTGGTCTCATTAAGGCTCTGTACAACTGCAGCAAGACATCCTTGTTCCTGTACTCGAACCCTCTCGCTACGAAGGCCAACATACCATTTGCCTTCTTAACCGCCTGCTGCACCTGCATGCTTACCTTCAGCGACTGGTGCACAAGGACACCCAGGTCTCGTTGCACTTCCCCTTCTCCCAATTTATTGCCGTTCAGATAATAATCTGCCTTCCTGTTTTTGCCACCAAAGTGGATAACCTCGCATTTATCCACATTGTACTGTATTTGCCATGCATCTGCCCAATCACCCAACCTATCCAAATCATATTGGAGTTTCTCGGCATCCTCCTCACAGCACACACGCCCACCCAGCTTTGTGTCATCTGCAAACTTGGAGATATTACATCTAGTTCCCTCGTCTAGATCATTAATATATATTGTGAATAGCTGGGGTCCTAGGACCGATCCCTGCGGAACCCCACTAGTCACTGCCTGCCACTCGGAAAAAGACCCGTTTATTCCAACTCTTTGCTTCCTGTCTGCCAACCAGTTCTCTATCCAAGTCAGTACCCTGCCCCCAATCCCATGTGCCTTAACTTTACACGCTAATCTCTTATGCAGGACCTTATCGAAAGCCTTCTGAAAGTCCAAATACACCACATCCACTGGTTCTCCCTTATCTATTCTACCAGTTACATCCTCAAAAAATTCCAGTAGATTAGTCAAGCACGATTTACCTTTTGTAAATCCATGTTGACTTTGACCGATCCTGTCACTGTTTTCCAAGTGCTCTGCTATTACATCTTTTATAATGGACTCTAGCATTTTCCCCACTACCGATGTCAGGCTTACCGGTCTATAATTCCCCGTTTTCTCTCAACCACCTTTTTTGAACAGTGGGGTAACATTAGCTACCCTCCAATCCATGGGTACAGTTCCAGAGTCCCTCCACTGCCTCTGTATTATCAGACTGCTATCCAGTCTTGGATAGCTGCAATTTCCTCCAGCTAAACATGAGAAGAGCAAAGCCGTTGAGCTGGAAATTGCGGTCGGAGGCGTACCTCCGGAGTACGCCTCCGACCCGCGAATCATTCCGCACCTACCTCCTGGCGTCCAGGCTGCGGAGAGTTCCAGTCTCGGGCCTCCAGGCGTACGGCAGCGTAAAGGCCCATGGATCCCAGGGACGCAGGCGGTTCGGAAGCGTCCCTGGGATCACGTGGGCCGGTCCTCCAATCACAAAGGAGGATTCCATTGCAGTCATTTACAAAAGGGAGTCCCCTAATGATATGCAATGGAATCCCCAAATAATTATACAATGTACAGAATTCTAATAAATATAAATGTGCTGAATTTCAACTTTATTCATAAGTCCCTTCATTACACTAAATACAATAAAAATTTAATTTTTTCATAAATAATTTTAAGCATCTTAATCCAGGCCAATATTTAAGAACATAAGAACATAAGAAATAGGAGCAGGAGTAGGCCAATCGGCCCCTCGAGCCTGCTCCGCCATTCAATAAGATCATGGCTGATCTGATCCTAACCGCCAATCTACTATCTATCACAGAACCATCTCCTGCATCTAACAGAATTGCACACACGAAATAGGAGCAGAATCAGGCTACACAGTCCCTGGGCCCGCTCCACTACCCACAGGGCCATGACCGATCCGAACCTAGACTCATGTCCAAATTCCTGCCCGCTCCCCGTAACCCTTAATGCCCTTTACTTCTAGGAAACTGTCTATTTCTGTTTTAAATTTAATTAATGTTGTAGCTTCTACAGCTTTTTGTGGCAGCATATTCCATGGACCTACCACCCTCTGAGTGAAGTAGTTCCTCCTCATCTCAGTTTTGAAAGAGCAGCCCCTTATTCTAAGACTATGTCCCCTAGTTCTCGTCTCACCCGTCATCGGGAACATTCTCCCCGCATCCACCCGATCCAACCCCTTCACAATCTTATATGTTTCAATAAGATCGCCTCTCATTCTTCTGAACTCCAATGAGTAGAGTCCCAATCTACCCAACCTCTCCTCATATGACCACCCCCTCATCCCCGGGATTAACCGAGTGAACCTTTTTTGCACTGCCTCGAGAGCAAGGATGTCTTTCCTTAAGTAAGGACACCAAAACTGTATGCAGTATTCCAGGTGCGGTCTCACCAATACCTTGTACAACTGAAGCAATACCTCCCTATTTTTATATTCTATCCCCCTAGCAATGAAAGCCAACATTCCATTTGCCTTCTTAATCACTTGCTGCACCTGCATACTAACCTTTTGAGTTTCGTGCACCAGGACCCCCAGATCCCTTTGCACTTCAGTACTCTCCAGTTTCTTGCCATTAAGATAATAAATTGCTCTAGGATTTTTCCTGCCAAAGTGCATCACCTCACACTTTCCAGTGTTGTATTCCATCTGCCAAATCTCTGCCCACTTACTTAGCCTGTCTATGTCCCCTTGCAGGTTTTTTATGTCCTCCTCACTCACTACTTTCCCTCCCATCTTTGTATCATCTGCAAATTTTGATATGTTACACTTGGTCCCTTCCTCCAAATCGTTAATATAGATTGTGAAGAGTTGGGGACCCAGCACTGACCCCTGTGGAACACCACTAGTTACTGATTGCCAGTCTGAGAATGAACCATTTATCCCAACTCTTTGCTTTCTGTTAGATAGCCAATCCTCTATCCATGCCAGAATATTACCCCCAATCCCGTGATTTTTTACCTTAAGCAATAATCTTTTGTGTGGCACCTTGTCAAATGCCTTTTGGAAGTCTAAATACACTACGTCCACTGGTTCCCCTTTATCCACTCTATATGTTACTTCCTCAAAGAACTCCAGCAAATTTGTCAAACATGACTTCCCCTTCGTAAAACCATGCTGACTTTGTCCTATTAAATTATGATTATCCAAATGTCCTGTTACTGTTTCCTTAATAATGGACTCCAAAATTTTACCTACCACAGATGTTAGGCTAACCGGTCTATAGTTACCAGCCTTCTGTCTACTGCCCTTTTTAAATAAGGGTGTTACATTAGCAGTTTTCCATAAACTAATTTGCATAAACTAATGTATGTGCACCATTTTTGATTTTTAAATGTTTAATTTAAGGCTTATATTTACCCTTACCCTGGTGAAAGCAGCCCCAACGCCTGCTTTTACCAGCCTAAGAGTTTTGTGGGCAATTTCTGGCCAGTTGTTGGGCCAATAGCCCCACTCTGTGCCAGCGATACTGATTTTACAAGACGTACCTTGTCAAGGCGTATCGCAAGTTCCGGATTCCGCGCATATGCAGGCGCATGTGGAAACCCGGAAGTTGCGGGGCCTTTGAGATGGATTACGACGGCGTATGCTGAGCGTACGCCGTCACGGAGACTGCAATTTCTGCCCCGTTGTCTTTGGCCCCCCGTCACAGACTCTGCCTGAGATAATGGCCAGGGAGGGGGTTGGTACCAACTGCATTCCCCTCCCCGGCCACTGTCCCAGACTGAAACAACTGTTGACCACCTCAGCATCCTACTTGATCTTGAGCTGAGCTTCTGGTCCCATTGCCTGTCTGCCTACTTTCGCCTCTGTAGCATATCCCAACTTTGCCCTTACCTCAACCCATCTGTTGCTGAAACCTAATGGGCTGGATTTTGTCTTGGGGTCGGGTTGGGGTCGTGTTATCCGCATTTCGTGTTCCCCCCCCCCCCGACTCCAGATTAATGTGGATGAATGATGCAATTTTCACTTAACTGGGCAATTGAGTTCCATGTGGGAACCCATGAACTAATTAGTGGTTTCAGTCTGAAAGTCTCCTCTGATGATGTCATCATTGCTGACTGCCTGGTCTCAGAGACTGTCTGGCTGTTGGTGAGAGAGGACCTGCCTGGCTTTTGATGTGAGTGGACCTGGATGCAAAATGTGAAAGGAGAGAGAGAGAGAGAAAGAAATAATTTTTTGCATGCAAAGGCCATGCAGTGTCTTCAATGCAGCAGCATCAGAGGCGACTTTCATACTACTACTACCTTCATCACATCTCCGTTGTAATAGTGGACCTGCAGCTGATAGTCAGCTATCCACTTGTGCTCCCGCCAGGTTTCACTGGAGTGTTTCACATCAGGCGTACTTCACGTCGGAAAAGGGTTAAACTAGCTAAAACGTTTCAAAATAGCATTACAGAGCCAATTT
This sequence comes from Squalus acanthias, assembly GCA_030390025.1. NCBI lineage: Eukaryota > Metazoa > Chordata > Chondrichthyes > Squaliformes > Squalidae > Squalus > Squalus acanthias. The sequence continues at coordinate 5,645 of JASTWF010002404.1, forward strand.
AGGGCTTGTTAAGGGCTTTAATGGCCTCTCCCGCCTCTTGGAGGCGGGACGGAGTCGGGAACCCCGCGACTGATTTTGTCAAAATTGCGTGGAGGCAGGATGGAGTCGGGATGGGGTCGGGACCCCCGACCCCACAAATTTAACCCCCACACGCCTCCAAACCCGACTCCATGGGTCGTTCAAAATCCAGCCCAATGCTTCTGTCATATCCAGCCTTGACCATTCCAATGCTCTCCTGGTCAGCCTCCCATCCTCCACCTTCTGCAAATTTCAGCTCACCCAAAACGCCGCTGCCCATATCCTATCCCTCACCAAGTATCGATTTCAAAATTCTCATCCTTGTTTTCAAATCCCTCCATGGCCTCGCCCCTCCCTATCTCTGTAATTTCCTCCAGCCCCACAACCCCCTCGAGATATCTGCGCTCCTCTAATTCTGCCCTCTTGAGGATCCCTGATTATAACCGCTCAACCTTTGGTGGCCGTGTCTTCTGTTGCCTAAGCTCTGGAATTCCCTGCCTAAACCTCTCCGCCTCTCTACCTCTCTTTCCTCCTTAAGATGCTCCTTAAAACCCACCCCTTTGACCAAGTCACCTGCCCTAATTTATCCTTATGTGGATCGGTGTCAAATTTTTTGTCATAAAATACTCCTGTGCAGCACCTTGGGACGTTTTACTACATTGAAGATGCTATGTAAATACAAGTTGTTGTTGTTGCCCATCACCCCTTTCCGTGCTGTGCTACATTGGCTCCTGGTCACCATCACATGTAAAATTCTCTTTCGGGACAATTTCCGAATGTGCATTCCTGGACTGGAGTCTCGGCTGCCCGGAAAGCATATCGGAAAATCTTGGCATTCTCCGCACTATTTTCCATGAATTGTTTTTCTCATAACTGAGGCCTGCGGAGCTGCAGCAGCTCCAGAGTCTGTATTGGTGACCAGAACTGGACACAATACTCAAGGTGCCAATAATTCAATACAGTTTAAGTATGACCCTCTCTTAAGTGATTGGAATGGCAAGTGTGAAGTCTACTGACATCAATACATCTCTTTCAACTCCGTCCTTCACCATTTATTTGATGACAGGAGTGTTTTGGCCTGCTCTTTTAATTACTTGTGTTGGAAATGGAAAGCAATAAAGTAATGGTTTTGTGAGTGAATAAGGAGATAAGACCTCTATTAGATTGAGTTCACTGCTGTCACCATTAATCATACTGATTTCTTGCAAAATGGGAATTTCCGGGATGAGACTCCGAGATGCTAATGTCATTTTTGTGTTTCTGGTATCTTTTCCTGTTACTGTAGCCTTGCTTTTAACCTGGGGCGTGAATCGGGGGTGTGAGGGTTAAAAAGGATGACGATCCATCCGATCCCCCAGAGGGTGAGGCCCGGGCGATTTTAACACACCTGTCATCTTTCGGATGAGATGCTAAACTGAGGCCCTGTCTCCTTTCTCGGGCAGGTATAAAAGATCCCATCGCACTATTCGAAGAGCTGGGGAGTTCGCCTGGTCTCCTGGACAAAATTTATCCCAAAAATAAATTATTAAAAATAGATTATCTGGTCATTTATCTCATTGTTGTTCGTGGGACCTTGCTGTGCACAAATTGGCTGCCACATTTCCCTACATTACAACAGTGACTACACTTCAAAAAGTACTTTACTGGCTGTGAGGCACTTTAGGTCGTCATGAGGTCACGAAAGACGCTGCATAAATAAAAGTTCTTTATTTCTTTCTTCAATTTTTAAGGCTCTAATTATCCTTGCTGTTTATTTTTATTAAAAAGATTATTATTATGTCCGAAGTACAAAGTTTTCATTTGGAGATTTGGGTAGCGCAGTGAGTTCCTTTTACCTCTAGGTTTATATCCAACCCAGACTGATGGGCTGCAAATCTCTTCTCCGACATTGTAAGAGTCCGAAGTGAAATGAGTTTGGTGTAGGGTGTGGGAATTAGACAGTCAGGCAGCAGGAGTTGCACTCTTGAAGTTGGCATTAAGCCTTAGTGCTGAGGGAAAGTGAAAGGAGTTTTACATTGGCCTTTTAGAGTTGTTGGATTTGAACTGGGAAAGAAAGAAAAAAAGACTTTCATTTATATAGCATCTTTTATGACCTCAGGATGCCCCAAAGTGCTTTACAGCCAATTAAATGCTTTTGAAGTGTAGTCACTGTTGCAATGTAGGAAATGCAGCAGCTAATTTAGTGCACAGCAAGCTCCCACAAACAGCAATGTGATAATGACCAGATAATCAGTTTTTGTGATGTTGATTGAGGGATAAATATTGACCAGGACACCGGGGATAACTCCCCGGCTCTTCTTTGAAATAGTGCCGTGCGATCCTTTACGTCCACCTGAGAGAGTAGACGGGGCCTCAAAATAATGTCTCATCCAAAAGACGGCACCTCCGACAGTGCAGCGCTCCCTCAGCACTGCACTGGAGTGTCAGCCTAGATTTTGTGCTCAAGTCTCTGGGGTGGGACTTGAACCCAGAACCATCTGACTCAGAGGTGAGTGTGCTACCCACTGAGCCATGGTTGAAACCAAATGGAGGTAAATGGAACTTATTTGGATCTGCTCAACGATGAAAAAATGGAAAAGTGTTCCATTCTCCAGAACTAATTGGGGGTGAAATTCGATTGGTTAGCGCCTGGCGATGGTGCTAACAGGGCGCTAATGAAGTAGCACCGGGGCGAGGCGAATCCAGCGCCACATGCCAAATCCAGTCACCCCTTAGTGCCGCCGCTAACAGTTAGCGCCAGGGGCTTTAGCGCCAGGCAGATCGTGACGTCAGTGAGCGTGCACTGAGCGCCTGATCTGCCAAATTGATTATCGCCCCCTGCCTTAGCGCCTCGCCCCGACAACGACAGGAAGAGGAGGCGTGAAGCAGGCAGATGGCAGCTCCAGGGGTGATATTTAAAGGGATGAGTCGCAGCTGTCAAGTTAGTGCTGTTTCACTGCTTCCTTGTCAGTTTGCCATTGTGCAAGAGATGAATTCAGTCATTTAAAGGTTCTTTAGTATCAGGAGTATTGTGGCTACTAAAAATTTGTTACATTTAATCTGAAAAAATGTCAAAGTGCTACACATCATTACATTAATGGGGGCTGTACTGGCAGTCGACCTCGCCCTCCAGGATCTACTGTGGAGGGAGCGGAGGCAGCAAGAATTATTTCAAGATGTGGCCAGAGGGGGGAAGAGGGCCATCAGGGCTCTCAACAGGAGGCCTTACCCTCCGAGGCTATTCCGAGAGCACTTCTCCTACCTCCAATTAAGCGAGGAGCAGTGTATTAGAAGGCTTTGCTTCAGGAAGGATATGGTCACTGAACTCTGCCACCACCTGCAATCAGACCTCAAGTCTCAGATCAGGGCGACCACGGCTCTCTCAGTGGCAGTCAAGGTCACCGTTGCCCTCAATTTCTTTGCCAGCGGATCCTTCCAGTCTGCAACAGGAGACATAGCTAACATCTCGCAGTTCGCTCTCCATTGCTGCATCTGGGAGGTAACAGAGGCTCTCTACAGTAGGAGAAGGGACTACATTTCCTTCCCCATCACCAGAGAGAAGCAGGGCGAACATGCATGCACAGCGTTTTCTGTTGTTATTTCGGATTTCCAGCATCCGCAGTATTTTGCTATCGTATGCATGTGGCTTTGCCAAGATAGTGGGCTTCCCCATGGTGCAGGACGCCATTGACTGCACCCACGTGGCTTTGCGGGCACCGCATAACAATCCTGGGGTCTTCCGTAACCGCAAAGGTTACCACTCACTTAATGTGCAGTTGGTGTGCGACCACAGACAGCGAATCCTCAATGTGAATGCCCGCTATCCTGGCAGCAGCCACGATGCCTTCATCCTGCGCCAGACCAGTACTCTTCCAGCCGCCACGTCAAGCTCGCGGCTGGCTGGTTGGAGACAAGGGCTATCCGCTCTCCACCTGGCTCATGACTCCCCTCGCAACCCCAGCACTCCTGCTCAGCACTCATATAATGAGAGCCATGCTACCACCAGCAACATCATCGAGCAGGCCATCGGGGTGCTCAAGCAATGGTTCTGCTGCCTTGACCGCTCGGGAGGAGCCCTCCAGTACTAGCCGGAGCAGGTGTCCCATTTCGTGGTGGTCTGCTGCATGCTCCACAACTTGGCCATCATGAGGGCCCAGCCCTTGCCACCAGGGATATCGGGACCACCTCAGGAAGAGGGAGAGGAGGAGGATGAGGAGGAAGAGGAAGAGGAAGATGAGGAGGAGGAGGAGGAGGAACAGGAGCGAGGGAGGAAGCAGCCACTCAATTGGCCTTCAGGAAGCGCGGTCCGTGATCGCCTCATCAGACTGTGATTCCAATAAATTAAACCCCAGATCCCCGTTGCTCACCACATCCCCATCATTTCACCCCTGTCGCAGGCCATATCACAGCACAAAGCTGAAATGAGACACACCACAAAATCATCCAAACCCAATTAATAAATTTATCAATAATCAGTGAACACATATTTACAACAACAGTATTAACTATTCACCCTTGTGCAATCTCTTAGTGCCTGTCGTTACTGTGCCTTTGCCTACTCTAGTGCTCCTATGAAGTGTTGGCCCAGTGGCTGCAGCATGGCGGGTGGAAGGCTGCTGAGTGTCCGCGCGGGAGACTTCAGATGGCCTTGCAGGATGTCCTCGACCAGCTCTGGGCCTGGAAGGGCCAGCTGTAGACTGCGCCACCTCAGTATGAGTTCTGCTGCAATGGCGGAGTGGCAGTGGTGGGAGCAGGAATGTTGTCATCCTGAGAGAGGACAGCAAGTTCCTGCTCCACTGACCCACTGCCTCTCCCCCGGGGCAGCACCTCAGCATCCCTGCTAATCTGCTGGAGCACAGATTGCTGGCCTGCTGTGATACCGTGAAAGCCCCGGTCGATGGTGGTAGACCCAGCCACAATAGCAGCAGTCAGAGCTTGCGCGGCATCAAGCTGAGACTGCATGAGAGCAGTCTGAGAGTGGATGCCACCAAGCATAGACTGCATTACAGCACTAAGGCATTGCGTGGCTTCCGCCTGTGCTGCAATGGAAGCTGCCAGATCACCCATCACACGTGGCATCAGGTCTGGGTCGCCACGGTCTCTCTGGGAGTCTACCATCCTTTGCAGATTGCAAATGATGGGCTCCATGGTGTGCGCAGAGCTCTGTGCAATGGAGGTGGACTCCTCAGTGCGCCTTACCATTGCCGAGAGGCTCTCGGGCACCCTTGCCATTGCACCTATTATCTCCGTGTGCATGGCCATCACCATTCTTCTAAAGGCCTCCCCATCGAGGTCCTCATCTGAGTCCTGTGCAGCAGAACACATGCGCAAACTCGCCCTCCGGGGAGCTGACTCCCGAGCTACCCTTTCCCCCTGGCCTTGCTGCAGCCCGCTCATCCCCGGTGCCTCACCCTGTGCAGATCACGCTACTATACTAGCCTCTAAAGAATGCGTAGTGCCAGTATCTGAGCTGGTGCCTGCGGGTGAGACATGCAGTGACGCGGTGTGTTCTTCCTCATCCTCTTCTCCTGCCTCGCTCTCTACAGTGCCCTCAGGGACAGGCTGCTCAGATGCTTGCTCATTATCTGAAAGCATAAAGGCACAAGAGTCAAGTTAAGGTGAGGGGAGGGGGGCAGGAAGGGAGAAAGGCATGCAGACAGCATGATTAGCTGGAAAGTGGGAAAGGCTTGTGGGGTGAGGGGGAAGTGGGATGTGAGAAGAAGGAATAGGGATGAACATACCGTTGTTGTCCCCAAGGGGGTCAATGTTGCCAGTGGCCACGGCGCCCACCACCTGGCACCAATGATTTGCCTGTGCGCTCCTGCTCCCTCCTGTTGTGAGCACCCTTGGCCTGCAAGAGAAAGGAAAGTGTGTGAGTGAGTGTGGAGCACTGTGTTTGGGAGATGTGCCTGCCATAGTTGAATAGCTGTCATTGTGTGCAAGGTGTGAGATGTGGGTGTGAGTGTTGGTAGGTGGAGATTGTTGGTGGGTGAGTGCTGGGGGTCTGGTGCTTTGGGCAGTGTGTGTAGACTGAGGTTCAGACGGTGGTATGTAGCATTTGTTGAAGCATTCACTCACCCTGACCACCCGAGTGCGGTTGTTAAATTTCTTCCTGCACTGTGTGTGGGTCCTGGGGACCACAGTGCTGCCCGAGACCTGCTAGGCTACCTCCCCCCACATGGTGCGGAACATTTGTGGCGAGGGCCTCCTGCCATTTGCCAGGTACAGCACCGCCCTCCGTCTCTCCACAGCGAAGACGAACGCCTCCAATGCTTGGTCGCTGAATCTGCGAGCTCTCTCCCTGGGCCATTGATCTGCCATAATGACACCTCCTCAGTGGTCCGGTTCCTTCTCCTTGGCCTTCTGCTGCTTGCTGAGACAGCTGCAGAACCAGCAATGCTGAGAATGAGGTTCTGCAGCATGATTGAACCTCTCCTTTAAGAACTGGAAAGAGCCTGTGGCAATGATGACTAGCGATTAGACTGCACCTGAAATTGGTTAGCACTTTGAGTCTAACGCCACTGAGCTAGGTCATTAGCGCTTGAGTTAACACTTCAATCCTTTCTTTGAGCGATGACACTGAATTTTGCGTGCAGCGAGATTCATTAGCGCCCGGCGCTAAATCTCAAACTTTTCCGAAGTTAGCACCCATTCCTGGGCGATAATGAATTTCGCCCCCATTATCCCTTATCTTGATAGACTCAAACTTCACTCAAAATTAGGATTTCACCCAAAATGAAGGTGGGAAATCTTCTGTTGGTTATGTGAATTTTTCTTCAAAAAAATAATTCCTTGCAAATTTTCTCTGCTCATTTTTCTCCCCTCAGCGCCTCTCCTGAAGGCTTTGACTCCTTGTTGGGTTCTGGTTGTACAGTCGGCAGATCTTCTGTTAAATCTTCAAAATTAAGTTTAAAAGTTTTTTGTAATGAACTTTGAGTGAACTTTGAATTGGTTCTAGCTCCTCCCCCAAGTGGCCCTTATTCATAGATGAATCCACTGGGCCCCGATTTTAACTCCAGGTAGATTCCCCGCTCAGGCCCGAGTTAAAATTACTGTCGGGTCTCAATGATGTCATCGGGCTGCAACATGCAGATGTAAAGAAGGACCCCTGTTGGCTCTGGGGCGCGTATCCTTGCTGCCTGCTCAGGAGAGCAGGTTAAAATTGCAGATGTTGCGATCATGGCGGCTTTCGGACAGCTAAGAGGGTGATTTTAACTGCCCACCTGCCGGGTTTCTGCTGAGCGAGTAGGATTAAAATCGCCCCCCAGTATGCTAATTTACCAAAGTAGGCATCGCAGTGAATTGTATCGTGACCCCAACCAGGGCCCTCACATGTATGTTTCCCAGTGGGGCCACTGGAACCTTGGACAATTTTCTTCTTCCTAAATTAGAAGAACTGAGGACAGTTTGTAGTATCATTTCTACCAGACCAGCAGAGATCAACTAATTCAATGTAGAACGGGGTTGACCCTGAGACCTTTCTGGTCTGTATGACTCAGCTACTCACTGGTTAAACTTGCTGAGCCATTGGGATACGTGGATAAGAGTTGATTGAAGAGAGGAAGTATTTCTATGTTGATAGCCCACCTTTCAACACTTATAAACACTTTAGTTCCTCAATCAGCTCCTAATCTACAAGTCCCAGAGCAATGTAGGCATTCTAACTGTGGTTGTCTCAAGAACATTTAATCAGCCTAAAAATTAATTGTAAACTGAAATTCTGATTCTAAAAACTCATACCTTCAAAACGGAACCAAATGTTTGTGAAAAGCTTTGGAAGATGACAGTGTTATTATACACATTCATGAAAAACATTGTGAGAAATTGTTGGTTTTGGCTTTACTTTAAGTTCGTTCTTTTAACTTTTATTCCCACCTGCTCTTTTGGTTGAAGCCCACTTGCTGCTGATTTCTTTTGAGTTGGCCGAGGCCTGTCTCTCATCCTTTTGTTTGCTTGTATTTATAACCCATCTTTTTCTGTCTTCTTCTTAGACGTAATGCTGCACACCTTCCACACTCAATGGTCATGGGTTATGGGGGAGGGGGGGAAGGATGTGTCTGAGTTCTGAATTTAAATCTACACTGGAATCCTATTTGTAATTTTAGTCCTTACTGGAGTAGGCACCATCTCTTAATCTCTCTTAATCTCTCCTGCCTTCCATCTAGAGCCATCTTTTGTTTCTTAACTTGTCCCATTACCATCTCCTTTTGCCTTGCACCATCTCTTAATCTCTCTTAATGTCTCTTAATCTCTCCTGCCTTCCATCCTATCACAGACCTTCCCTTTTGTTCTTTCCTCCCCTCCCCCCTTTCCCTGCCCCTACACTTGCTTAAAAACCTGTTCCATCTCCATCTTTTTCCAGTTCTGACGAAGGGTCATCGACCTGAAACGTTAACTCTGTTTCTCTCTCCACAGATGCTGCCTGACCTGCTGAGTATTTCCAGCATTTTCTGTTTTTATTTCGGATTTCCAGCATCCGCACTATTTTGCTTTTGTGGAGTCTGTTTATAGTGTCTTGTCTTCACTTTGGATAACCTGCCCCTGTTCCAAGCAGGTATTGTAGACTGCTCACAAGATACATTTATGAGCTTGGATGAAAAAGGCCCTTCAGCCCATTTGATCGCATCCTTCCAGAACACCAACTCTACTGTCTTCCCGTTACAGCATCCAGCTGTTTGTTAAATGAGTTCAGCATCCTGGCCTCAAGCATCCTTCCTGGCAACGCGTTCCAGCTACTGATCACCGTCTGTATAAAGAAATACTTCCTGACGCCTATCCTAAACGTGCCGTTCACAACCTTGAACCCATGCCCTCTTGTCCTGCTTCCTTGCTGTAACTACAAGTATCGCACCATTGCATGTTCCTGTTTTCGGACCTATGTTATTTTTCTGTACAAGAAATAAAAGATCAAAGTTCTCCTTTAAAAAAAAATATAAGTTATTTTCTCTCCCTTTCTAGCCTGCCCACAGTCTGGGAGGGAAGGCACATTACCTGCTCTGAGACATCTGCCAATGTTGCTCTTGAGATAGCGACTAAGAGGGGCTCAAGATTGGTTCAAGGTGACTTACCCTCTGGCTTTCTCTTCCTCACCCTCCTCCAGCATTTAGGGTCCCCTCAGTTCCTCTCAGTGAAAATGAATCTGAAACCTGACACAGCACGGCAGAGCATCAGTGAAGTGTGCAACTGTGCTACCCCATGGAATGTGTGTTCATTCATATTTTAGAACAGTCAACACTTTGTTTTCGCTTACATTAATTCAGTTGCAGAACGAATAATGAAGAAAAATCCTGGTCCTATTTCCGACTGAAGTACCTGCTTCTCAGCATTAAATTTCCATTCAAAGAAATTCGGCTTGCAACCAAAATGCAGTTCCTACATTTTTGTAATGTACCCAACTGCCCATCGGGCTGATTCCTTAATCGGGCTGTTTTGTTGAGGAGCAGTGCATGCAGGGAGCATGGCTGCTCGATTTTCAGTCCATTTTAAACAGATGGAAAATCAGGGGCTGCGCGCCCACCAGCACCCCCTACGAGGACCGATCCTTCCAGGCGTGTGTGATCGGGGAAACTCCCCCTTGTACATTCTTTGAATGTATCTGTGTTTGCTATGTGACATTTTATGTATTGTGACTCTTCGGCCGGAATCTTTACCGTGGAGTCGGGTTGCGTGCGTGCGGGCCCCATGGTGGGTCGGGAACACGAAGGTTTGAACAGCGAGTTCTGCACTGCGCGTTTAACTTAATGGCTCCAATTAAGTCAATCCAGTCATGCCGTTTGCCGGCCCAATTAAATAGAGTGGGTCTGATGACGTCACCGATTACTCATTTTCAGTGCAGATATTTAAAGCTGCCTTACACACATCTCACCTGAAGGTTGATGTAGGAGCATAGAAGGTGTTTCCAGAGGTCTAAATAATGGAATAAAACTGTCAAAACTGTGGGTCATGGAGACAAGACAGAGGGCAGTGCCAAGATTCACAGATGCCTCCCTGGGAGTTCTGGTACAGGCAGTAAGAGCACGCAGGGAGGTCCTCTTCCCTGGCGATCGACGAAAACGACCACCCAAAGAGACAAGAAGGGCATGGCTGGAGATCGCAGAGGAGGTCAGCAGCAGGGAAGTCATGAGGAGAACGTGGATCCAGTGCAAGAAAAGATTCCATGATCTCATGAGGTCAGGATAGGTGAGTGCAATGCCACACTGACCTACATCCTGATGTGCCTTTCAACCCAACTCCGTCACTCTGCCTTCCCAAGCCTACTCCTGCACATCATTCCTCACACCAACCTACCTTGCAGGTCCACCCATCCCTCTGTGTCTATGTACCATCTCACATCAACCATCTGACTAACCATCACTGACACTCACCCTCATCCTAATGCAATCATAGCATGTAACGCCACGAAAGGAGGCCATTTGGCAATGTCACGCCACTCCCTCATAGTCACCCGCTACAGATGTAGCCCATCCATTCCTTACACTCATTCCATCACTCTCACTCAAAGTTCTCTTCTTTCTCTCCTTGCAGGAGAGGAGAGCCCACAACAATAGGGAGAGGCAGAGAACCGGAGGTGGCTCTCCAGTCTTCAGTAATTTGACTCCAGCAGAGGAGGAGGCCCTTGAAATCTCTGGAGTTGCAGAGCTGCTGGCAGTGGGAGATGGAGTGAGGGGGACCTCCCAGCAACCTGGTGGCAGAATTAAATCTCATACAGCCACATGGCATACATCAGTCACTCATCTGGTGGCTGATGTCAGCAGCCAGTGAAATGTCATCATGTGCATAATGATAACGTTACCCATTATCATAAAACTTCTAATTCATCTTGTTACTTTCCCCAAGTGCCCCACCCCCCACCCCCCCACACTGTCCAGCTGGAGGAGGAAGACAATTCCTCAGAGGAAGCTCCAGCCTCTGAGGGCGCACCGTCACCAGACCCAAGCGCACCCAGCACCAGTGCAGATACGCACACCTCGGTGGGTCCTGTGCGAGATAGAGTCACCTGGTGTCTCTCACATCACAAGTGAGCAAGAGCAGATGGTGGAGACAGGGACAGCAGTGGAGACTCCTCGCCGGAGAGCGCAGGACGCTCCAAGCTCTGCTCAGCAGCATGCAGACGCTGAACCTCGGGGGGCCATCGAGAAAGAGGGTGATCCTGGAGGGTCAGCAACAACTGCACGAGGCTCTGGCAGCTTTTGCAGCCACGATGTCTGCAAATATACAGAAAAGGGAGGAGTCCATCTCCAACATGAGCGCCACTATGTCGCAGGCGATGGCGACGATGTACTGTTCCATGGAAAGGATGGCCACCTGAATGGAGCAGCAAATGCGCCAGTCCAACGACAACATGCTAGCTGTAGACAACAGATGGTAGACGCTCATTGGCCTCCTGTCTAGGAGGGATAGCAATGTAGACTTGGGCCTTCATGGCCTCCTGATGTGCAGTAAGGTGCTCTCCAGCTCCTTGCTAGCAGGGAAGTGTGGGTGGCCCATGAGAGGGATGATGGTGAGAGAGGACATAGAAGTGGGGGCTCTTCTCAAAGCGCTCCCACTTCTCCCCTGTTGCCTCCTCCTCAGTCAGAGTCCCATATGCTTCCTCGGATCCTGATGGCCGAGTCTGCCCTTGCACAGTTGCAGAAGGAGCAGACTTTGACGGGGCCCTCACAGGCTCCAAAACCCAGAGGACGTCTGCCACAAAAGTGTCAAAGCATTCGCAGCAGGGAAGTGAGCAGCCTGCCTCTACCTCTGCTGAAACCACAGGGGTTGTACCTTGTAGAAGCACGCGTAGATGCACAAGGGTATGCACATGGGTGAATGACAAAATGTTAGGGTTAAGCTTCAGTTGTATTTATGACGCACATAAATTTATTTCTTTGCACCACTTTTCCGTCTTGTCCATTTTTGCCTGCAAACTGGGAAGTGGTCTTGTCACTTGGAGTGAATGATGAGACATTACTTAACGTTGAGCTATGGGGGTTTGGGTGAGAGGAATGGCTTGATCATTGTAGGGCTGTTTTGTGGTGTTGTTGGGGGGTGGGGGGCAGAACTTGACACAGTATGTGGCAGCCATATGGGTGCACTGGGGCAAGTTAAGTAAATCTAGCCATTATGAGGCCATCCCGGGCCTCCTGGGCAGCAATGTGTGCCGCTGCTGGTGCCATCTCCACCTCAGGTTCAACCTTCTTGTCTTCCACCTGTTCCTCCTCCACCATCTCCTCCTCCTCCTCTGAAGAGGCTGTGCGCTCTGCATCTTAATCCTCCTGCAGCTCCAATCCTCGCTGCTACGCTATGTTGTGCAGTGCACAGAAAACGCCGATGATTCTGGAGACCCTGGCTGGTGCATACTGAAAGGCTCCTCCAGTTCTATCAATGATGCGGAGATGCCGGTGTTGGACTGGGGTGGACAAAAGTGAGAAGTCGCACAACACCAGGTTATAGTCCAACAGTTTTATTTTATTTGGTGATCACTTCACCTGACGAAGGAGCAGCCGCTCCGAAAGCTTGTGATTTCAAATAAAACTGTTGGACTATAACCTGGTGTTGTGCGACTTCTCAGTTCTATCAAGGCATCTGAATCGCTTCTTCAGCATGCCTATTGCTTGCTCTATGACACATCTGGTGGACATGTGGCTGTCATTATAATGCTCCTCAGCCTAAGTATTTGGCCTCCTCAAGTATGCCATCAGCCATGTCTTCAGTGGATAGCCCTTGTCTCCAAGCAGCCAGCTGGTAAGTCCGTGAAGAGCTGAGGGAGGGTGGACTGGCGCAGCACGAAAGAGTCATGACAGCTGCCAGGGACTCTGGCGCACACATGCATGATGATCTTTTTATGGTTGCAGACGAGCTGCACATTGAGGGAGTGGAAGTCCTTGCAGTTCACAAACACTCCTGGGTGATGAGGGGTTGCCTTGATGATCACATGCGTGCAGTCGATGATGCCCTGCACCCGTGAGAAGCCAGCCAGAGCCGCAAGGCCGAGCGCCCGCTCAGTAACACCGGCTTCATCAGTGGCAAAGTTTACATAAGTGGCTGACTTGTGAAACATGGCATGGGTCACCTGGGTGATGCATCTGTGTGCGGCCAACTGCGAGATCCTGCAAATGTCTGCTGCAGATCCCTGGAACTGCAGATCCCTGGAAGGAGCATGAGGCGAAGAAGTTGAGGGTGATGGTGACTTTGACAGCCACTGGTAAGGAGTGTCCACCAGGTCCTCTGGGCAGCAGGTCTTGTTCCAGCAAGCTACAAATGTCTGCGATGACCTGGCGCGATAGCCTGAGCCTCCTGAAGCACTGCTGCTCAGTCATGTCCAGGAAGCTCATCCTCTGCCTGTATACCCTGTGTTGGGGGTATCGCCTCCGGCGTGGTGCAGCCCTGTGCTGACACCCTCTCTCCTGTGTAGCATCAGGTCATTGAGGAGAAGGCTGGTGTTGTGGTTGCTGCTGCTGCTGCTGGTGTTGTGGTTGCTGCTGAGATGTCTGGTGTTGTTGGTGCTGGGGCTCATCTTGGTCCGATTCTGAGATCCAAGGTGAGACAGCATAAGCGGCACCCATGCTGATCTAATAGATGGCAGGTAAAGTGGAGATCAGAGGGCCAATCCCTCAATGTTGTGATAGTGACTAGCCAAGTGGTGAGAGTAGCTTGCAAGGTTGCAGAAATGACCTGCAAACTCCTGACAGCTAAATCTCCATGCAAAATGGAGTCATCAAGAGCCTTTCCCTTAGTTAAGAAAGCAGGTGTAATGTGTGAGTATTTATGTGGATTTCTCAGCTGTCAATGAATGCCCTCGCACAATGGCCACTGAGCTTCCGCCTCCCCTTTACAGGCGAGGTTCCGAAGTGCGTGAATCCTGTACTCAAGAAGTTAAAGCCAAAACCTGCTGTTAAAAAGCCTCTTAAGGATCTCTCAACAAACATTTAAGTACTTCAATGAGGTCGCCCGCCTCTCCCAAGCGAGTTCGTGGCCCGCTGGGAAACGCGCCCGAGTTAAATGCGGAAGTTGGCGGGATGACAGCGGGTTCCTGACGCGCTGACAATTTCCGTGATTTTTACTGCTGACCCCAAACCCACACACTCGGCACTGGGAAATCTCCAGACTTCGTGATTTGCAAACTCAGTATAAATATTTAAAGTAAATCTTTAGCTAATAACCTCCTGCTGGGCGGCATATTGCTTTTGCCTAATTGCCCTTTTTTCATTATACACCTTGTACAGTTTCCAAGATTGTCGCTAACTATTGCGATGGTAGGAATCGAATCCTCTGCTGATGATGAACTGATTACATTGTGAGGCCGAAATAACTGTCCTTACTTCCTGTCACTTGTTCGTACTGAACCAGCATTTCTTCAAAATTAGAATTAGAATCATTCTTTTGCCTCTGGAAATTTTATTATTTTATTAATTGATCTATTTTTCTAGGAAAGAATAATGGCACATTTACATGCCAGCAATCAAACTCAGAGCATTCCTGCTGGCCCCTCCAAAATCCCCAATCTGAGTTCCTTGGGATTCATCTGGCGGTGACGTGATGTCACAACATTTGGGCGGTGATGTCATGACGAAACGATGTGTGTGCACCAGTTACGTTAATTTTGGAAATATTAAAATTATTTTTATGGTAGCAGTTGAGGTACTGATAAAAATGTCGCCCCGCCTAGCCCTGCTGAACTTTGTCCATTGAGACCTGAACTCCAGAAGACTGTGTTTACATGGCAGTCTGAGATCTGCATTTCAGGTCTGAAACCATGGGGTATTTGGGGTTCCACAGTCTGGTCTGGAGATCGAATCCATCTGTCATTGACCCTGCTTTAAAACCACCTTCAGCATCACTGCAAAGCAGTTCCTCTTTCGAAGTGTCACTGACGATGCTGTGTGACTGCAGCCTTGATCTAACAACTGTTTGTGCCAGTTTTCCATCCCTCTTTCACTCTCTTCCTCTTTCTCTCTGTCATCATCAGCTTAACTGAAACCTGCCTAGAACTGAGTTTTTCTTCTAAATTTGGTGACACTCTCCTAGGGCAGACAATTATGCTTGCAGATTGCTCTCAAAGAAGCAGTACTCATTAAAAAAACAATGTAGTTATATATTTTTTAAATTGCATTAAGAACATAAGAAATAGGAGCTTGAGTAGGTCATATGGCCCTTGAGCCTGCTCCGCCATTCAATAAGACCTATGGTTGATCTTCTACCTCAACTCCACTTTCCAACCCTATCCCCAAATCCCTTGACTCCCTTAGCATCCAAAAATCTATTGATCTCTGTGTCTTGAATATACTCAGCGACTGAGCATCTACAGCCCTCTGGGGTAGAGAATTCCAAAGATTCACCACCCTCTGCGTGAAGAAATTTCTCCTCATCTCAGTCTTAAATGGGCAGCCC
Organism: Squalus acanthias; assembly: GCA_030390025.1. Lineage (NCBI taxonomy): Eukaryota > Metazoa > Chordata > Chondrichthyes > Squaliformes > Squalidae > Squalus > Squalus acanthias. The sequence goes on from JASTWF010002404.1 coordinate 21,011, forward strand.
CTTATTCTGAGACTGTGACCCCTGGTTCTAGACTCTCCAGCCAGGGGGAACAGCCACTCAGCATCTACCCTGTCAAGCCCTCTAAAAATTTTATACATTTCAATGAAATCATCTCTCATTCTTCTAAACTCCAGAGAATATAGAATATCGTTATTAAATGGGAATTCATCTTGCAGCACAAATAATAAGATTTCAGCATACAATTAGCAAACTGACACATTGGTCTCGGAAGCAAACTGTTCCACCATGCAGATCTTATCTTATTTGACCTTGGCACATTTGAACTGTTCTTAAAGGATTCAATGCCAGTAATTGATCCATCCCAGGCAGTAGTGATTTCCCTTGTATTGGCACTGAGGCGAATCCAATACTTACAATGGGGGAGAATTTTAACACCCAAAAACAGGTGGGTTGGGGTCGGGTCAGATGTTAAAATTTAAAAAATCTGAAACCCGACCCCAACCCACCTCCAACCCACCCACTTCTGGGTTTGCAGAGGCGGGACAAGGGGAGGGCAGCCAACCCGCTCCCAGGAGGTGGGTTGGCAATTTAAATATTTTAATGAGGCTGGCAGCCTCTGATTTAACCTGCTTCCCAGGCCTCGGGAAACCCGTCAGCTGAAGAGAGGTCAGGACAGCTTCGGGGAGAAGGTAAATGCCTTTAAGAACTGCTTGTGGGTCTGGAGGAGCAGGAGTGCTTCCCCCTGGACCCCCAAGCTCCCTCCCCATCAGACCCCCCCCCCAATACAAAGACCCCCGGGGTCGGGGATCGGGCCTTCTCTTGGTATCTGACCGCCACCCCCCCCCCCGGGGTCGTGGATTGAAACCCCCCCTCGAGGTCAGGGAACGGACCCCCCCAGGACCGGACCTTCCCCTGGGATTGTACCACTTCCCGGGATCGGACGCCCCTTGGGATTGGACCTCCCTCTGGGGTTGGGGATTGGACGCCCCGGGATCGGATTCCCCCCCGGGTTCGGGGATAGGAGCTACCTGTTCCCGCAGCCTGCTCCGGAGTCCGCCGCGCCCGACTGGAAGCCAAGCCTGACAATTAGCCTGACTTCCAGGCAGGGAACCCGTCAAGGACAAAAGACACACGCTTTTTGGAAACCAGACTTCTGGATTTCCAGTCCAAAATTCCTCCACCCTGCGACCCCCACCGGATCCCCTTCCCCCGCCCCCCACCACCCCACCCAGCCTACTTAACTCACCCCTGTTAATATCCAGGCCATTAATTCTCTGGTGCAAGCTCAAACCATTTTAGATGTGGGGTGGTAAGGTATACGGCAAATGACCACACCTGGGTACTCGGGAACAGCCCTGGGTACTCGGGAACAGCCCTGGGTACTCGGGAACAGCCCTGGGTGTGGCTGCGGTGCAGTTGAGGAAGCTGCACATCTACTGAATGACTGCTCGTTCCACACTGGCCTACCAGGAGGACTTTCCAGACTCCACAATGCTGACCCCAAGGCTACTGAATGGCTAAAGAGGATGATGTCAACCTAAGCCCCTTGACACTTTTGACATTTTTTACTTATATTTCCCTACTTTATAGTTTGTATTTTGAATTTTTTCCAGTCTTTATTGTACCAGTCGTGCATTCGCAAATAAATAATTCCAGCTATACTACCTGGGCATGTATCCGTACCGATTTATCTTGTACTTACCAAAATTGGTCCAGTAGCAGCACCAATTTATCATTACTGTCTGGGACTAGTCCTGTACTAATGCAGACGTATCACGTACTGTTGGGCCTGGTCTAGCTCTGGCACTAATTCCTTTTGTACTACCTGGGCCAGGCCCAATACTGGCACTAATTTGTCTTTTTACTCTTTGGGATTGGTCCAGTACGAGTACTGATTTATTGTATACTGTCGAGCCAGATCCAGCACTGGCACTGAATCCTCTTGTAATACACGGGATTCGTCCAGTCTGGCATTAATTGATCCTGCACTTTCTGGGACAGATCCAGTTGTGTCACAGACTTTTCTTGTCCTGTCTGGGTCTGCTCCAGTTCTGGTGTTGATTTATCTCGTGCTAGTACTGGCACTAATTTCTCTTGTACTGTTGGTACACGTCTGGTATTAGTATTGATTACAAATATGGAATTTACAGCACAGAAAAGGCCATTTTTCTTCAACTGAAGCTGATTAATCTGATCCCATTTCCCTATCCTTTTCCAATATCCCCAAAAAATACCCACTCCATTATTCCATTATAAACAATCTTTGTGAAAAGATGTCTTTGAACTTTTCCCTTCTTTCTTATAGTGACTATCCTGAATTTATGGCCCCTTTGTTACTGATTCACCAACCAGTAGAAACACTCTTTCCTAATTTTCCCTCTCAAGCCTATCATAATTTTGAAAACCTCTGATAGATCCCTTTAGTCTTTTTTTGTTCAAGTGAAAATGCCCCATGTTTTCAAGCCTTTCTTCATAACTGTTGCCTTTTATTCCTGGTATATTTGCCGTGAATCTTTACTGACCCTCCCCCCTCCCACATGGCTCGAATAACCTTCCTATAATGGGGTGCCCTGAACTGTATGCAATACTCCAATTGTGATCTAACTAATACCTTGCTCAAGTTAAATACCACTTCTTCCCTCGCCTCCGAGTCAGAAGGTTGTCGGTTCAAGACCCACTCCAGAGACTCGAGCACAAAAATCTGGGCTGACACTCCAGCGCAGTGCTGAGGGAGCGCTGCACTGTCGGAGGTGCCGTCTTTCGGATGAGATGTTAAACCAAGGCCCCGTCTGCTCTCTCAGGTGGACATAAAAGATCCCATGGCACTATTTCGAAGAAGAGCAGGGGAGTTCTCCCCGGTGTCCTGGCCAATATTTATCCCTCAATCAACATAACAAAAAACAGATTATCGGATCATTATCACGTTGCTGTTTGTGGGAGTTTGCTGAGCGCAATTTGGCTGCTGTGTTTCCGACATTACAACAGTGACTCCACTTCAAAAAGTACTTCAGTGGCTGTAAAAGCGCTTTGAGACATCCGGTGGTCATGAAAGGCGCTATATAAATGCAAATCTTTCTTTCTTATATACACAACGTCCATTTCATTCTCTATGTTGGGGAGACCAAACGCAGATTGGGTGACCGCTTTGCGGAACACCTCCGTTCAGTCCGTAAGGGGGACCCCGAGCTTCCGGTCGCCTGTCACTTTAATTCTCCGCTCCACTCCCACCCAGACCTCACCGTCCTCGGCCTCTTGCATTGTTCCACTGAAGCTCAGCGTAAGCTCGAGGAACAGCACCTCATCTTTCGATTCAGCACTTTACAGCCTTCTGGACTCAACATAGAGTTCAACAATTTTAGATCCTAACCTCGGCCCCTATCATATATATATTTTTTATCCACACTTTTTGTTTGTGTCTTTTCTTCTTTCCCACATGGCAGCTGTCTTTCATTCTGCCAGCGCAATTTACACTTCATCTAGAGCCATCCTTTGTTTCTTAACCTGTCCCATTACCATCCCCTTTTGCCTTGAATATCTCTTAATGGGGGAAAAATTCAGTTGGTTGCGCCTCCCATTAGCGCCTTAAGAGGGCGCTAATGGGGCGCAAAGCAACTAGCACCCGGGCGCGGCAATGTTTGCGCCGCTCGCGAAATTAACTAGACTGTTTGCGGTGGCGCTAAACAATACCGCCCCGATCTCCTGTGCATGCAGATCTTGACATCATACGAGGGTGCAACACCCTTGTGGCGTCCCGGAGCAGAAATTGAGTGGCGCCCCCATCATTTCCGCCTGGCGCAACCAACGACAGGAAGACTGGAACGCTCCCCAGTCGCTGTGGGGCTGGGGAGGCGCTATTTAAAGGGGGCCTCTTCCTGTCTTTCTCTGTGGTAGACATTTTTGCACCACTCGTTGTGAGAGAGAGAGAGAGATTCGGAGAGAGAGAAAGAGAGACTTCTCCATAGTCCTTAGCTGGAAGATTTAGGCACAGGTCTCTCCAGGCCGAGATTTAAGGCTCCAATGAGCAGGGTGTGGTTGGAGTGCAAGATCGACCCTCCCCTTTAAGAACTGTCTGGCGCCAGTGTGTCTGTGTTCCATCGCTAACTGACAGCACCTGTGCTGCGCCCGCGCTCTGAGTTAGCGCCTCGCTCCTCGGCCTTTGCGCCTTAAGACAGATGTGTAGCGACTGATTTAGCGCTCCAATCACCTCCAGGGGCGATAAAAGTCAAGTTTGCAGTCGGAGGCGATAATTAACGCCAGGCGCTAATCTTTGCCCCCGGCTGATAATTGCGCCCCAAATGGGGCGATACTGAATTTCTCCCCCAATGTCTCTTAACCTCTCCTGCCTTCTATCCTATCACAGACCTTCCCTTTTGTTCTTTCATCCCCTCCTCCCTTTCCCAGCCCCTACACTTGCTTAAAAATCTGTTCCATTTCCTGCTTTTTTCCAGTTCTGACGAAAGGTCATCGACCTGAAACCTTAACTCTGTTTCTCTCTTCACAGCTGCTGCCTGACCTGCTGAGTATCTCCAGCATTTTCTGTTTTTAGTCCATTTCATTTACTTTTCTATGGCCTTTCAGTTACCTACATTCCCACTTTTAAAGGTCTATGTACGTGCACCCCAGGTCTCCTTGTTCCTCCACTTTGCTGACTATTTGTCTGCCACAAACTGCATCTGCCACCTATGTTCCCACTCCACTAACCTGTCTCTGCCCTCCTGCATTCTTCCTCAAAATTTCCTATGCCGTGCTATGATTTATCTTGTACCAATGGTACAGGTCTGGGATTAATGCTAATTTCTCAGGCACTGTCCTGAGCAGGCAAGGTTTTGTACCGTTGCGCTATTCTGAAGGAACACAAGTTCCTCGCTGCCCTGTTTCTTCAGTTGCCTCGCTTTCTTTTGCAGAACTATGTGTTTCCACATTCCATCGACTGTAGGGCTGCAATTTCCAGGAATTGTGTTTGGGAGAAAGAACATATTTCCAGATTGGTGGACTTCAATTCACCGGCACAGGTGTGGCACTCCTGAAAAAACACCAGGAATTAAAACCTCTATTGCTTTGGGAGTCAGCTTGCAAAATTAAACATTCAGACGCGTGAGTAACCCTTTGGAGGAATTTTATTCATATGCTTTCATTTTAACATTGACAAGGCGATTAAGCTGCGGAAAAATAGTTTTCTTAGTAAGAAAAGGGACGAAAACAGTTCTCTTACTTTTTCCATTTTATATGCCACTTGGAGTAAGGGGGTATAAGTACATAACTCACGCATCAAAGGGTTTTTGGTATAAAAAACAAAGAACCCTGTTTTTATCTTTTTGAATCTTATTGAAACATATAAGATACTGAGGGGGCTCGACAAGGTAGATGCAGAGAGGATGTTTCCCCTCATGGGGAAATCTAGAACTCGGGGGCATAGTTTCAGAATAAAGGGTCGCCCTTTTAGAACTGAGATGAGAAGGAATTTCTTCTCTCAGAGGGTCGTAAATCTGTGGAATTCTCTGCCCCAGAGAGCCATGGAGGCTGGGTCATTAAATACATTTAAGGTGGAGATAGACAGATTTTTGCAAGATAAGGGAGTGAAGGGTTATGGGGAGCGGGCAGGGAAGTGGCTTTGAGCCCAAGATCAGCCATGATCTTATTACGAGCTTTCGGAGCTCTGCTCCTTCTTCAGGCCCAGTAAACCTGAAGAAGGAGCAGAGCTCCGAAAGCTCGTAATTTCAAATAAAACTGTTGGACTATAACCTGGTGTTATGCGACTTCTCATTTTTGTCCACCCCAGTCCAACACCGGCATCTCCGCATCATGATCTTATTGAATGGTGGAGCAGGCTCGAGGGGCCAAGTGGCCTATTCCTGCTCCTATTTCTTATGTTCTTATGTTCTTTATTAAATGCAATTGTTTTTTTGGAAACAGTGGAATAAAGTATGTCGATCCCTTTAAGCCCCAAGACATGAGTTTTTGGTTTCACATGTACAAAATGCACTTAATTGACTTTCATCTTTTTAATTGCCAGGAGGTGACACAGGTACTTGGAAAGTGATTGCTGTGGAATTGTTTCCAATAACAAATTACTGCTCCTAGCAGGACTGCAAACATCAATCTTCTACCTTACACCTCACTTCCCATTCCTTTTCACAGTTCTTGATGGTTTTTTACATCAAAATGCAACATAATCCCTAACTCCTCACTGGAACACTCTCCCACAGCCTCTCACGTCAGGCGTGTTGCTCCTGGAAGACTGCACTTTAGTTGGTGCTACTTTCTGGGTACTGCTTGGTACAATCTTTTGGCTGCTGGTTACTGTTAGACGGCAGATTCAGGCATCTTGTTGCGGCTTCAGTACAAAAGGAACATTGGTGCTGGAGACAGAAGTAAAGGTATAAGCCTTTAAAATATTGTTTGCAGCATTAACACGTGAATACTTAATAATGTGTTGGTTCAACAGTCCTCTATCGACTACATTAAAGGAGGTGTTAATGCCTTTGTTAGAATAACAGACAGAAGAGTGTCATACGGACACAGTAAAGGTCTGATTCCCGACTGCAAGCTTCTGGCCAGGAGTGGCGTTCGCAAGCAGTGGTCGGGATATCGTGGGGCAATTCCCCTGATTTTCCACTCATTTAAATGGATGGATGGAACCCACACGGCGGACTCATAATTTTCCAGCCAGTGCTCCTTGCAAACACCTCATTTCGCCAGAAGTGCCTGATTGGGGTATCAGCCTTTAAGTGTTTATTCGCTAACATCGCCAAAAGTACAGTAATTTCTTGGCTACAGATTCTTTTATATTACACGCTTTTGTTTATTTTTGCAGTGATATTTTTCTCTCCTCTTTTCAGTCCCTCCCTGCGCTATTCCACTAGTGAGTGTGCAGCAGCAACCTGTACAAGCCTCTCTATGCCAGGTTGTAACTGATTGATGGGAGATGGGTGAGAATGAGAAGGGCACAAGGATCCAAATCTCCTTCTTGGACCTCTCCTCTCAGCTTCCTGTTGAGTTTGAGTACTGAGCGTATTGAGAATCAGGACCACAAAAACGATTGTGTGTGTGTGTGGGGTGTGTGTGTGGGGTGTGTGTGTGTGGGGTGTGTGTGTGGGGTGTGTGTGTGTGGGGTGTGTGTGTGCGTGGAGTGTGTTTGTGTGGGGTGTGTGTG
>JASTWF010002405.1:0-28116 GCA_030390025.1 Squalus acanthias
CCGCTATAGAGGGCCTGAAGAGTTGGAGCTCAGTTCCCTCCAGTCACTTCATACAAAAGCAAAGAGCCTGGTTTCCAGTAATATGTTCGATTTGCACCAACTCTGTGTTTGTTTGTATGTGGGTCTAGAAAGGGAAAGGGCTGCGCAGGGTAGAAAGCCGACCCTAGAATGTGACCAGGTGATTGTGATAGAAGCAAAGCCAGGCAGCAGTGTGAGCACCAATGTACTGTTCAACTGTTCCGTACAATAACACAGCCGCAGGTTCACATCTGGTGCAATTGTTCTGCATTTTAAAGTTCCTTTGATTATTAAATTGGCAAGGTAGAACAGAAGGATCCATTTCCTGCCTTCTTTTATTCTTACTTAGAACAGAAGTTTCAGAAGCTGCCTCTCTGTACAGCTCAGTCTGGCAGCTGGTGGGCCACCTGCTGTTTGTACGTCTCATAACGTCTCTCGCTCTTAGAGCACCTCACTGTCTGGAGGAGATGGTGCGTGGCATCTCTGATCATCTTCAGTACCGCGCGCTGTTAGGAGCAGCATCGAGCTATCTCAGGTTGACAATCTGGAGAAGTCCCTGAGCAGGAGCAAAGGTACAGAGACTGAGTCGGAGACACAAGCACCTGTCTGATTGTTTTTCCACACTTACTGTTATTCTGCATCTGTGAAAGCTCAGTCTTGAAATCAGCCTGGGAGTTGCTTATTTCACTGAACATCTGTGTAACTGAAATGGAAACAAAGATTTTGTTCTCATCTCTTCAAAAAACATGTTTCCCACTGTTTTATATATATATACATCCGCACCATTCAATTCAAAGCCATTTAATTTGAATTATCTGTTATTTTGTCTTTTTGTACCGGTGAAGAATTATGTCCGTCTACCTAAATCCAAGGTCCAGATACGAGCACATTTATTGTTAAGCCTCACACACCCATGTTTGAATGGTCCTAGCTCAATGTATCTGGGATGAACTGCTCGCTTGTAGTGTAGCATTCAGACTGCATCTGCTTGTGATGGGGTAACTCTCCTACTCTATGCCCCTGGCAGAGAGTCTCACTCGCTGGGAGTGCACCTCGGGGGCACACTGCCCAGGACCACAGTGTCTGCTCCCGGCAGGGAGTCTCACTCGCTGGGAGTCCAAAGTCAGGAAATGACCTCTCGTGTATTTTTAAAAGCTGTGTTGAATGATGTATTGACTAGATCGGAATTTCAGTGTCAAATGAGGACTGATTTCACGCTGTTTGCCTGTGCCCACTCCAAACTGAATGGTACGTTTGGCAAAGCAGCTACAGTCAGCAATACAATGGTTCAAACAGAACCCAGGTCCCAGGGACTGATGGCCAGTAACCTAACCAACTGCATCACACTTCCCATCTTCTGATGTTCTTATTCAGGGAACAGCCCTGCAGCAGCTTAACCTGACACAATGGACATCCCTTCTGCCCATATTTTAATATCATTTTAGGCCCCCTTTACACAAGATTAGAGCTCATGGGATTGGGGGTAATATATTAGCATGGATTGAGGATTGGTCTCCTTACCTGAGGAAGGATATACTCGCCTTAGAGGCGGTGCAACAAAGGTTCACTAGATTGATCCCTGGGATGAGAGGGCTGTCCTATGAGAAGAGATTGAATAGATTGGGCCTATACTCTCTGGAGTTTAGAAGAATGAGAGGTGATCTTATTCAAACATATTTGAGTATATTCAAGACTGAGGTTGATAGATTTTTGGACACTGAGGAAATCAAGGGATTTGGGGATAGTGCAGGAAAGTGGAGTTGAGATCAAAGATCAGCCATGATCTTATTGACTGGTGGAGCAGGCTCAATGCGCCATGTGGTCGACTCCTGCACCTAATTCGAATGCTCTTATGTTCTTTCATTCCTGGGAAGAGATGGCTGATGGTTAACCTGCTCCTGGGAGTTTCTAACGCTTCACGAGTGCCATTTATCAGGATGAGCATAAGAATGTCTCAGGGTGCCTGTCTGTGCAGAGCACGGCCTCAAACTCTGGGGGTACATTTAACTTTCCACTCCCTTCAATAGAAAGTAAAATCATGAGCGGTGGAAATAGGGGGCGTGGGGGGTAAATTGGGGGGTATAAATCATTGCAGTCCATGTGGTGAAGTTATTCTCACAGCGAAGGAACTCTGACGATGAAGAAACGGCGATATATGTCCAAGTCAGGATGGTGTGTGACTTGGAGGGGAACTTGGAGGTGGTGGTGTTCCCCTGCGTCTGCTGCCCTTGTCTTTCTAGGTGGTAAAGGTCGCGAGTTTGGGAGGTGCTGCCGAAGAAGTCTTGGCGAGTTGCTGCAGTGCATCTTGTAGATGGTACACACTGCAGCCACGGTACGTCAGTGGTGGAGGGAGTGAATGTTTAAGGTGATGGATGGGGTGCCAATTAAGCTGGCTGCTTATTCCTGGAAGGTGTCGAGCTTCTTGAGTGTTGTTGGAGCTGCACTCATCCAGGCAAGTGGAGAGTATTCCATCACACTCCTGACTTGTGCCTTGTAGATGGTGGAAAGGCTTTGGGGAGTCAGGAGGTGAGACACTCGCCGCAGAATACCCAGCCTCTGACCTGCTCTTGATGCCACGGTATTTATGTGGCTGGTCCAGTTAAGTTTCTGGTCAATGGTGTTGATGTTGGGGAATTTGACGATGGTAATGCCGTTGAATGTCAAGGGGAGGTGGCTAGACTTTCTCTTGTTGGAGATAGTCATTGCCTGGCACTTCTGTGTTGCGAATGTTACTTGCCATAAGCCCAAGCCTGAATGTTGTCCAGGTCTTGTTGCATGCGGGCATGCACTGCTTCATTATCTGAGGAGTTGTGAATGGCACTGAACACTGTGCAGTCATCAGCGAACATCCCCCTTTCTGACCTTATGATGGAGGGAAGGTCATTGATGAAGCAGCTGAAGATGGTTGGGCCTAGGACACTGCCCTGAGGAACTCCTGCAGCGATGTCCTGGGGCTGTGATGATTGGTCTCCAACAACTACAACCATCTTTCTTTGTGCTAGATATGTCTCCAGCCAGTGGAGAGTTTTTCCCCCGATTCCCATTGACTTCAATTTTACTAGAGCTCCTTGATGCCACACTCGGTCAAATGCTGCGTTGAGTCAAGGGCAGTCACTCTCACCTTACCTCTGGAATTCAGCTCTTTTGTCCATGTTTGGACCAATGTTTTTCCCTCGTGTTGGTTCTCTCACCACCTGCCGCAGATCCAGTCGACAACTATGTCCTTCAGGACTTGGCCAGCAGCATTGCTGTGGGTCTGGAGTCTGGAGTCACATTTAGGCTAGACGGGGTAAGGACAGCAGATTTCCTTCTTTAAAGAACAATAGTGAGGTCGGGAGCCGAGTGGTCCTGGCTGGACCCAAACTGAGCATCAGTGAGCAGGTTGTTGGTGAGTAAGTGTCGCTTGATAGCACTGTCGATGACACCTTCCATCACTTTGCTGATAGTTGAGAGTAGACTGATGGGGCGGTAATTGGCTGGATTGGATTTGTCCTGCTTTTTGTGGACAGGACATATCTGGGTAATTTTCCACATTGTCGGATAGATGCCAGTGTTGTAGCTGTACTGCAACAGCATGGCTAGAGGCGCGGCTAGTTCTGGAGCACAAGTCTTCAGCATGACAGCCGGGATGTTGTCGGGGCCCAGGTTTTGAGCTGCTCGATCTGTTCTGAATCTATCCCATTTAGCACGGTGGTAGTGCCCTCAGAGTGAGGATGGGACTTCCTCTCCACAAGGACTGTGCGGTGGTCACTGCTACCAATACTGTCACGGACAGATGCATCTGTGACAGGTAGATTGGTGAGGACGAGGTCAAATAGGTTTTTCCCTCGTGTTGGTTCTCTCACCACCTGTCACAGGCCCAGACTGGCAGCTATGTCCTTCAGGACTCAACCAGCTACATTGCTGCGGGTCTGGAGTCACATATCGGCCAGACCGGGTAAGGACGGCAGATTTCCTTCCCTAAAGGACATTAGTGAATGAGATGGGATTTTACGACAGTAGTTTACATTACTGATATGACCTTTTTAATTCCAGATTTATTTAATTAATTAACTGAATTTAAATTCCCCAGCTGCCATGGTCTCCGGATCATTATTCCAGGCCTCGGGATTACTAGTCCAGTAACGTTACCACTCTGTTACCGTACCCCTAAGGATGCACAGAGGAGGAAGAGCAATGGAATATTCAGAGTTACAGGAGAAGAAAGAAGCAAATGTCCATTGATCAAATACAGAGACAGAAAAATACTGGCCCAGGGAGAGGTTAGAGGCTCAATGTGAGAGAAGAATCACGATCAGAGGACAATGCTTTCCTGTATCCTATCCAGGAGTTTAGTGAGGGAAGAGCCTGTCAGTTCTGGGAACAGTCTTCAAGTCCTAGAATGGAGCTCAGTAAATAGTTGCGAGTTTTTAAGGTAAAAGGAAATGCTTGGCATGGAAGAAGGAATCCGAGTTTCTAGAAAGCAGGTTTAGCAATGGAGGCATTTCAATTGCGGTCAGAAGGGATATAAAACAGATGCTGAAGGACTATGGTTTGAACCATCAAAGGTAGAAGATTGGACTTGCGAGAGATATAGAAACAGTGGGGAGATGTTCTGCTTTGGCGCTCCCTGGGACACATCGAGAGCCGGTATCAGGACATTGCACTGCCCCAAGCTTCAGTCCAATGTTACATCACAGGCTGAGGATGTGCAATTGCCCAATACACACTCCCAGCATGTGCTGGCATGGGGAGTTGGGGGAGTATGTTGCGGGTGTGGAGGGGAAGTGTTCGTGGAGGATCCCAGCACAGTGCTAGAATGTAAGGATGTCCTGGGGGTGGAGTTAAGACGATTCCATATTGATAGAATTAAGAAATAAGAAGGAAAATGGTACAATTATTGATGTGCATTAAAGATCTTTAAACTGCGGAGATGAGATGGGGGGTGGGGGGGGGGGGGGGGGTGTCCGCAGAGGGTTCAGAGAGGGCTGTAAGAACAAAAAGGCAATAATATTCGGTGATCCCAAGATAGACTGGAATAAAAGTTGGTCAAAGTGGGGAACACTATTTAGAATTAATCCAGGACAGCTTCCGAGATCAGTCTGTTTCTAGTCCGACAAGGGTAGACACATTGATCTATGTCGGTCTGGGGAATGAAGTGAGGCAAATAAGTAACAAAAACAGAAAATGCTGGGAACACTCAGCAATTGTGGAGAGAACAGAGCAGTTAACGAGCTTTTCACTTCTGAGACAGGCAATTGACGAGAGAGCAGGAGAACAATTGGGAAATGATGGCCGCCACATGGTTTGGTTCAACGTGGGAATGGAACAGGATAATGCAGAGTCAACGATACAGGAGCTGGACTGGGAAAAGGCAAAGGACAGTCAGAAACTGGGCAGAAAAGTTAGCAAACAGGTCGAATTGGATCAGCAGAGGGGAATCTTCAACTAGGTGTTGGGTAGAGTGCATAAGGAGAATGGGGCACGTCACAGAATAGAGTTCCATGGATAAATAGAGAGATTAAAACTCAACTGAAACTGGAATGGGAGGCACATGGTAAAAGTTAGGGCTAACAGTACTGAAGAAAATCATGGGGAATATAGAAAGTGTAGTGAGGAGGTGAAGGGGTAACAGGGATATGGAATAATGTCAGCAGCTAATATGAAAGGCAATAGTAAGGGCTTTTATAAGTATAAAAAGTAAAAGAAAAATTAGAGGGAGGGTCTCATCTCCAAATTAATTTTAGGAGAAATGGCCTTTAATGTTTTAAGACGTGACACTTACTTTTATTTTTCATCTGTGAGCGTTCCATTGTGAAATCGGACTTTGAGTTTCTTATTTCGGTAAAGATCTGTGCCACTAGAATGGAAAGATGAGTGAGTGAGTGAACTTCGCTCGGTACCGAATCTTCCCACAGCCTCAGGGTATGCTCACAGCTGATGAGTTAGTGCAATGGGGCAGAGATTCCTTGGGAGACTTGACTTGTCTGATCTGGTGATCCCGGCTCCTACTGGTGCCCCCAGCCCTGACTCTGCCAGAGTCGGCCGGGGTCAGTGCTGGCCAGCGCCTAATTAACATTGTGGAGGGGAATCTCTGGCACCCGCCTGCTCCATGCCCACAGAAGCCTCGGACTATGCCCAACCATTCGGGGTGGGAAGTGGGGGGGAAATTGCCCAGATTCTACCCCCACCCATGTGCCCTTGGTAAGGGGCAGATATGCAAAACATTTGAAACATAACCTTCCTGTTTTGGGTTGCTTGCCTGGCCTGGAAACCACTGATGGACGCTCGCCAGCCTTCACTCACTCAGTGTATCAGTTTCCATCATCACTCCTGGTCCCACTGGAGCCAAGAGAGCAGGAACTCCTGGTGTAGGCAGTCCCTGCTCCCTGGTCCCGGCCTCTGGCCATGACCCCCCCCCCTAACAAGGCAACTGGGAGACTCCCAGAAACTGGCACAATTGGGTCTCTCTGTTTCCTGGGGGATCTGCCAGTTTCCCACCTAGGTTACGGGGCAACACTGGTGATACCTCCCCTGCCACTGGGGCATTTCAGGGCCTGTCAGTCTTGTTATAGAGGCAGCGAATGAGATGACTGACCAGTTAATCTGTTCTGGTGGTGTTGGTTGAGGAATGAGTGTTCCCAGGACACCGGGAGAACTCCCTGATCTTCTTCCAATAGAGCCATATGGACCTTTCACATCCACCCAAACCATCAGGACTGCCAATAAGGCCTCAGTATAATGCCTGCTCTGAAAAGTGGACGCAAGGCTTTCGCTCTCATCCCGAGCAACACACGATCTTCCCCATCCCTGTATGTTTATAAAATTTGATACCGCAGGTTATCGAATGTTTGAAGCTAAACTAGAACCAAAGGGAAATTCTGTCCAAGTTTGAATGTTGTTGAGAATTTGACCGGAGTTTACACGCTGCTGCACTTTAGTTAACACGGCGTTTGTTGGAGATATACTGGTGCAATAAACCGTTTGATGCACTGTTCCTCCTGGATCAGTGTGAAAACGAGTGTCAGCCTCGGCCGTGGGTTTGCTGGGCAGCAGCACAGGTGGGACATTGTTCCCTGGTTAGGGGAGCCATTGGGATTGGACACTATGCAAAGCCCAGCTGCCGGTGATTGTGGGGGTTTGGGTGGGAGGGTGGGGGTACGGGGGGTCTGGGGGGGGTGTGGGGAACAGGGGTGTGGGGTACGGGGGGTGGGGTACGGGGGTGTGGGGTACGGGGGTGGGGAACGGGGGTGTGGGGTACGGGGGTGGGGAACGGGGGGGGGTACGGGGGGGGGGTACAGGGGTGTGGGGTACGGGGGTGGGGGTACGGAGGGTCTGGGGGTGTGGGGTATGGGGGGGTGGGGTACGGTGTGTGTGGGGTACGGGGGTGGGGTACGGGGGGTGTGGGGTACGGGGGTACGGGGGTGGGGTACAGGGGGTGGGGTACGGGGGGTGGGGTATGGGGTGTGTGGGGTACGAGGGGTGTGGGGTACGGGGGGTGTGGGGTACGGGGGGTGGGGTACAGGGGCTGCGGGGTACCGGGTGTTGTGTAGTGTGTCCGGCGGGTACAGTGGTCGGTGCCGGGTGTGTGTGGTGTACGGGGGAAGTTAACCTTTGCTCACTAATTCCCCAGCATTGTACAAGGGAGCAACATTTGTTTAAGGTGCTGGTGGAGCCTCAGCCTTGTGTGAGCAGAATTTCCATTCCTCTCTCAACATGGTGGAGAATCAGCGACCGGATGGATTAATGAAATCACAACAGAAAACACTGAATGAAGCAAATGTTCCTCTTTTAATGTCAGATTTCCATCTTCTGTGGTTTTGCTGTTCGTGGTTAAGAGCTCTGCTCTGGGCTACAGCTCCATGGGAGCCCAGCGTCCTCCAATACTTCATGTTCATGGCCATTTCTGACATGTGAGATTAGACAACTGGTGTTGGCAGGCTGATCAATAATAGGGGCAGCTGAACCTGTCCTCAACTTCCCTACCTGCACAGTGACCCCAGCCTGACCTTCGCCTCCTGAACCCACGGGTACCGAAAACAGCTGGCGTGACCTCTACCGTGACCTCAGCTGAGATTGGCTCACTCAATTCAGATCAAATCTCGGACCTTCCTGCTCCAGGTAGCTCACCTCACCCTGCTGAGACATCAGCAAGCTTCCTCCTTGTCTCGACTACAGATAAATATTACTTGTGACGAAATCCTCCATCGGGCGTGTCTTGGAAGGAGGTTGCAAGATATGAGTTGCGTGGATTGAGCAGGAAGTGGTGCTCATACCTGGTGCGATCTGTGGTGAATAAGGCCACCCTCTGCCTTACACCACCGTAGTGTTGTGAATGGTGTAAGGTTAAGGCTCATGTAGCTCTGTGTAAATTGGTGATGCTAGGATGATCGGGGAGAGGCAGCGCTCCAGTGCTCCTGGGGACTGGTACGTGCCGGGACCGTTCCTCGGGAACGCTCCATGGTTTCCCAAGATGCCCTCCCGGCAAGCGCCATTCCCCAGGCCCATCAGATTGTGGGGTCAGCACTAACAACGATATTTGGTCATCACCGGAATTTTGCAAAACAAGGGATTCAATTTTAACCAAACTGCCCGCAAGGAATCGGGGATCGGGGGGTTGGGGATCGGGGATTGGGGATTGGGGATTGGGGATTGGGGACCGGGGATTGGGGGTTGGGGATTGGGGATCGGGGACCGGGGATTGGGGATCGGGGACCGGGGATTGGGGACCGGGGATTGGGGGTTAGGGATTGGGGACCGGGGATTGGGGATTGGGGATTGGGGATTGGGGATTGGGGATCGGGGACCGGGGATTGGGGGTTGGGGATTGGGGATTGGGGATCGGGGACCGGGGATTGGGGACCGGGGATTGGGGGTTGGGGATCGGGGACCGGGGATTGGGGATTGGGGATCGGGGACCGGGGATTGGGGATTGGGGATTGGGGACCGGGGATTGGGGGTTGGGGATCGGGGACCGGGGATTGGGGATTGGGGATCGGGGACCGGGGATTGGGGACCGGGGATTGGGGACCGGGGATTGGGGATTGGGGATTGGGGATTGGGGATTGGGGATTGGGGACCGGGGATTGGGGACCGGGGATTGGGGATTGGGGACCGGGGATTGGGGACCGGGGATTGGGGATTGGGGACCGGGGATTGGGGATTGGGGATTGGGGATTGGGGATTGGGGACCGGGGATTGGGGACCGGGGATTGGGGATTGGGGACCGGGGATTGGGGACCGGGGATTGGGGATTGGGGACCGGGGATTGGGGACCGGGGATTGGGGACCGGGATTGGGGGTTGGGGATTGGGGACCGGGGATTGGGGACCGGGGATTGGGGACCGGGGATTGGGGACCGGGGATTGGGGATCGGGGACCGGGGTTTGGGGATTGGGGATTGGGGATTGGGGACCGGGGATTGGGGACCGGGGATTGGGGATTGGGGACCGGGGATTGGGGACCCGGGATTGGGGATTGGGGATTGGGGATTGGGGATTGGGGACCGGGGATTGGGGACCGGGGATTGGGGATTGGGGACCGGGGATTGGGGACCGGGGATTGGGGATTGGGGATTGGGGATTGGGGATTGGGGATTGGGGATCGGGGATTGGGAATTGGGGACCGGGGATTGGGGATTGGGGATTGGGGATTGGGGATTGGGGATCGGGGATTGGGAATTGGGGACCGGGGATTGGGGACCGGGGATTGGGGATTGGGGATTGGGGATTGGGGACCGGGGATTGGGGATTGGGGACCGGGGATTGGGGATCGGGCACCGGGGATTGGGGATTGGGGACCGGGGATTGGGGATTGGGGACCGGGGATTGGGGACCGGGGATTGGGGATTGGGGACCGGGGATTGGGGATTGGGGACCGGGGATCCAAAGCTGCACCAGGGAAATTTGTGAAGCAGAAGATTATCTCAGCTTCCACATGTACATTGACAATCCCCAGTGCTGCCAAATCACCGGCTCTCTCGGCCCCGCCACTGCCTCTGTATTGTCAGACTGCTTTTCTGACATCCAGTCTTGGATGAGTTGCAATTTCCTCCGGTTAAATATTGGAAATACTGAAGCCGTTGTCTTCGGCCCCCAATTCCACCCCTTCCCTGCTACTGTCTGAGGCTCAACCAGATTGCTCACAATCTCTACGTCCTATTTGACCCTGAGCTAAGCTCCGACCCTATTGTCTCCCTCACAAAGACCGCCTACTTCCACCTCCATAATATCACCCGTCTCCGCCCCGCCTCAGCCCATCTGCCACTGAAGCCCTCATCATGCCTCTGTCACCTCCACCCTCCGCAAACTGCAGCTCATCCCGAACTCTGCCGTCCATATCCTATCCCAGACCAAGCCCCACTCACCCATCACCCCTTTCCTTGCTGACCTGTATTGGCTGCCATTTTTTCAATGCCTCCCATTTAAAATTCTCATCCTCATGTTTAAATCCCTCCATGGCCTCATCCCTCCCTATATCTGTAACCTCCTCCAGCCACCCTCGAACTCTCCGTTCCCCTGTCTCTGGCCTCGTGCATCCCATCATTCACCCCAGTATTGGCGGCTGTGTCTGCAGCTGCTGAGGCCCCTCACTCTGGAATTGTAATAGAGCCACCTGGTGGACTACTGATGTATATAATAATAAAGCCATATGCAGTACAGTTCTTACTGAAAGCCATGTTGTGCTGTTGTATATATATGCTGTGTCTCAAGATATCACAGGAATTCCCTCCCTAACCCTCACCGTCTCTCCACCTCCCTCTACTCCTTTAAGACCCTCTTTAAAACCCACCTAATGACCAAGCTTTCAGTCGACGCTTCTAATACCGCCTTCTTTGTCTCAGCGTCCATTTTTGTCTGATTATGTGAAGAAGCTTGGGATGTCTTTCGATGTTTAAGGTGCTGCATAATTGCAAGATGTGGACTGTGACTAGGCCATTGCTACAATACGCTACCAGCTGCAAGAACTCTAACTGCTGGCTAATTATGCAACATAAATACTAATCTACTGTTCCATTGCTGTGGTGAATTGTACATCTGATGTGATTTTCACTACATTTTAAAGTTCCACTGGCTATTAAATTGTTGGCTAAATTCCCAGATTGAGCAGAATGAAAGGTCTGTTTAACAGAAGGGCCTTTTATCCTTCCACACGTTTTATATTTTACCCAGACTGGGTGTCAGAAGCAGCACCTCTGTAACTCCCTAACCTGAGAGCAGGCGATCTATTTCTGTCTCTCTTTTGTAGGTTTCGACCTGCTTTGGGCCTCCACTCAGGCCTCTACGTTACCGGGAAGAGTTGGTGCTGAGGAGCCTCCTCCCCATCTCATCCAAAGCTGTACCAGGGAAATTTGTGAAGCAGAAGATTATATCTCAGATTGACTCTTGGATCCTCTGAATAATGAGAACGAAACTTTTCAATAGAGACACCAAGATCTTGCGATTGGTGTTTGACACTTACTGTTACCCTTCATCTGGGAAAGTTCCAGCTGTGAGTTCCGGATTTCATTGAACATCTGTGTAACTGAAATGGAAGAAAATCTTTAGAACTCATCCCAGCGAAACCTTTGTACAAGTCGCTGCCCCTGGTTCTAACTCCTCCCACCTGTCATATCAAATGTGGGCAAATGTGGGCAGTCACTGACCCAGTCCGAACCCACCGCCTTCCCACCGCCTCCCCACCGCCCTCCCACCGCCTTCCCACCGCCTTCCCACCGCCTCCCCACCGCCTCCCACAGCCTCCCCACCGCATCCCACCGCCTTCCCACCGCCTCTCCACCGCCTCCCACCGCCTTCCCACCCACTCCCCACCGCCTTCCCACCGCCGTCCCACCGCCGTCCCACCGCCGTCCCACCGCCTTCCCACCGCCTCCCCACCGCCTCCCCACCGCCTCCCCACCGCCTTCCCACCGCCTTCCACCGCCGTCCCACCGCCGTCCCACCGCCTTCCCACCGCCTCCCACCGCCTCCCACCGCCGTCCCACCGCCGTCCCACCGCCTTCCCACCGCCTCCCACCGCCTCCCACCGCCGTCCCACCGCCGTCCCACCGCCTTCCCACCGCCTTCCCACCGCCTTCCCACCGCCTTCTCACCGCCTTCCCACCGCCGTCCCACCGCCTTCCCACCGCCTTCCGACCGCCTTCCCACCGCCTTCCCACCGCCGTCCCACCGCCTTCCCACCGCCTTCCCACCGCCATCCCACCGCCTTCCCACCGCCGTCCCACCGCCTTCCCACCGCCTCCCACCGCCTCCCACCGCCTCCCCACCGCCGTCCCACCGCCGTCCCACCGCCGTCCCACCGCCTCCCACCGCCATCCCACCGCCTCCCACTGCCGTCCCACCGCCGTCCCACCGCCTCCCCACCGCCTTCCCACCGCCGTCCCACCGCCGTCCCACCGCCTCCCACCGCCTTCCCACCGCCATCCCACCGCCGTCCCACCGCCTCCCACCGCCTTCTAATTTAACCTGATCCTGTGAGCAGGCGAGCAGGACAGCCACCCCAAGCTGGCGGGGTCTTCTTTAAATATGCAGAGCGGGGCCCAAGGCCTGAGTGGGGGTGGCAAGGGGAGGGGAGAGGGGAGGTGGAGGGCAGGGGAGAGAGGAGGGGAGAGAGGAGGGGAGAGGGGAGGGGAGAGAGGAGGGGGGAGGGGAGGTGGAGGGCAGGGGAGAGAGGAGGGGAGAGGGGAGGGGAGAGGGGAGGGGAGGGGGGATGGGAGAGGGGAGGGGAGAGAGGAGGGGAGAGAGGAGGGGAGAGGGGAGGGGAGAGGGGAGGGGAGAGAGGAGGGGAGAGGGGAGGGGAGAGGGGAGGGGAGAGAGGAGGGGAGGGGAGAGAGGAGGGGAGAGAGGAGGGGAGAGGGGAGGGGAGGGGAGAGAGGGGGAGGGGAGAGGGGAGCGGAGCGGAGGAGGGGAGA
This sequence comes from Squalus acanthias, assembly GCA_030390025.1. Classification (NCBI taxonomy): domain Eukaryota; kingdom Metazoa; phylum Chordata; class Chondrichthyes; order Squaliformes; family Squalidae; genus Squalus; species Squalus acanthias. The sequence goes on from JASTWF010002405.1 coordinate 12,908, forward strand.
GGGGAGCTGGAGGGGAGGGGAGGGAGGGGGAGGGGAGGTGGAGGGGAGGGGAGGGAAGAGAGGAGGGGAGAGGGGGAGGGGAGAGAGGAGGGGAGAGGGGAGGGAGAGAGGAGGGGAGAGGGGAGGGGAGGGGAGAGAGGGAAGGGGAGAGGGGGAGGGGAGAGGGAGGGGTGAGAGGAGGGGAGAGGGGAGGGGAGAGAGGAGGGGAGAGAGGAGGGGAGAGGGGAGGGGAGGGGAGAGAGGAGGGAGAGGGGAGGGGAGGGGAGAGAGGAGGGGAGAGGGGAGGGGAGGGGAGAGAGGGAAGGGGAGAGGGGAGGGGAGAGAGGAGGGGAGAGAGGAGGGGAGGGGGAGGGGAGGGGAGAGAGGAGGGGAGAGGGGAGGGGAGGGGAGGGGGAGGGGAGGGGAGGGGAGAGAGGAGGGGAGAGGGGAGGGGAGGGGAGAGAGGAGAGAGGAGGGGGGAGGGGAGAGGGGAGGGGAGGGGAGAGAGAGAGAGGAGGGGGGAGGGGAGAGGGGAGGGGAGGGGAGGGGAGAAGGGAGGGGAGAGAGGAGGGGAGAGGAGAGAGGGAAGGGGGGGAGGGGAGGGGAGAGAGGAGGGGGGAGGGGAAGGGAGAGAGGAGAGAGGAGGGGGGAGGGGAGAGGGGAGGGGAGGGGAGGGGAGAAGGGAGGGGAGAGAGGAGGGGAGAGGAGAGAGGGAAGGGGGGGAGGGGAGGGGAGAGAGGAGGGGGGAGGGGAAGGGAGAGAGGAGAGGAGGGGGGAGGGCAGAGGGGAGAGGAGGAGGGGAGGGGAGGGGAGAGAGGAGTGGGGGGGAGAGGGAGGGAAAAGGAGAGAGGAGAGGGGGAGGGGAAGGGGAAAGGAGAGACGAGAGGGGGAGAGGGGAGGGGGAGGGGAAGGGAGAGGGGAGAGGGGTGGAGGGGAGGTAGAGGGCAGGGGAGGGGGAGGGGGAGGGGTGGGGAGGGGAAGGGAGAGTGGAGAAGGGGGGAGGGAGGGGAAGGGGATAGGAGAAAGGAGAGGGGGAGGGGAGAGGGGAAAGGGGTGGAGGGGAGGTGGAGGGCAGGGGAGGGGAAGGGAGAGGGGGGGGAGTGGAGTGGGGAGGGGAAGGGGAAAGGAGGGAGGAAAGGGGGGAGGGGAGGAGAAGGGGAAAGGAGGGAGGAGAGGGAGAAGGGGAAAGGAGGGAGGAGAGGGGGGAGGGGAGGGGAAGGGGAAAGGAGAGAAGGGGAGAGGGGAGAGAGGAGTGGAGGGGAGAAGGGAGGGGAAGCGAGAGATTGGAGGGGGTGGGGAAGGGAGAGAGGCGAGGGGAGAGGGGAGAGGGGAAAGGGGTGGAGGGGAGGTGGAGGGCAGGGGAGGGGAAGGGAGAGGCGGGGAGTGGAGGGGAGAGGGGAGGGGAAGGGAGAGAGGAGAGGGGGGAGGGGAGAGGGGAGGGGAAAGGAGGGAGGAGAGGGGGAGGGGGGGAAGGGATAGAGGAGAGGGGAGGGGAGAGGGGAGGGGGAGGGGAAGGGAGAGAGTAGAGGTGGGGAGGAGAGGGGAGGGGAAGGGGAAGGGAGAGAGGAGAGGGGGAGGGTAGGGGAGAGGGGAGGGGGAGAGGGGAGAGAGGTGAGGGGAAGGGGAGGGAGCAAGGTGGTCGAGGGGAGGGGAAGATGAGGGGGGAGGGAGAGAGGAGGGGGAGGGGAGGGAAGGGGAAGAGAAGGGAGAGAGGAGAGGGGGAGGGGAGGGAGAGAGGACGTGGAGGGGAGGGGAAGGAGAGGGGGAGGGGAGGGAGAGAGGAGGTGGAGGGGAGCTGGGGAAGGTATGTGAAAGGGGAGGGGAGGGGGCGGGGAGGGGGAGGGGGATGGGGAGGGGGAGAGGGAAAGTGGAGGGGAGAGGGGGAAGGGGAGGGGAGGGGGGGAGGGTACGTGGAAGGGTAGAGGAGGGGATGAGGGGGAGGGGGATGAGCGAGGAGGGGGAGGGGTAGTGGGGGAGGGTATATAGAAGCGGAGAGCAGGGGTGGGGTGGGGGGAGGGGGAAAGGGAGGGGGAGGGGAGTGTGAGGGGGAGGGAGATGGAGGTGAGTGGAGGAGGGTATATAGAAGGGGTGGGGAGGGGGTGGGGAGGGAGGGAAGAGGGGGAGGGGAGCGGGGAGGGTATGTAGAAGGGGTGGGGAGGGGGGTGGGGTGAGGGGTGAGGGGGAGGGGGAAGGGGAGGGGGAGGGGAGTGTGAGGGGTAGGGAGCGAGGAGGGGGGAGGGGAGCGGGGGAGGGAATGTAGAAGGGGTGGGGAGGGGGTGGGGTGAGGGGGGAGGGGAGGGGGTGGGGTGAGGGGGAGGGGGTGGGGTGAGGGGGAGGGGAGGGGGTGGGGTGAGGGGTGAGGGGAGGGGGTGGGGTGAGGGGGGAGGGGGTGGGGTGAGGGGGAGGGGGTGGGGTGAGGGGTGAGGGGGTGGGGTGAGGGGGGAGGGGGTGGGGTGAGGGGGAGGGGAGGGGGTGGGGTGAGGGAGAGGGGAGGGGGTGGGGTGAGGGGGAGGGGAGGGGGTGGGGTGAGGGGGAGGGGAGGGGGTGGGGTGAGGGGGGAGGGGAGGGGGTGGGGTGAGGGGGGAGGGGGTGGGGTGAGGGGGAGGGGAGGGGGTGGGGTGAGGGGGGAGGGGGTGGGGTGAGGGGGAGGGGAGGGGTGAGGTGAGGGGGAGGGTATGTAGAAGGGGTGGGGAGGGGGTGGGGTGAGGGGGGAGGGGGTGGGGTGAGGGGGAGGGGGTGGGGTGGGGTGAGGGGGAGGGGGTTGGGTGAGGGGGAGGGGAGGGGGTGGGGTGAGGGGGGAGGGGAGGGGGTGGGGTGAGGGGGGAGGGGGTGGGGTGAGGGGGAGGGGAGCGGGTGGGGTGAGGGGGGAGGGGAGGGGGTGGGGTGAGGGGGGAGGGGGAGGGGGTGGGGTGAGGGGGGAGGGGGTGGGGTGAGGGGGAGGGGAGGGGGTGGGGTGAGGGGGAGGGGGTGGGGTGAGGGGGAGGGGAGGGATCTGGCCCGGTTCGGGTGGGAGTCAGAGACATTTCTCGGCCTTGGAGTTCTACCTCCGATATTTTTCTTGCGCTCAGTGTCAAAGACTAAGCCCTCCTGCCTACCCAGTATCAAGGTGATTGTAGCAAGTCCATTGGTCAGAGAGGAGTGCCAGTATTGAGCTCACTGGATCGATCCCACGCCTTCACCTAGTGTCTAGAGTTCAGACAGAGCAGACAGAACTCTCAGACCATGGAGCAAACTCCAAAAAACCAAACACATTTAACAGCAAATACATCAGGAAATGGTAGAAAATTCATGCCGCAGATTAACTGGAATATACAGAAGGTAATTATTCTTTCTTGGTGTATAGAAAGCATCAAACTGTTGGCCCGAACAAGTTGCACCACAAGTTATGTCGATCTTGTGTCGACAGGTTACGCTGAAATTTCCTGACAATCTCATTAGCATACACCGGTGTAAGAGAAGCAGAAATCAGCGTAAACGATCGGGGCCCAAGGAGAGCGAGGGAACCTTTATGAATGAAATTAGAGTTTGAAGCTGGTGAGCCGTCCTTTATACACATCAGGCACAGTTTGTTTAAGAGAATGTAAACGTGGAAGCTTTTCCGTTTTTAATGTAACTCAATCTGCGCTTTAAAAATGTATTTCAAGGTAGAAGCCTAGAAACTGGGTTCGGCCTGAAAACGGGCGGTGTCACGGGCCAGCGCTATTTGGCTGTGCCCGTTGAAAGTTGTCCAGGCAGCACACAAAGTTCATGCTGCCTGCTCATTATAAGGCAGCGCTGAGCTCAGCGCTAATCGCACTGCCGATTGACTTAGCGCTGAACAGGTGGCCCAATATCAGGTGCAGTCTCGTGGCCAGTAATGTTTGGCCTCAGCTCTGTGCACGACATAAAGGGGAGGTGCTTTGTTGCAGCAGCACCTCATTGTCAGTCAGGCTGAAGACATGGCTCAGCAACCCAGAAAGAGAGCAAGAAGATTTTCGGATGCTGCCCGCGAGGCCTTGGTCGTGGCAGTTCAAAGAAGGCGGGCTGTACTGTTCCCGCAGGGTGCCAAGAAGCCATCCAAGGCTACATAAGAACATAAGAACATAAGAACATAAGAAGTAAGAACAGGAGTAGGCCATACGGCCCCTCGAGCCTGCTCCACCATTCAATAAGATCATGGCTGATCATCAACCTCAACTCCACTTTCCCGCCCGATCTCCATATCCCTTGATTCCCCTAGAGTCCAAAAATCTATCGATCTCAGCCTTGAATATACTCAAAGACTCAGCATCCACAGCCCTCTGGGGCAGAGAATTCCAAAGATTCACAACCCTCTGAGTGAAGAAATTCCTCCTCATCTCAGTCTTAAATGGCCGACCCCTTATCCTGAGACTGTGCCCCCTAGTTCTAGACTCTCCAGCCAGGGGAAACAACCTCTCAGCATCTACCCTGGGAGAAGATAGAGTATGAGAGTAAACTAGCAAATAATATAAAAACAGACAGTAAGAGCTTCTACAGGTATATAAAAAGGAAGAGAGTAGATAAAGTAAACATTGGTCCCCTAGAGGATGAGACTGGGGAATTAATAATGGGAAATAGAGAAATGGCAGAGACTCTAAACAATTATTTTGGATCGGTCTTCACGGTGGGAGACACTAAAAACATCCCAATAATAATAGATAATCAAGGGGCTATAGGGAGGGAGGAACTTAAAACAATCTCTATCACTAGAGAAAAAGTACTAGGCAAACTAATGGGGCTAAAGGCCGACAAGTCCCCTGGACCTGATGGCCTGCATCCTAGGGTCGTAAAAGAAGTGGCTGCAGAGATAGTCAATGCATTGGTTGAAATCTACCAAAATTCCCTGAATTCTGGAGAGGTCCCAGCGGATTGGAAAACCGCAAATGTAACACCACTATTCAAGAAAGGAGGGAGACAGAAAGCAGGAAACTAAAGGCCAGTTAGCCTAACATCTGTCACTGGGAAAATGCTGAAATTAAGGAGGTAATAGCAGGACATTTAGAAAATCATAATACAATCAAGCAGAGTCAACATGGTTTTATGAAAGGGAAATCATGTTTGACAAATTTTCTAAAATTCTTTGAAGATGTAACAAACAGGGTGGATAAAGGGGAACCAGTAGATGTAATGTATTTGGATTTCGTGAAGGCATTCGATAAGGTGCCATATAAAAGGTTACTGCACAAGATAAGAGCGCACGGGGTTGGGGGTAATATATTAACATGGATAGGGGATTGGCTAACTAACAGAAAACAGAGAGTCGGGATAAATGGGTAATTTTCAGGTTGGCAAACTGTAACTAGTGGGGTGCCACAGGGATCAGTGCTGGGGCCTCAACTATTTACAATCTACATTAATGACTTGGATGAAGGGACCGAGTGCACTGTAGCCAAATTTGCTGATGATACAAAGATAGGTGGGTTAGCAAGTTGTGAGGACACAATGAGGCTGCAAAGGGATATAGGTCGGTTAAGTGAGTGGGCAAAAATTTGGCAGATGGGGTACAATGTGGGAAAATGTGAGGTTATCCACTTTGGAAGGAAGAATGAAAAAGCAAATTATTATTTAAATGGAGTGAGACTACAGAATGCTGCGGTACAGAGGGATCTGGGGGTCCTAGTACATGAAACACAAAAAGTTAGCATGCAGGTACAGCAAGTAATTAGGAACGCTAATGGAATGTTGGCCTTTATTGCAAGGGGTATGGAGTATAAAAGTAGGGAAGTTTTGATGCAACTTTACAGGGCGCTGGTGAGACCGCACCTGGAGTACTGCGTACAGTTTTGGTCTCCATATTTAAGGAGGGATATACTTGCATTGGAGGCAGTGCTGAGAAGGTTCACTGGGTTGATTCCTGGGATGAAGGGGTTGATGTATGACGAAAGGTTGAGCAGGTTGGGCTGATACTCATTGCAGTTTAGAAGAATGAGAGGTGATCTTATTGAAACATATAAGATTCTGAGGGGATTAGACAGGGTAGATGCTGAAAGGATGTTTCCCCTCGTGGGGGAATCTAGAACTAGGGGGCACAGTTTCAGAATAAGGGGTCAGCCATTTAAGACGGAGATGAGGAGGAATTTCTTCTCTCAGAGGGTCGTGAATCTTTGGAATTCTCTACCCCAGAGAGCTGTGGAGGCGGAGTCATTGAATATATTCAAGGTGGAGATTGACAGACATTTGAACTACAAGGGAGTCAAGGGTTATGGGGAGAGAGCCATGATCTTATTGAATGGCGGAGCAGGCTCGAGGGGCCGATTGGCCGACTCCTGCTCCTGTTTCTTATGTTCTTATGTAATCCCCTTCAGAATCTTGTATGTTTCAATGAGATCAGCTCTCATGAGGCTAGCAGTAGAAAGCTCTGGGAGGAGATAGCTAACTCCGTCACGGCCACCAGTGTGGTTCCGACCACATAGATTCAATGCCAAAATAAGTTTAATAACCTCACACGGCAGGTCAAGGTGAGTGAAGGCTTCAGCAAATGCCATATCCCACCATCTGCACCACAAGCCTCTCACACTGCTCAATGCATCACAGCCTCATCACTCACCAACCAACAATCGCTAGCTATCGCCACACATACCTCACAATCATAGCTTCACTTCACCCTCACAACCTTACCACTGCTGTAACACTCACACCCACACCTCACACCTTGCACACATTGACAGCCATTCAACTATGGCAGGCACGTCACCCAAACACACTGCACCACACTCACTCACACTTCCCGTTCTCTTGCAGGCCAAGTGGGCACATAACCGGAGAAAGCAGCGGCAGACAGGAGGCGGCCAAGCCACTATACAGACCCTCAGCCACCTGGAGGAAGACATGCTCGACATCATTGGAGGGGCAGTGACCGAGGCCGTGGCAATGGGCGAAGTTATGGTCATTCCCTAATCCTTCTTCGCACATCCCACTTCCCCCTCATCCCACAATCTCTTCTCACTTGCAAGCTGCTGATGGTGCTGGCATGGATATCTTGCTTTCCGCCCTCCCCTCAGCACAACCCAACCCTTGTGCCTTTCTGCTTTCAGATACCCAAGGACTGCCAGCAGGCCAGCCTGTCCCCGAAGTAATGGGGGAGAGTGAAGAAGAAGAAGAAGGAGACATATCGTCACTGCATCTGACACTCGCAGGCACCAGCTCAGAAACTGGCACTGAATGTAGAGGGTAGTATAGAGGTGGGATCTGTACAGGGTGAGTCACCGGGCATGAGTGGGCTGCAGCAAGGCCAGGGGGAAAGGGTAACCCAGGGCCAGCTCCCCAGAGGGCGAGTTTGCACACCACTGCCACTCCGCCATTGCCCTTGCCGCTGCCTGTTAGCCAGACTGCCCAGACTGCTGCCACCCATGCCAAGGTGGGGCAGTCTACAGACAGGCCTTCTAGGTCCACAGCTGGTCGAAGTCATCCTGCAAAGCCATCCATTGTCTCCCCCATAGAAACTCAGCAGCCTTCCACCAGCCATGCTGCAGCCACTGGGGGAGCACTGCGTAGGAGCACTAGAGTAGGAAAAGGCACTAAGGGATTGCACAAGGGTGATTAGTTCATATTGTAATGTTGATTGAATTGTGATAAATGTATTAATTTTGTTTGGAATGATTGTTTTGTGGTGAGTCTCATTTCAGCTTTGTGCCCAGGAGGACGCTGTGATGTTCCGTGACAGAGGGATGGTAAGATGGGGATGTGGTGATTAACGGGGATCTGGGGTTTCATTCACTGGAATCGGAGTCTGATGAGGCGCTCACGGACAGCCCGTCCGGAATGGGGATCTGCTGCCTGCCTCCTCCCTTCCTCCTCGTCCTCATCCTTGTCCTCTTCCTCCTCCTCCTCCTCCCCCTCCTCCTGAGCTGGCCCCACAATCCCTGGTGACAAGGGCTGCACCCTCATGATGACCAAGTTGTGAAGCATGCAGCAGACCACCACGAAATGAGACACCCGCTCCGGCGAGTACTGGAGGGCTCCTCCCGAGCGGTCAAGGCAGCGGAACCATTGCTTGAGCACCCCGATGGTCTGCTCGATGACGTTCCTGGTGGCAACATGGCTGTCATTATATGAGTGCTGGGCAGAAGTGGTGGGTTGCGGGGGGGAATCATGAGCCAGGTGCAGAGCAGATAGCCCTTGTCTCTGAGCAGCCACCCTCAGGTTTGACGTGGTGGCTGGAAGATTGCTGGCAAACCGGACTGACGCAAGATGAAGGCATCATGGCTGCTGCCAGGGTAGTGGGGATTAACCATCATGATTCACTGTGCATGGTCACACAGCAACTGCACATTAAGTGAGTGGTAGCCGTTGCGGTTACGGAACATCTCAGGATTTGTATGTGGTGCCCGCAAAGCTGCATGGGTTTAGTCGATGGTGCCCTTCACCATGGGGAAGTTTGTTAGTCTGGCAAAGCCACATGCGCGCTCGTCCTGTTTCTCTCTGTTCAGAGAGAAGACGATGAAGTCCCTTCTCCTGGTGTACAGAGCCTCTGTGACCTCCCAGATGCATTGATGGACGGTGACCTGCGAGATGTTCGCTGTGTCTCCTGCTCCAGACTGGAAGGATCCGCTGGCGAAGAAATTGAGGGCCATGTGACCTTGAGGGCCACTGGGAGAGCCGTGGTCGCTCTGCACTGAGGCTGCAGGTCTGGTTGCAGGAGTTCTGTGACCACCTCCTTGGTGAAGCAGTGCCCCCTAATACACTCCTCTCTTAAGTGGAGTTAAGAGAAGTGCTCTCGGAAGACCCTAGGTGGGTAAGGCCTCCTGTTGAGAGCCCTTCTGGCCTTCATTCTCCTCCCTCTGCGTGCATCTTCTCTTCTTCGCTGCCTCCACTCCCTCTCCCGAAGATACTCGAGGTCGAGGGGGACTGCCAGTAGAGCCCCCAGGACTGGGAGCAAGTGTTGTGTGCAGAAGCCTTTAAATGGGCCAGAAATTCGGCTTTCCGGATTCCTGAGGGTGCAAGCATCGCGCGCGTACTTGCCTACCACGCCTGCTGTTGTGCTTTGGGCCCACGAGGACTTCAGCTCCTGGGCCTCCTGCAGCTGTCGGCGTGCAGTGCTTGCGTGTCCAAGCAGTTAGTTCCAAACGTCCCCTGGGATTACGTGGGCCATGGAGAACCAATCGGAGCAGGACATTTTCATTCATAGATTTGACAGGAAGACCTGTCAAATCTATGAATATAGATCGGCCCCAAACCCACACCTAAACTTCAAATAAATAAAAAAAACATCACATTTTTAAAATAACTATAAGTTACATAAATTAACTACTTCAAACAAAAAATTAAATTTTTGAAAAAATTAATTATACTTTTTAACGGTGCTAAAAATAAACTTACCTTTCTTTAAAGTATCTAAAAAAGATAAACCTGTTGAAAAAATGTTTAAATTGTAATTAATTAACCACTTACCTTGTCAAAAACAAGCCTTGCGCCTCCTTTTTAAAAGTGCAGCTTCTCCATACTTACCCTCCCGGAGAAACCTGAAAAAAAACCTGAAGCTCGCTGCGTGCGCGCAGCCTCTCCCGCACACGCATTCGACCTCTGAACCCCTCCCTTCAGGGGCACGGAAGTTCCGGTTTCCCACGCATGCGCAGTGCATGCAGGAAACCGGCACTTCAGGTGGCCTTACGGGTGAGTACACAGTGCGTACTTACCCGACAAGAGCTGAATTTTTGGCCCAATCCTTCCTGCTACTGAATGTTTGGTCAGCTGATTGTGATTAAGAGAGGGCGGCAGGTGGAGTGGCGACAGCGAAAGTTGCGGTCATTCTTCCTCAAATTTCTAGGCCACAGTTTCTCTCTCTCTTTGTTGACTTCAGAAGGACTGAAAATCACAATAATGGCCCAGAATTTACTGCCAAAGTATCGGTGCGTTTAGTGCGCTCGCCGTTATTTACGTGTAAGTTGTCCAGCAACGTGTGGCGAGGAAGAGATACCCGGTGAGTTGCGAATCGCCACAAGTTGCTGGGCGATTTGTGCCGCTCCGCTGTTAGCCTGGTGAAAATGGCAGCTCCCCGTCAACCACCCCGGGAGTTTCAGGAAATTGCTGCATTTGCACATGGATTGCCCATTAATCTCACTGCAGAAAGTTAGGGCTGGTACGTAACAGCATAAGGACCTTTGTTTCTGGCCCAGAACAATTGAAACTGTTGAGTCTCAATCCTGCAGGTAGTAAATTCTACTTAGAGGTTTTATAACATTTAAAATAAAAATAATGTTTTTCTTACTTCTCCTTTTTGTCTCTATTTTCTCTTTCTCTTTATCTAATCTTTCTTTCCCTCTCTCTATTTATCTTTCTGTACCTGATTTGACTCTAATTCACCCTCCTTCTCAACCATTCCTAGTTCATTTCTCAACCCTTCAATCTCCTTGGTTAAGGAGTTAGACTGTTGGTCCCGTCGTTCACTAGGGTCCCGGATGCCTTGTTACCCTCGCTGCGCTGCGATGAGCTCGAACTTCCAGCAAGTTACAGGGCTAAAAACCTTCGAGCTGAAGGATGCAAGAGATGCCCCGCTCCAGAAAATCTGGGCCAATAAGTCACATAGTTTACAATATGAAATGTCACAAAACTTACACGTTATGACTCCAGCAATGAGAATTCCTGCAGTGAGCAGGATGGAGAGACCCAGGAGAAAGTAGACAATAAGAGCCAGATGCTTTCCCCGGACAGGCTCCGATGTACGGTCAGCATGTTCTGCAAAGTGTAAACGAAAATGAGCAATGCAAGGATTAAAAGGGGCAACACCTGAGGAACAGGAGTTTGGGTAACCTTTTCAGTCTGTGTCGAGGGATGAGCTGAGTATAGTTTGCATCGTGACGGTGTTGAAATGCTCCGTTTCGTGTTGACTTACATCATCAACAATAAAACATGAAACCAGTGCCCCTGATGCCTATGGTTCACCCCTCAGCATGGTACTGAGCCGTACAGACTCAGAATGTCCCGCACAGGATCCCTGGCTGTTCACAGACTTCCAAAGTTAAACCGTTGTCAAAATTGCCTCAGATTCTCTCAGCTAGAGAGAGCAGGAATCGACCAAGATTTCTGCTCCTGATCACAGTCTATGGACTTCTCCTTGTGGCTATTAGATAGGATTAGGCTTCTCTGTGACAACAGAACCAGGCTCCCACAGTCGAATATCCCACCAAACACTCACTCTCCAAGCTCACACAGGAAGAATGGCACTTGGTCAAGGTATCAGAGGGTAGCCCGTGTGATTTGGGGCCATTCCCCAGCATGAGTCACAGGTCTTCGGTCTGTGCACGATCTCAGGAGATTTAGGGGTATTTTTAATCTGCCCTCTGCCATCCACCCAGGACCTTCCACCCACTGCCCTCTGCCCTCCGCCCCACCCTCCACCCATCGCCCTCCGCCCCGCCCTCCACCCTCCACTCACTGCCCTTCACCCAACGCCCACTGCCCTTTGCCCTCTGCCCTCCACCCAATGCCCTCCGCCCTCTGCCCTCCACCTTCTGCCCTCCACCCTCTGCCCTCCACCCTCTGCCCTCCACCCTCTGCCCTCCACCCTCTGCCCTCCACCCACTGCCCTTCACCCAACGCCCACAGCCCCACCCTCCACCCTCTGCCCTCCACCCTCTGCCCTCCGCCCTCTGCCCTCCACCCTCTGCCCTCCACCCTCTGCCCTCCGCCCTCTGCCCTCCACCCTCTCCCTCCGCCCTCTGCCCTCCGCCCTCTGCCTCTGTCCACCTCCCATCGTTTCAGTTCAAAAGCAAACAATGTGATGGATCTAAAATGGAGACAAAATAAAATTAAAATCCTCTGCTAGATCTTCTGAGCCCACTGCTTTATTTCACTGTGTGTTAACCACACCATCAGTTAAAGGGATGGTAACGGGGTGGGGGTTTTCTGAGCCCACTGCTTTATTTCACTGTTTAACTGCACAGTCTAGTCTGTGGCTGAAATGTGTCCCAACCAATTAGAAAATGACCTGTTTCCTGTTGTTAGTTGATCTGAAGGTTTACATTCAGATGTCAATTATTTAGCGAATGACTTCTAACGGAATGTAATGCAGTTGCAGGGCCTGTGTGTAATGGTGTACCTGGCTTGCTGTCCTTCCGTTCCCTTTCCTCCACTGTCCACCCTGTCGAGCCAGCTTTACTCACATTGTCACCAATCACATCGAGCTCCATGTTAACCGGCCGCAGGATCTTCTACCTTCGGAAAGAGAGCAAGTGAGGGTCAGTTCAGGCATCTGATAGTTTCACTTTTTATCATTCTTTTAGTTTGCAAACACAAATGTATTTATTTAAACTCATGGGGGGGGGGGGAAATTGGGTGCTAACGTTGCCGGGGCGCTAAAAGTTAGCGCCCCTCCGCCGGAAATTCAGTATTAGCGCCCCAAGCAGGAGGCGGGGGGCTACTGGAAGCGCTCCCCCTTCCTCTTGGGGCTCTACTACTGAAGATCGCGGTGCTATGTGCAACAGTGCCACACGTGTCGGCACATGGCGCCGCGGTATTGCAGGCCTCCTCCCCTCGTTAAAGGGGAGGGCCTAGCACTGCGCACACCGGGGCCCTGCCGGACCACCGGGGAGTGGGGTGCCAGGAAAACAGCCCGGCTCTCAAGAGGAGGGCCGGGCCGAGTGATTGCGGCCGGCACCCCGAGGAAAAAAGTGAAAGGGGGCAGGTGCTAGCAGGCGGCCAAAAAAAAATGGCCGCCCGACTCCTGCCCCTTTAAATAATGCCGCCGCTGCAAAGATGCCCCCTGACCCTGTTGGACATATCGTCCGGCGAGGGGTCAGGGGGCGCAAGGGAAGTTTGCAGCTGGGCTGAATTTCGCGGGATGCGTTAGCGGCGCGGCGCCGCGCCCGGGCGCTAGGGGCTTTGCGCCCCATTACCGCCCCCCCCCGCCCCCGTGGGCGCTAACGAGAGGCGCAAATCAACCCCATTTTTACTCAATGCATTTAAATGACAACCATCGGAAGTGAAGAGGCCGAGGAGGCCGTTCAATCATTCCTGTCCCAAACAAGCACCCTGGTTAACGACTGGATCGCAGGGTCCTTTCAGGATTCTAGGTGCAAACTGCAACAAAAGGGTTTGTTACATTTTAAGGTTTACTCTGATATTTCCCATTCTCAGTATCAAGGGCCACTCTGTGAATGGGCCCACGCTTCCTACACACCGAGGTGTGACTTTACACCCAAAATATCTGATAGTGCGGTGTTCACACCAACAGATAGGCAGGAAGAGGAAACTGTAGAGCAGCTCGCACTGTCTCTACAGAACTTTTAACTTAGTCTCTCCTCGGGTACAAAAATAATGAACTCTACTGATTGCCTGCCTACTGTCACTCTTACACAGGGGCCATAGGAGTGGTCGGACAGCTCCACAGGTCCAGCTCCACAAGAGCTGCACTACAGAGATACAAGAAGAACTGACTCGCTGAGAAATGTGGCCCGAGATATATCTGCTCCTGGGCGTGGAGCTGCCCCCGAGACACTCCATTGGACCTCGCCCAGCCAGATTAGCCAGGGTCTATTTCTCTCTGGAGTTTAGAAGAATGAGAGGTGATCTCATTGAAACACATAAGATACTAAGACGGATTGACAGGGTAGATGCTGAGAGGTTGTTTCCCCTGGCTGGAGTGTCTACAACTAGGGGGCATAGTCTCAGCATAAAGGGTCGGCCATTTAAGACAAAGATGAGGAGGAATTTCTTCATCAGAGGGTTGTGAATCTTTGGAATTCTCTACCCCAGAGGGCTGTGGATGCTCAGCCGTTGAGTATATTCAAGGCTGAGATAGATAGATTTTTGGACTCTAGGGGAATCAAGGGATATGGAGATCAGGCAGGAAAGTGGAGTTGAGGTCGAAGATCAGCCATGATCTTATTGAATGGCGGAGCAGGCTTGAGGGGCCGAATGGCCGACTCCTGTTCCTAATTCTTATGTTCTTATGATCTTAGGTTACTTGAGTTCAGGCTTTTGTTCTATTCCCAGGACAACGGGAATCAAAAATGAACCTTTCACACGTGTGCAGGTTGTTTCAGCTGCCAAGGATGATTTATAACATCTGGGGATGTTTGCTAGCCGGTGCCTCGCACCTCCAGCTGTGTCAGCAGGTGTAGATTAATGGGCCTGGCTCCCTCTCAGGATCAGACTTAACTGCTCTTCACCCGTTTCAATTGTTTCTCCTTCTCTCTTGTGGTTTGGTGCCTCAGCCACCAGCTCGATATCTCACCCAAGCAGCCAGTTTCCTGTGTGGGTTCACGCAGCATGTTGGCCAATATTTCAAATACAGAGGGTCTCAGAGCCAAGCCTGAAGCTGTCCTCACTCGACATCTGCACAAACCCCGACCAACACTGAGGCCAACTGGAGCCTAAATGACTGCTCCCCTGAAGAGAGGCAACACTTCAAACACAAACAGTGATCACAGAGTAAACATACAGAGAGCTTGAGAAGGGACTCCTATCACATAAGAATATAAGAAATAGGAGCAGGAATAGGCCAATCGGCCCCTCGAGCCTGCTCCGCCATTCAATAAGATCATGGTTGATCTTCTGCCTCAACTCCACTTTCCTTCCCGCTCCCCATAACCCTTGACTCCCCTGTAGCTCAAATGTCTGTCAATCACCGCCTTGAATATATTCAATGACTCCGCCTCAACAACAAATAAAACAAGCATTTATTTACCAGCTTTGAAGTGCATTACATTCCACGCAGTGAGTGCACTGTTCAGCAACTCCTTATGAGTAGATAGAAGGCGGCAGATCTCATGATTGAGATGATGCGGAGATGCCGGTGTTGGACTGGGGGTGGACAAAAATGAGAAGTCGCACAACACCAGGTTATAGTCCAACAGTTTTATTTAAAATTACGAGCTTTCGGAGCTCCGCTCCTTCGTCAGGTAAAGGTACCTCTACCTGACGAAGGGGCAGCAGCTCCGAAAGCTCGTAATTTTAAATAAAACTGTTGGACTATAACCTGGTGTTGTGCGACTTCTCATGATTGAGATGGTCCATGGGCCAACACTTAGAGCATACAATGCAGCCCAGGGTGTGATATTTGTACAGATAATGGCCCATTTAAAATAAACACACACAGGCCTGGACATTCCATCGGGTGTTGCTGATATTGCACATCCTCCCTCCCTCTCTCTCCACACTTTATCCCTTTCGCACCCTCCCTCTCGCTCTCCACACTCTATCACTCTCACACTCTCTCTCTCTCTCTTTCCACACTCAATCACTCTCACACCCTCCCTCTCTCTCTTTCCACACTCAATCACTCTCACACC
>JASTWF010002406.1:5000-28089 GCA_030390025.1 Squalus acanthias
ACCTCACCCTGACCCTCCCACTACGACCTCTGACCCTCCCCCTCTGCTCACCTAGGGTAGGGCAACACAGTGGTTATGTTACTGGACTAATGTTCCGGAGACTTGAGTTCAAATCCCAACCACAGGCAGCTGGGGAATTTAAATTCACTTAATTAAATAAATCTGGGATAAAAAAAATTGGTATTGGTCATGGTGACCATCTATCCAAACTATCGGAATTGTTGTAAAACCAACTGATTCACTAATGTCCTTTAGGGGAGGAAATCTGCCGTCCTTACCCGGTCTGGCCTATATGTGACTCCAGACCCACAGCAATGTGCTTGACTCTTAACTGCCCTCTGAAATGGCGAGCAAGTCATTCAGTTGCATTCAACAGCACTGCGGGAGTACCCTCACCACACGGACTGCAGCGGTTCAAGAAGGCGGCTCACCACCACCTTCTCACTGGGGACGGGCAATAAATGCTGGCCTTGCCAGCGCACATCCCGTGAATGAGTAAAATAAAAACGACTCACCCTCTTCCCATTTCCCTCCCTCCCTCCCTCCGTACTCCACTGAGACACCTTCGTTGAATCAGGGCTGATCGACCGTGTGAGGTGGCAGCTTCCAACACCTGACTGCTAACCTTTCACCCTCTGGGAAAGTGGAATGTCAAATCCCAGTCCCAGACAGAGGGGCTAAAGGGTCTCTCTCTCTGACTGTAGAATCAAACAGCACAGCACGAGGCCATTCGGTCTATCATGCCTGTGCCGGCTCTTTGGTTGGGCTATCCAATTAGTCCCACTCCCCCCCCCCCCCCCCCACCAATTCGCAGTTGCCTCCTGTCCGATCCCTCCTATTTCTGACCTACTCTTTACTCTGGGGCGATTTGTCTCTCCTAGTTCTCTGTGCACCTTATTTCTCCTCTCTCATGTTTCATTCTGGTGCCCGTCCCCCTGCCAAATCATTTAAACCCTTCCCCCATAGCACGAGTCCCGTGAGGACATTGGTCCCAGCTCCGTTGAGGTGCAACCCCGCCCACCTCGAACAGGTCCCTCCTGCCCCAGAGCAGGAATCCCAGTGCCCCAGGAATCTGAAGCCCTCCCTCCTGCACCATCTCTCCAGCCACGCGGTAACCTGTTTTATCCTACTGTTCCTATACTCACTGGCGCGTGGCACTGGGAGTAATCCAGAGATGACCACCTCTGAGGTCCTGCTCGTTAACTTCCTCCCTAGATCCTGAAACTCTGACTGCAGGACCTGAACCCTTTTCCTACCTATGTCATTAGTTCTCACATGGCCCACAACTTCTGGCTGTTCCCCTTTCCCCTAAAAATGTTCTGTACCCTCTCAGTGATGTAAGAACATAAGAAGTAGGAGCAGGAGTAGGCCATATGGCCCCTCGGGCCTGCTCCGCCATTCAATAGGATCATGGCTGATCCGAACCTAGACTCTCGTCCACTTCCCTGCCCGCTCCCCATAACCCTTAATTCCCTTATCAGCTAGGAAACTGTCTATCTCCGTTTTAAATTGATTTAATGTCGCAGCTTCCACAGCTCTCTGAGGTAGCAAATTCCATAGATTTACTCCCCTCTGAGTGAAGAAGTTTCTCCTCATCTCAGTTTTGAAACGGCAGCCCCTTATTCTAAGATTATGCCCCCTAGTTCTAGTCTCGCCCATCAGTGGAAACATCCTCCCCGCCTCCACCCGATCAAGCCCCCTCACAATCTTCTATGTTTCGATAAGATCGCCTCTCATTCTTCTGAATTCCAATGAGTAGAGGCCCAACCTACTCAACCTTTCCTCATAAGTCAACCCCCTCATCTCCGGAATCAACCGAGTGAACCTTCTCTGAACTGCCTCGAGAGCAAGTATATCTTTTCTTAAATATGGAAACCAAAACTGTACGCAGTACTCCAGGTGTGGCCTCACCAGTACCCTGTATAACTGAAGCAAGACTTCCTGCTTTTATACTCCATCCCCCTTGCAATAAAAGCCAAGATTCCATTGGCCTTCCTGATCACCTGCTGTACCTGCATACTAACCTTCTGTGTTTCATGCACCAGGACCCCCAGATCCCTTTGTACTGTAGCACTTTCTTTCCATTTAGATAATAACTTGCTCTTTGATTTTTTCTGCCAAAGTGCATAACCTCACACTTTCCAACATTATATTCCATCTGCCAAATTTCTGCCCACTCACTTAGCCATACAACCCCTCGAGCCTGCTCCGCCATTCAATAAGATCATGGCTGATCTTCGAGCTCAACTCCACTTTCCTGCACTATCCCCATATCCCTTGATTCCCCTAGAGTTCAAAAATCTCTCAATCTCTGTCTTGAATACACTCAACGACTGAGCCTCCACAGCCCTCTGCGGTAGAGAATTCCAAAGATTCACCACCCTCTGAGTGAAGAGATTTCTCCTCATCTCAGTCCTAAATGGCCGACCCCTTATTCTGAGACTGTGACCCCTGGTTCTAGACTCTCCAGCCAGGGGCAACATCCTCCCCGCATCTACCCTGTCAAGCCCCGTAAGAATTTTATACGTTTCAATGAGATCACCTCTCATTCTTCTGAACTCCAGAGAATATAGGCCTAGTCTACTCAATCTCTCCTCATAGCCCCTCGAGTCTCCTTTACAGTGTCAGCCGTGGCTCAGTGGGTAGCACACTCGCCTCTGAGTCAGAAGGTTGTGGGTTCAAGTCCCACTCCAGGGACTCGAGCACATAAAGCTAGGCCGACAATCCGGTGCAGTGCTGAGGGAGCGCTGCACTGTCGGAGGTGCCGTCTTTCGGATGAGACGTTAAACCGAGGCCCCATCTGCCCTCTCAGCGTGGATGTAAAAGATCTCATGGCCACTATTTCGAAGAAGAGAGGGGAGTTATCCCCGGTGTCCTGGCCAATATTGCTCCCTCAACCAACATAACAGAAACAGATTATCTGGACATTTTCACAGTGCTGTTTGTGGGAGCTTGCTGCTGCGCAAATTGGCTGCCGCATTTCCCACATTACAACAGTGACTCCACTTCAAAAAGTACTTCATTGGCTGTAAAGAGCTTTGAGACGTCCGGTGGTCGTGAAAGGCGCTATATAAATGCAAGTCTTTCTTTCTTATAGGACAACCATCTCATCCCAGGGATCAATCTTTGTCCTCACCCTGGCACCAGGGAGGCAACACACATGTGGGACTCATGTCAGTGGTCACAGAAACGCCCGTCTCTCCCCCAATTATCGAGTCCCCCATGACCAGGGAGTTAATGTGCATAGGTCCCTGAAGGCAGGACGTATTGAGAGAGTGGTTAACAAAGCATATGGGATCTTGGGCTTCATAAACAGAGGTATTGAGTACAAAAGTAGAGAAGTTATGCTGAACCTTTATAAAGCGCTGGTTAGGCCACAACTGGAGTATTGTGTCCAGTTCTGGTCACCACACTTTAGGAAGGATGTGAAGGCCCTTGAGAGGGTGCAGAGGAGATTTACCAGAATGGTTCCGGGGATGGGGGATCTTAGCTACAAGGACAGGTTGGAGAAGCTGGATTTGTTTTCATTAGAGCAAAGGAGGTTGAGGGGTGATTTGATACAGGTGTACATGATTATGACAGGTTTAGATAGGCTAGACGGGGAAAGGCTGTTCCCACTAGTTGATGGTACAAGGACTAGGGGGACACAGTTTTAAGGTTTTGGGCAAGAGATACAGGGGGGATGTAAGAAAAAACATTTTTACGCAGCGAGTGGTCATGACCTGGAACTCGCTGCCAACGGAAATGGTGGAAGCAGAGACACTCAATGTTTTCAAGGGGAGACTGGACAGGCACTTGAGGGAAATAAACTTGCAGGGCTACGGGGATAGAGCGGGGGGAATGGGACTGACTGGATTGCTCTTACAGAGAGCCGGCACGGACTCGATGGGCCGACTGGCCTCCTTCTGTGCCGTTATGACTCTATGGGGGAAAAATTCAGTTGGTTGCGCCTCCCATTAGCGCCTTAAGAGGGCGCTAATGGGGCGCAAAGCATCTAGCGCCCGGGCGCAGCGATGTTTGCGCCGCTCGCGAAATTAACTAGACATTTTGCGGCGGCGCTAAACACTACTGCCACGATCTCAAACGCCGGCAGATCGCGACGTCAGTCGAGTGCGCAACGCCCCGGTATCACCCCGGAGCGGATATTGAGTGGTGCCCCCTGCCTTACCGCCTGCTGCTAGCAACGACAGGTTGAGGGGAGCATTTTGCAGTCAGGAAGGGACTGGGGGAGCGCTATTTAAAGGCGACCGCTTCCTGCCTTTTATTGTTGGTGACATTTTTGAACCACGCATTCTGAGAGAGAGAGAGAGAGAGACTTCTGGAGAGATTCAACGCTGTGTGAAGGAGTTTTGGGTACTGAGCAGCACTTTGCAGGTTCATTTTGATTTGCCCTTCCTTGTATCGATTTAGAGGAGACTGTGGGGGCTGCACTCTGAGCTCTTTGCCTGGTACTCTCCATTGTTCTTTCCAGCAGATTTGATGTGCAGGTCTCTCCAGGCCGAGATTCAAGGCTGCAATGAGCAGGATGTGGATGGAAAGCAAGATCAACCACCCCTTTAAGAACTGGCCCGCGCCATTGTGTGTGTGTTCCATTGCTGACTGACATCACATGAGCTTCGCCAGCGCTCTGAGGTAGCGCCTCGCTCCTCGGCCTTTGCGCCTTAAGACAGGTGTGAAGCGCCTGATTTAGCGCTCAATCACCTCCAGGGGCGACAGAAGCCAAGTTTGCAGTCGGTGGCGATAATTAGCGCCAGGCGCTAATCTTTGCGCCCGGCCGATAATTGCGCCCCAAATGGGGCGATACTGAATTTCTCCCACTATGACTCCATGACCTCTACATCTCGACAGAAATCCTGAGTTCGAGCAAATGGAGGCACTTCCTGTACACGTGGTTATCCAGGACAGATGAAGCATCCTGGAGTTCCCACATGGCACAGGAATTGCAGACGACGGGTCTCAGTTATCCCATCACTCCTGGCTGGCCTCCCACGTTCCACCCTCCATAAACTCCTCCAAAACTCGGCTGCCCCGTGTCCTGACTCGCACCAAGTCCCATTCACCCATCACCCCCCGTGCTCGCTGATCTGCACTGGCTCCCGGTCCCGTGACTCCTCGATTTTAAAATCCTCATCCTCGTCTACAAATCCCTCCATGGCCTCCTCGCCTCCCTCCCTCCCTCTGTAACCTCCTCCTGCCCTATAACCTTCCGAGATCTCTGCGCTCCTCCAATTCGGCCTCTTGCACATCCCCGATTTTAATCGCTCCGGCATTGGCGGCCGTGCCTTCAGGCGCCTAGGCCCCAAGCTCTGGAATCCCCTCCCTAAACCCCTCCGCCTCGCTCCTCCTTTAAGAACATAAGAACATAGGAGCAGTAGTAGGCCATTCGGCCCCTCGAGCCTGCTCCGCCATTGAATAAGATCAAACATAGAAACATAGAAGATAGGAGCAGGAGTAGGCCATTCGGCCCCTCGAGCCTGCTCCGCCATTCAATGCGATCATGGCTGATCATCCAAATTCAGTACCCTGTCCCTGCTTTCTCCCCATATCCCTTGATCCCTTTAGCCTTAAGAAATATATCTAACTCCTTCTTGAATATATTTAATGAATTGGACTCAACTGCCTTGTGTGGTGGAGAATTCCACAGGTTCACCACTCTCTGGGTGAAGAAATTCCTGCTCATCTCAGTCCTAAATGGCTTACCCCTTATCCTTAGACTGTGACCCCTGGTTCTGGACTCCCCCGCCATCGGGAACATCCTTCCTGCATCTAGTCTGTCTAGTCCTGTTAGAATTTTTTGAGTTTCAATGAGATCCCCTCTCATTCTTCTAAACTCTAGCGAATACAAGCCCAATCAACCCAATCTCTCTTCATACATCATTCCTGCCATCCCAGGTATCAGCCTGGTGAATCTTCGCTGCACTCCCTCCATGGCAAGAACATCCTTCCTCAGATAAGGCGACCAAAACTGCACACAGTACTCAAGGTGTGGTCTCACCAAGGCCCTGTACAACTGCAGCAAGACATCCCTGTTCCTGTACTCGAATCCTCATGGCTGATCTTGGGCTCAAAGCCACTTCCCAGCCCGCTCCCCATAAACCTTCACTCCCTTATCTTGCAAAAATCTGTCTATCTCCACCTTAAATGTATTTAATGACCCAGCCTCCACAGCTCTCTGGGGCAGGGAATTCCACAGATTTACGACCCTCTGAGAGAAGAAATTCCTCCTCATCTCAGTTCTAAAAGGGCGACCCTTTATTCTGAAACTATACCCCCGAGTTCTAGATTTCCCCACGAGGGGAAACATCCTCTCTGCATCTACTTTGTCGAGACCCCTCAGTATCTTATATGTTTCAATAAGATCACCTCTCATTCTTCTAAATTCCAATGAGTATAGGCCCAACCTGCTCAACCTTTCTTCATAAATCAACCCCCTCATCTCTGGAATTAATCTAGTGAATCGTCTCTGAACTGCCTCCAATGCAAGTATATCCTTCCTTAAATAAGGAGACCAAAACTGTACGCAGTACTCCAGCTGTGGTCTCACCAACGCCCTGGAGCAGTTGTAGCAGGACTTCCCTGCTTTTATACTCCAACTCCCTTTGAAATAAAGGCCAACATTCCATTTGCCTTTTTGATTACTTGCTGTACCTGCATGCTAACTTTTTGTGTTTCATGCACAAGGACCCCCAGGTCCCTCTGAACTGTAGCATTTTGTAATCTCTCTCCATTTAAATAATAATTTGCTTTTTTTATTTTTCCTGCCAAAGTGGACAACCTCGCACTTTCCCACATTATACTCCCATCTGCCAAATGTTTGCCCACTCACTGAGCCTGTCTATATCGCTTTGCAGGTTCTTTGCGTCCTCTGCACAACTTGCTTTTCCGCCTTTAAGACGCTCCTTAAAACCAAACGCTTTTAGTAAGCTTTTGGTCACTTGTCCTAATAGCTCCTTACGTGGCTGCGGTATCAAATTTTGTTTGATTTACGCTCCTTGGGATGTTAAAGGCTCTGTAGAAAAGACATACTTGCTCTCGAGGCAGTGCAAAGAAGGTTCACTCGGTTAATCCCGGGGATGAGGGGTGGACATATGAGGAGAGGTTGAGTAGGTTGGGCCTCTACTCATTGTAGTTCAGAAGAATGAGAGGCGATCTTATTGAAACATCTAAGATTGTGAAGGGACTTGATCGGGTGGATGCGGGGAGGATGTTCCCAAGGATGGGTGAAACTAGAACTAGGGGGCGTAATCTTAGAATAAGGGGCTGCTCTTTCAAAACTGAGATAAGGAGAAACTTCTTCACTCAGAGGGTAGTAGGTCTGTGGAATTTGCTGCCCCAGGAAGCTGTGGAAGCTACATCATTAAATAAATTGAAAACAGAAATAGACAGTTTCCTAGAAGTAAAGGGAATTAGGGGTTACGGGGAGCGGGCAGGAAATTGGACATGAGGCTGAGTTCGGATCAGTCAGGGCCCTGTGGGTGGCGGAGCGGGCCCAGGGGCTGAGTGGCCGGGTCCTGCTCCTACTTCTTGTGTTCTTTAGATTTGAGGTTAGGATCAGATCAGCCATGATCTTATTGAATGGCGGAGCAGGCTCGAGGGGCCGATTGGGCCTACTCCTGCTCCTATTTCTTATGTTCTTATGTATATAAATGCAAGTTGTTGTTGAAGAGGGAGTCAGTCCATTTAGTAGGCACTCACAGCTCTGTGCACACTGATTAGGGGGGGACGACTTGGGGCACAGACAATGTTCCCTTTAAGCTGTGTGGCTACTCAGTCCTGCGCATCCAGTGAGCTGGCTTTTAAAAAAAAACATGCATGCGCGGAATTTTGAACGGCCCACGCACCCCATTAGAGGGGCCGCACCGGCCAAAACAAATTAGAGGGTACATTGCCACAGAATCAGCCACTGATCTTTCACCCTCCTCTGGGGGCAATCCAGGTCAAACCATTGATCGAGTACAACCCATGGAACGGATGACTCAGTGTTTGGAGAGCAGATGACTGCACCGGGCTTTTTGATGTGACTCACCGAAACCTGTAATTATGGGATTTAGGATTTCTACGAATAAGAGAGGGCGTTGGTCCCGAGAGATCGACATGACAACGCAATGCAAACAAGGGACTTGGAAGTAGATCGCCATTCCTTCATCGTCGCTGGGTCAAAATGCTGGAACTCCCTCCCTAACAGCACTGTGGGAGTACCTTCACCACGCGGACTGCAGCGGTTCAAGAAGGCGGCACACCACCACCTTCTCAAGGGCAACTAGGGATGGGCAATAAATGCTGGCCTTGCCAACGACGCTCAGATCCCATGACCGAATAATTAAAAAAAGGGAACAGACACGGAGAAATTCAACCCCAACCCACGCAATCCCAATGGACCCAACTCCTTCCCATTCACTCGCACCAATCCCAATGGACACAACCCCTTCCCATTCACTCCCACTGTACACAATACCAATGGACACAACCCCGTCCCATTCACTCCCACTGTACACAATCCCAATGGATCCAACCCCTTCCCATTCACTCCCACTGTACACAATCCCAATGGACCCAACCACTTCCCATTCACCCGTGCTATACACAATCCCAATGGACCCAAACCCCTTCCCATTCACTCCCACTGTACACAATCCCAATGGACACAACCCCATCCCATTCACTCCCACTGTACACAATCCCAATGGACCCAACCACTTCCCATTCACCCGTGCTGTACACAATCCCAATGGACCCAAACCCCTCCCCATTCACTCCCACTGTACAAAATCCCAATGGACCCAACCCCTTCCCATTCACTCGCACCATACACAATCCCAATGGACCCAACCCCTTCCCATTCACTCGCACCATACACAATCCCAATGGACCCAACCCCTTCCCATTCACTCCCACTGTACACAATCCCAATGGACCCAACCCCTTCCCATTCACTCGCACCATACACAATCCCAATGGACCCAACCCCTTCCCATTCACTCCCACTGTACACAATCCCAATGGACCCAACCCCTTCCCATTCACTCCCACTGTACACAATCCCAATGGACACAAGCCCTTCCCAATCACTCCCACTGTACACAATCCCAATGGACACAAGCCCTTCCCAAGCACTCCCACTTCACACAATCCTAATGGACACACAACCCCGTCCCATTCACTCCCACTGTACACAATCCCAATGGACCCAACCCCGTCCCATTCACTCCCACTGTACACAATCCCAATGGACCCAAACCCCTTCTAATTCACTCCCACTGTACACAATCGCAATGGACACAACCCCTTTCCATTCACTCCCACTGTACACAATCCCAATGGATACAAGCCCTTCCCATTCACTCCCACTGTACACAATCCCAATAGACACAACCCCTTTCCATTCACTCCCACTGTATACAATCCCAATGGACACAAGCCCTTCCCATTCACTCCCAGTGTACACAATCCCAATGGACCCAACCACTTCCCATTCACCCGTGCTGTACACAATCCCAATGGACCCAAACCCCTTCCCATTCACTCCCACTGTACACAATCCCAATGGACACAAACCCATCCCATTCACTCCCGCTGTACACAATCCCAATGGACACAAACCCCTTCCCATTCACTCCCACTATACACAATCCCAATAGACACAAACCCATCCCATTCACTCCCGCTGTACACAATCCCAATGGACACAAACCCCTTCCCATTCACTCCCACTGTACACAATCCCAATGGACCCAACCCCTTCCCATTCACTCCCACTATACACAATCCCAATGGACCCAAACCCCTTCCCATTCACTCCCACTGTACACAATCCCAATGGACCCAACCCCTTCCCATTCACTCCCACTATACACAATCCCAATGGACCCAAACCCCTTCCCATTCACTCCCACTATACACAATCTCAATGGACCCAACCCCTTCCCATTCACTCCCACGATACACAATCCCAATGGACCCAAACCCCTTCCCATTCACTCCCAATGTACACAATCCCAATGGACACAAACCCCTCCCATTCACTCCCACTTCACACAATCCCAATGCACCCAAACTTAATGATGGGGACATATCTGAGAGATACAGGGAGAGAGATGGAAAGATAGAGAGAGAGAGAGAGAGAGAGATGGAGAGACAGAGAGAGAGATGAAGAGAGAGAGAGATGGAGAGATTCAGAGAGGGAGAGTTGGAGAGATACAGAGAGGGAGAGATTAAGAGAGAGATGGAAAGATAGAGAGAGATGGAAAGATAGAGAGAGATGGAAAGATAGAGAGAAATGGAAAGAAAGAGAGAGATATGGAGAGATACAGAGAGAGAGAGATAGAGAGAGGGAGAGATAGAGAGAGAGATATGGAGAGATACAGAGAGAGAGAGATGGAGAGATTAAGAGAGAGATGGAGAGATAGAGAGAGGGAGAGATAGAGAGAGATAGGGAGAGATAGAGAGAGAGATGGAGAGAAAAGAGAGGGAGAGAGAGAGAGAGATATGGAGAGATACAGAGAGAGATGGAGAGATTAAGAGAGAGGTGTAGAGATAGAAAGAGATGGAAGGATAGAGAGATGGAATGATAGAGAGAGATGGAAAGATAGAGAGAGATGGAAAGATAGAGAGAGAAATGGAAAGATACAGAGAGAGCTGGAGAGATACAGAGAGATGTGGAGAGATACAGAGAGATAGAGATGGAGAGATTCAGAGAGAGAGAGAGATGGAGAGATTGAGAGAGAGATGTGGAGAGATACAGAGAGAGAGAGATGGAGAGATTCAGAGAGAGAGAGAGAGAGATATGCAGAGATTCAGAGTGAGAGAGAGATGCAGAGATTCAGAGTGAGAGAGAGGTGGAGAGATTCAGAGAGAGAGAGAGATGGAGAGATTCAGAGAGAGAGAGAGATGGAGAGATTCAGAGAGAGAGAGATGGAGAGATTGAGAGAGAGAGATGGAGAGATTCAGAGAGAGAGAGATGGAGAGATTCAGAGAGAGAGATGGAGAGATTCAGAGAGAGATGGAGAGATTCAGAGAGAGAGAGAGATGGAGAGATTCAGAGAGAGAGAGAGGTGGAGAGATTCAGAGTGAGAGAGAGATGGAGAGATTCAGAGTGAGAGAGAGGTGGAGAGATTCAGAGTGAGAGAGAGATGGAGAGATTCAGAGTGAGAGAGAGGTGGAGAGATTCAGAGAGAGAGAGGTGGAGAGATTCAGAGAGAGAGAGAGATGGAGAGATTCAGAGTGAGAGAGAGGTGGACAGATTCAGAGAGAGAGAGGTGGAGAGATTCAGAGAGAGAGATGGAGAGATTCAGAGAGAGAGATGGAAAGATAGAGAGAGATGGAAAGATAGAGAGAAATGGAAAGAAAGAGAGAGATATGGAGAGATACAGAGAGAGAGAGATAGAGAAAGGGAGAAATAGAGAGAGATATGGAGAGATACAGAGAGAGAGAGATGGAGAGATTAAGAGAGATGGAGAGATAGAGAGAGGGAGAGATAGAGAGAGACATAGGAGAGATAGAGAGAGAGAGATGGAGAGATTAAGAGAGGGAGAGATAGAGAGAGAGAGAGATGGAGAGATTGAGAGAGGTGGAGAGATAGAAAGAGATGGAAGGATAGAGAGATGGAAAGATAGAGAGAGAAATGGAAAGATAGAGAGAGAGCTGGAGAGATTGAGAGAGAGAGAGAGCTGGAGAGATACAGAGAGATAGAGATGGAGAGATTCAGAGAGAGAGAGAGATGGAGAGATTCAGAGAGAGAGAGAGACAGAGAGATTCAGAGAGAGAGAGAGACAGAGAGAGAGAGAGATGGAGTGATTCAGAGTGAGAGAGAGGTGGAGAGATTCAGAGAGAGAGAGGTGGAGAGATTCAGAGAGAGAGAGATATGGAGAGATTCAGAGAGAGATGGAGAGATTCAGAGAGAGAGAGATGGAGAGATTCAGAGAGAGAGAGATGGAGAGATTCAGAGAGAGAGATGGAGAGATTCAGAGAGAAAGAGATGCAGAGATTCAGAGTGAGAGAGAGATGGAGAGATTCAGAGAGAGAGAGGTGGAGAGATTCAGAGAGAGAAAGAGATGCAGAGATTCAGAGAGAGAGAGAGGTGGAGAGATTCAGAGAGAGAGAGATGGAGAGATTCAGAGAGAGAGATGCAGAGATTCAGAGAGAGAGAGAGAGGTGGAGAGATTCAGAGTGAGAGAGAGATGGAGAGATTCAGAGTGAGAGAGAGGTGGAGAGATTCAGAGAGAGAGAGGTGGAGAGATTCAGAGAGAGAGATGGAGAGATTCAGAGAGAGAGATGGAAAGATAGAGAGAGTTGGAAAGATAGAGAGAAATGGAAAGAAAGAGAGAGATATGGAGAGATACAGAGAGAGAGAGATAGAGATAGGGAGAGATAGAGAGAGATATGGAGAGATACAGAGAGAGAGAGATGGAGAGATTAAGAGAGATGGAGAGATAGAGAGAGGGAGAGATAGAGAGAGGGAGAGATAGAGATAGAGAGAGAGAGAGATGGAGAGATTAAGAGAGGGAGAGATAGAGAGAGAGAGATGGAGAGATTGAGAGAGAGGTGGAGAGATAGAAATAGATGGAAGGATAGAGAGATGGAATGATAGAGAGAGATGGAAAGATAGAGAGAGATGGAAAGATAGAGAGAGAAATGGAAAGATACAGAGAGAGCTGGAGAGATTCAGAGAGAGAGAGCTGGAGAGATACAGAGAGATAGAGATGGAGAGATTCAGAGAGAGAGAGAGATGGAGAGATTCAGAGAGAGAGATGTGGAGAGATACAGAGAGAGAGAGATGGAGAGATTCAGAGAGAGAGAGAGACAGAGAGAGAGAGAGATGGAGAGATTCAGAGTGAGAGAGAGGTGGAGAGATTCAGAGAGAGAGAGATGGAGAGATTCAGAGTGAGAGGTGGAGGGATTCAGAGAGAGAGAAGTGGAGAGATTCAGAGAGAGAGAGATATGGAGAGATTCAGAGAGAGAGAGATGGAGAGATTCAGAGAGAGAGAGATGGAGAGATTCAGAGAGAGAGATGGAGAGATTCAGAGAGAAAGAGATGCAGAGATTCAGAGTGAGAGAGAGATGGAGAGATTCAGAGAGAGAGAGGTGGAGAGATTCAGAGAGAGAGAGATGGAGAGATTCAGAGAGAGAGAGAGATGGAGAGATTCAGAGAGAGAGAGAGATGGAGAGATTCAGAGTGAGAGAGAGGTGGAGAGATTCAGAGAGAGAGAGGTGGAGAGATTCAGAGAGAGAGAGATGGAGAGATTCAGAGTGAGAGGTGGAGAGATTCAGAGAGAGAGAAGTGGAGAGATTCAGAGAGAGAGAGATATGGAGAGATTCAGAAGAGAGAGATGGAGAGATTCAGAGAGAGAGAGATGGAGAGATTCAGAGAGAGAGATGGAGAGATTCAGAGAGAAAGAGATGCAGAGATTCAGAGTGAGAGAGAGATGGAGAGATTCAGAGAGAGAGGTGGAGAGATTCAGAGAGAGAGAGATGGAGAGATTCAGAGAGAGAGAGAGGTGGAGAGATTCAGAGCGAGAGAGAGAGATGGAGAGATTCATAGAGAGAGAGATGGAGAGATTCAGAGAGAGAGAGAGATGCAGAGATTCAGAGAGAGAGAGATGGAGAGATTCAGAGAGAGAGAGAGATGGAGAGATTCAGAGAGAGAGAGAGATGGAGAGATTCAGAGAGAGAGAGAGATGGAGAGATTCAGAGAGAGAGAGAGATGGAGAGATTCAGAGTGAGAGAGAGGTGGAGAGATTCAGAGAGAGAGAGAGAGGTGGAGAGATTCAGAGAGAGAGAGAGTGGAGAGATTCAGAGAGAGAGAGATGCAGAGATTCAGAGAGAGAGAGTGGAGAGATTCAGAGTGAGAGAGAGGTGGAGAGATTCAGAGTGAGAGAGAGGATGGAGAGATTCAGAGAGAGAGAGGTGGAGAGATTCAGAGAGAGAGAGGTGGAGAGATTCAGAGAGAGAGAGGTGGAGAGATTCAGAGAGAGAGATGGAAAGATAGAGAGAGATATGGAGAGATACAGAGAGAGAGAGATAGAGATAGGGAGAGATAGAGAGAGATATGGAGAGATACAGAGAGAGAGAGATGGAGAGATTAAGAGAGATGGAGAGATAGAGAGAGGGAGAGATAGAGAGAGGGAGAGATAGAGATAGAGATAGAGAGAGATGGAGAGATTAAGAGAGGGAGAGATAGAGAGAGAGAGATGGAGAGATTGAGAGAGAGGTGGAGAGATAGAAATAGATGGAAGGATAGAGAGATGGAATGATAGAGAGAGATGGAAAGATAGAGAGAGATGGAAAGATAGAGAGAGAAATGGAAAGATACAGAGAGAGCTGGAGAGATTCAGAGAGAGAGAGCTGGAGAGATTCAGAGAGAGAGAGATGGAGAGATTCAGAGAGAGAGATGTGGAGAGATACAGAGAGAGAGATGGAGAGATTCAGAGAGAGAGAGACAGAGAGAGAGAGAGATGGAGAGATTCAGAGTGAGAGAGAGGTGGAGAGATTCAGAGAGAGAGAGATGGAGAGATTCAGAGTGAGAGGTGGAGAGATTCAGAGAGAGAGAAGTGGAGAGATTCAGAGAGAGAGAGATATGGAGAGATTCAGAGAGAGAGAGATATGGAGAGATTCAGAGAGAGAGAGATGGAGAGATTCAGAGAGAGAGAGATGGAGAGATTCAGAGAGAGAGATGGAGAGATTCAGAGAGAAAGAGATGCAGAGATTCAGAGTGAGAGAGAGATGGAGAGATTGAGAGAGAGAGAGGTGGAGAGATTCAGAGAGAGAGAGATGGAGAGATTCAGAGAGAGAGAGAGGTGGAGAGATTCAGAGAGAGAGAGAGATGGAGAGATTCAGAGTGAGAGAGAGGTGGAGAGATTCAGAGAGAGAGAGGTGGAGAGATTCAGAGAGAGAGAGAGATGGAGAGATTCAGAGTGAGAGGTGGAGAGATTCAGAGAGAGAGAAGTGGAGAGATTCAGAGAGAGAGAGAGATGGAGAGATTCAGAGAGAAAGAGATGCAGAGATTCAGAGAGAGAGAGATGGAGAGATTCAGAGAGAGAGATGGAGAGATTCAGAGAGAAAGAGATGCAGAGATTCAGAGTGAGAGAGAGATGGAGAGATTCAGAGAGAGAGAGGTGGAGAGATTCAGAGAGAGAGAGATGGAGAGATTCAGAGAGAGAGAGAGATGGAGAGATTCAGAGAGAGAGAGAGATGGAGAGATTCAGAGCGAGAGAGAGAGATGGAGAGATTCATAGAGAGAGAGAGATGGAGAGATTCAGAGAGAGAGAGAGATGCAGAGATTCAGAGAGAGAGAGATGGAGAGATTCAGAGAGAGAGAGATGGAGAGATTCAGAGAGAGAGAGAGATGGAGAGATTCAGAGAGAGAGAGAGATGGAGAGATTCAGAGAGAGAGGGAGATGGAGAGATTCAGAGAGAGAGAGAGATGGAGAGATTCAGAGTGAGAGAGAGGTGGAGAGATTCAGAGAGAGAGAGAGATGGAGAGATTCAGAGTGAGAGAGAGGTGGAGAGATTCAGAGAGAGAGAGGTGGAGAGATTCAGAGAGAGAGAGAGATTCAGAGATTCAGAGTGAGAGAGTGATGGAGAGATTTAGAGAGAGAGAGATGGAGAGATTCAGAGAGAGATGGACACAGACAGAGAGAGAGAGAGATGCAAAGATTCAGAGAGGACCCTTACCTGCATCGGACCCAGATTAAGACGGCGAGCAGTACGACGAGTGTGATGGTGCCGAACACAGAGGAAACAATGATAAGATATGAGGGCCGTTCCACTTCTGAAATGAGAAGCGTCTTTATTGAGTATTTTTCCACAAACTGGACACTGAGTTCCCCAGTGGTCTTGAGTGACCCAGAGCCCCTGTCACTCCCCACCCCACTGCCAACTCCCCAGCCCACCGGCTACCAGTCCCAAACTCCCTCCCACATCTTCACGATCAGCTCAATCTCACAGCGCACATCAGTCATGGTGTGGGTACTGAGCCCCACACACAGAGCAGGAAAGGCCCAGGCTCCATCCCGGGCCTGTGCTGAGTTAGCCTGATCTCACACCCGGTGTGTGTTTACTGAGCCCCTGTGTGAGGGAGGGAGGGATTGAACAGCCCAGGTTCCTGCTCCTGATCCCTGTCCAGTGACCCCTGGGTTAGGGAGGGGGTGAATCAGCCCGGGTTCCTGCTCCTGATCCCTGTCCAGTGACCCCTGGGTTAGGGAGGGTGTGAATCAGCCCGGGTTCCTGCTCCTGATCCCTGTCCAGTGACCTCGGGTTAGGGAGGGGGATGAATCAGCCCGGGTTCCTGCTCCTGATCCCTGTCCAGTGACCCCTGGGTTAGGGAGGGGGTGAATCAGCCCGGGTTCCTGCTCCTGATCCCTGTCCAGTGACCCCTGGGTTAGGGAGGGTGGTGAATCAGCCCGGGTTCCTGCTCCTGATCCCTGTCCAGTGACCTCGGGTTAGGGAGGGGGATGAATCAGCCCGGGTTCCTGCTCCTGATCCCTGTCCAGTGACCCCTGGGTTAGGGAGGGGGTGAATCAGCCCGGGTTCCTGCTCCTGATCCCTGTCCAGTAACCTATGGGTTAGGGAGAAGGTGAATCAGCCCGGGTTCCTGCTCCTGATCCCTGTCCAGTGACCCCTGGGTTAGGGAGGGGGTGAATCAGCCCAGGTTCCTGCTCCTGATCCCTGTCCAGTGACCCCTGGGTTAGGGAGGGAGTGAATCAGCCTGGGTTCCTGCTCTTAATCCCTGTCCAGTGACCCCTGGGTTAGGGAGGGGGTGATTCAGCCTGGGTTCCTGCTCCTGATCTCTGTCCAGTGACCCCTGGGTTAGGGAGGGTGGTGAATCAGCCCGGGTTCCTGCTCCTGACCCCTGTCTAGTGACCCCTGGGTTATGGAGGGGGTGAATCAGCCCGGGTTCCTGCTCCTGATCCCTGTCCAGTGATCCCTGGGTTAGGGAGGGGGTGAATCAGCCCGGGTTCCTGCTCCTGTTCCCTGTCCAGTGACCCCTGGGTTAGGGAGGGGGAGAATCAGCCCGGGTTCCTGCTCCTGTTCCCTGTTCAGTGACCCCTGGGTTAGGGAGGGGGGTGAATCAGCCCGGGTTCCTGCTCCTGATCCCTGTCCAGTGATCCCTGGGTTAGGGAGGGGGGTGAAACAGCCCGGGTTCCTGCTCCTGATCCCTGTCCAGTGACCCCTGTGTTAGGGAATGACATCGCCTCAGGACAAGGTACCCGGAGCCCCAGAGGAGAGGCTGGCCCCCCTCCTCTGAGGAATATCCTGCGCGGTTGGTTCTTACCTGCAGGCAGGGTCTGGAATTGGTAGATGGGGCTGTAGGCACCTGCTCCGAGGGGGGTCTGGACCCGGACCTTCAGCAGGTAGACAGTGGCCGGGCGCAGCTCCGTCAGGGTCACCTTGTTGTCCTTCAGCCTCTTGACTGTGTAGATCTGCTCGCGGCCCTGTTGGGAGACGGAGAAACGGGAAGGCGAGATCAGACGTCACACTCGGCCGGGGTCAACGGGACCTGCCTTGCCTGACCGTCGGTATCCGGGAGCGAGATCGGGGCCCAGGGGACACGTGTCAGACACTTGGGCCCCCACCGCCAACCTCTCACTCACCAACCCGTCAACGTTCAGTACAAAGAAGGTTCACTCGGTTAATCCCGGGGATGAGGGGGTGGACATATGAGGAGAGGTTGAGTAGGTTGGGCCTCTACTCATTGGAGTTCAGAAGAATGAGAGGCGATCTTATTGAAACATATAAGATTGTGAAGGGGCTTGATCGGGTGGATGCGGTAAGGATGGGTGAAACTTGAATTAGGGGGCGTAATCTTAGAATAAGGGGCTGCTCTTTCAAAACTGAGATGAGGAGAAACTTCTTCACTCAGAGGGTGGTGGGTCTGTGGAATTTGCTGCCCCAGGAAGCTGTGGAAGCTACATCATTAAATAAATTGAAAACAGAAATAGACCGTTTCCTAGAAGTAAAGGGAATTAGGGGTTACGGGGAGCGGGTGGAAATTGGACATGAGGCTGAATTCGGATCGGTCAAGGCCCTGTGGGTGGCGGAGCGGGCCCAGGGGCTGAGTGGCCGGGTCCTGCTCCTACTTCTTGTGTTCTTTAGATTTGAGGTTAGGATCAGATCAGCCATGATCTCATTGAATGGCGGAGCAGGCTCGAGGGGCCGATTGGGCCAACTCCTGCTCCTATTTCTTATGTTCTTATGTATTTATAACTCGGACGGATGGATTTTCATTGGGTGAGGGTTTTAAAGGCAGAAAATGACATCGACAGGCTGTGGCGACGGTGGATACCATCGAAGTGACTCAAATGATAAAAGGTACTCGGTAATTCTGAACCTTTATAAAGCGCTGGTTAGGCCACAACTGGGGTATTGCGTCCAGTTCTGGTCACCACACTTTAGGAAGGATATGAAGGCCCTTGAGAGGGTGCAGAGGAGATTTACCAGAATGGTTCCGGGGATGGGGGGATCTTAGCTACAAGGACAGGTTGGAGAAGCTGGATTTGTTTTCATTAGAGCAAAGGAGGTTGAGGGGTGATTTGATAGAGGTGTAGAAGATTATGAGGGGTTTGGATAGGCTAGACGGGGAAAGGCTGCTCCCACTAGTTGATGGTACAAGGACTAGGGGGACACAGATTTAAGGTTTTGGGCAAGAGATACAGGGGGGGATGTGAGGAAAAACTTTTTTACGCAGCGAGTGGTGAGGACCTGGAACTCGCTGCCGACGGAAGTGGTGGAAGCGGAGACACTCAATGTTTTCAAGGGGAGACTGGATAGGCAATTGAGGGAAATAAACTTGCAGGGCTATGGGGATAGAGCGGGGGAATGGGACTGACTGGATTGCTCTTACAGAGAGCCGGCACGGACTCGATGGGCCGAATGGCCTCCTTCTGTGCCGTTATGACGGTACGATTAATTCCCGTCACCTCACAAAGTGACCGACTGGCCACCTGCCCTCTCCCGCGGCCATTTTACCTGCTGCTGGTACATGACCTCGTATCCCATGATGCCCCGGCCTCGGCGCGCGGTCGGTTGCCAGGCAACGGAGAGGCTGGTCTCCTCCCGGCGGAGGATGGTCACCTCGGCGACGGCGGGCGGGGCTGCGGGAGAACAAGAGAAAACTTTATTGACAGCTGGGGTGTGGACAGGAGGTGACATTGCTTGTGGACGGAGGGTGGGGGGGCGGGGTGGCAGCAGCGGGAATGCACCTGAGTGCGATAGCCAACAGGAAGAGGCCAACCGGCCATCTTGTTAGACAACAGGAAGAGGCCAACCGGCCATCTTGTTAGCCAACAGGAAGGGGCCAATCGGCCATCTTGTTAGCCAACAGGAAGGGGCCAACCGGCCATCCTGTTAGCCAACAGGAAGGGGCCAACCGGCCATCTTGTTAGCCAACAGGAAGAGGCCAACCGGCCATCTTGTTAGCCAACAGGAAGGGGACAACCGGCCATCCTGTTAGTCAACAGGAAGGGGCCAACCGGCCATCTTGTTAGCCAACAGGAAGGGGCCAATCGGCCATCTTGTGAGCCAACAGGAAGAGGCCAACCGGCCATCTTGTTAGCCAACAGGAAGGGGCCAACCGGCCATCTTGTTAGCCAACAGGAAGGGGCCAACCGGCCATCTTGTTAGCCAACAGGAAGGGGCCAACCGGCCATCTTGTTAGCCAACAGGAAGGGGCCAACCGGCCATCTTGTTAGCCAACAGGAAGAGGCCAACCGGCCATCTTGTTAGCCAACAGGAAGAGGCCAACCGGCCATCTTGTTAGCCAACAGGAAGGGGCCAACCGGCCATCTTGTAAGCCAACAGGAAGGGACAAACCGGCCATCTTGTTAGCCAACAGGAAGGGGCCAATCGGCCATCTTGTGAGCCAACAGGAAGGAGCCAATCGGCCATCTTGTTAGCCAACAGGAAGATGCCAATCAGCCTCAGTGTCAGGCAACAGGCAATGCGGGTTGGGGGGAGGGGGTAAGGTAGCACGGGGGGAGAGAGTGCTGGGGTAGAGAGTGCGGGGGGAGAGAGTGCGGGGGGAGAGAGTGCGGGGGGAGAGAGAGTGCGGAGAGAGCGTGCGGGGGAGAGAGAGAGTGCGGAGAGAGAGAGAGTGCGGGGGGAGAGAGTGCGGGGGGAGAGAGTGCGGGGGGAGAGAGTGCGGGGGGAGAGAGTGCGGGGGGAGAGAGTGCGGGGGGAGAGAGTGCGGGGGGAGAGAGTGCGGGGGGAGAGAGTGCGGGGGGAGAGAGTGCGGGGGGAGAGAGTGCGGGGGGAGAGAGTGCGGGGGGGAGAGATTGCGGGGGGGAGAGATTGCGGGGGGGAGAGATTGCGGGGGGGAGAGAGTGCGGAGAGAGAGAGAGAGCGGAGATAGAGAGAGTGCGGCGGGAGAGAGTGCGGGGAGAGAGTGCAGGGGGAGAGAGAGAGCGGAGAGAGAGTGCGGGGGGAGAGAGTGCGGAGAGAGAGATTGTGGAGAGAGAGTGCGGAGAGAGAGTGCGGGGGAGAGAGTGCGGGAAGAGAGAGTGCGGAGAGAGAGTGTGGGGGGAGAGAGTGCAGAGAGAGAGTGTGGGGGGAGAGAGTGCGGGGGGAGAGAGTGCGGGGGGAGAGAGTGCAGAGAGAGAGAGTGCGGGGAGAGAGAGTGGGGGGGAGAGAGAGTGGGGGGAGAGAGAGTGCGGGGAGAGAGAGTGCGGGGAGAGAGAGTGCGGGGAGAGAGTACGGGGGAGAGAGTGCGGAGAGAGAGTGCGGGGAGAGAGAGTGCGGAGAGAGATTGCGGAGGGAGAGAGTGTGTGGGGAGAGAGTGCGGGGGTTTAGTGACAGCCGGCAGGAAGTGACCGATTACCCATTTTGTTTGCCCACTGGAAGTGGCCAATTGGCAATTTTACATACCAACAGGCTGTTTCTGATCGGTCATGTTGTTAGCCAACAGAAAGTAGCCAATCGGCCATTTTATTTGCCAACAGGAAGTGGTCAATCGGCCATTTTACTCGCCAACAGGAAGTGGTCAATCGGCCATTTTGTCATCCAATATGAAGTGCGGGGCGGGAAGGGGGAGGGGTCTGGTGTCTGCGCGGGTGAGGGGCGAGTGCTGTGGGAGGAGGGTGTGCGGGGGAGGGCGGGAGCGAGGTGCGAGGCAATCGGGGTTGGAGAGGTGTGTATGACGAGGGCGATGGCGCGCGCTCACTCACCTCCCACACCCTCCGACATCGCCACCAGTAACGGCAGCAGGTTACCCCGCCCCCGCTCCTCAGCCAGGTCCGAGACACCGTTGAGCGCCGCAATCCCGAAGGTGTAGTTCCCGAACGCCTCCAGTCCGTCGATGGTCACCCAGGGGTCCCGCAGCCCATCCCAGCCTGGCTGGGCCGTCAGAGACCCTTCGCACGGGACGCAGGGTTCCGGCTCCCAGGAACACCTCTCGCAGCTGACGGTATAGGTCAGGTCCTCCCTCCCCCCGGGGTCCAGGGGCGGGAACCAGGACAGGGTGACCTTCGAGCCCAGGATCAGGGCGCTGGCATTCCGAGGGGCAGATGGGGGACCTGAGGGAGGAGAGCAAGGGAGGTGGTGGTTAGAAAACAGAGAGTCAGACATAAAAATAATGAAGACGCCAAGATGCCCCATCAAACACTCCCAGGGCAGGTACAGCACGGGGTTAGATACAGAGTAAAGCTCCCTCTACACTGTCCCATCAAACACTCCCAGGGCAGGTACAGCACGGGTTAGATACAGAGTAAAGCTCCCTCTACACTGTCCCGTCAAACACTCCCAGGGCAGGTACAGCACGGGTTAGATACAGAGTAAAGCTCCCTCTACACTGTCCCATCAAACACTCCCAGGGCAGGTACAGCATGGGTTAGATACAGAGTAAAGCTCCCTCTATACTGTCCCATCAAACACTCCCAGGGCAGGTACAGCATGGGTTAGATACAGAGTAAAGCTCCCTCCACAGTGTCCCATCAAACACTCCCAGGGCAGGTACGGAAGGGGTTAGATACAGAGTAAAGCTCCCTCTACACTGTCCCATCAAACACTCACAGGGCAGATACAGCACGGGTTAGATACAGAGTAAAGCTCCCTCTACACTGTCCCATCAAACACTCCCAGGGCAGGTACAGCATGGGTTAGATACAGAGTAAAGCTTCCTCTACACTGTCTCATCAAACACTCCCAGGGCAGGTACAGCACGGGTTAGATACAGACTAAAGCTCCCTCCACACTGTCCCATCAAACACTCCCAGGGCAGGTACAGCACGGGTTAGATACAGAGTAAAGCTCCCTCTACACTGTCCCATCAAACACTCCCAGGGCAGGTACTCCACGGGTTAGATACAGAGTAAAGCTCCCTCTACACTGTCTCATCAAACACGCCCAGGGCAGGTACAGCATGGGTTAGATACAGAGTAAAGCTCCCTCTGCACTGTCCCATCAAACACGCCCAGGGCAGGTACGGAAGGGGTTAGATACAGAGGAAAGCTCCCTCTACACTGCCGGTTTGACCTCCTTGGTACTTACCTGTGCAGGGCTGGTCTGGTGATTCTTCCCGTGTTCGGTAAAAGCCCTCGTTACATGGACAGGATGTGGAACCCTCCGCCTCGGAGTTGCTGTGTGATGGACACTTTGCGCAGGTCGAATCGCCGACCGCCTCCTTGTAATAACCTGGGAGACAGGCTGCGGAGAGAAATGGCAAAACGACACTTTTGGAGACAGTAAGCCGGGACAAGATTAATTGGCATTTGGAAAAGTAGGGGCTAATAATTGAAAGCCAGCACGGATTTATTAAAGGCAAATTAGTGTCAGCTGTGGTTCAGTGATTAGCACCCTCGCCTCCGAGTCAGAAGGTTGTGGGTTCAAGTCCCACTCCAGGGACTTGAGCACATAAAGCTAGGCCGACACTCCCAGTGCAGTGCTGAGGGAGCGCTGCACTGTCGGAGGTGCCGTCTTTCGGATGAGACGTTAAACCGAGGCCCCGTCTGCTCTCTCAGGTGGACGTAAAAGATCCCATGGCCACTATTTCGAAGAAGAGCAGGGGAGTTCTCCCCGGTGTCCTGGGGCCAATATTTATCCCTCAAGCCAACATAACCAAAACAGATTATCTGGTCATTAGCACATTGCTGTTTGTGGGACC
>JASTWF010002407.1:0-28065 GCA_030390025.1 Squalus acanthias
AGAGAGCCCCAGAGGAGTGCCAGAGGAGGGCGCCAGAGAGCCCAGAGGAGTGCCAAAGGAGGACGCCAGGGAGCCCCAGAGGAGTGCCAGAGGAGGGCGCCAGGGAGCCACAGAGGAGTGCCAGAGGAGGGCGCCAGGGTGCCCAGAGGTTGCCAGAGGAGGGCGCCAGAGAGCCCCAGTAGAGTGCCAGAGGAGGGCGCCAGGGAGCCCCAGAGGAATGCCAGAGGAGGGCGCCAGAGAGCCCCAGAGGAGTGCCAGAGGAGGGCGCCAGGGAGCCACAGAGTAGTGCGAGAGGAGGGCGCCAGAGAGCCCAGACGAGTAACAGAGGAGGGCGCCAGGGAGCCAAAGAGGAGTGCCAGAGGAGGGCGCCAGAGAGCCCCAGAGGAGGGCGCCAGAGAGCCACAGAGGAGTGCCAAAGGAGGACGCCGGGGAGCCCCAGAGGTGTGCCAGAGGAGGGCGCCAGAGGGCCCCAGAGGAGGGCGCTAGAGAGCCCCAGAGGAGTGCCAGAGGAGGGCGCCAGAGAGCCCCAGAGGTGTGCCAGAGGAGGGCGCCAGAGAGCCCCAGAGGAGTGCCAGAGGAGGGCGCCAGGGAGCCCCAGAGTAGTGCCAAAGGAGGACGCCAGGGAGCCCCAGAGGAGTGCCAGAGGAGGGCGCCAGGAACACCAGAGGAGTGCCAGAGGAGGGCGCCAGGGTGCCCCAGAGGATTGCCAGAGGAGGGCGCCAGGGAGCCCCAGTAGAGTGCCAGAGGAGGGCGCCAGAGAGCCCCAGAGGAGTGCCAGAGGAGGGGGCCAGAGAGCCCCAGAGGAGTGCCAGAGGAGGGCGCCAGGGAGCTCAAGAGGAGTGCCAAAGAAGGACGCCAGGGAGCCCCAGAGGAGTACCAGAGGAGGGCGCCAGGGAGCACCAGAGGAGTGCCAGAGGAGGGCGCCAGGGAGCCCCAGTAGAGTGCCAGAGGAGGGCGCCAGAGAGCCGCAGAGAAGTGCCAGAGGAGGGCGCCAGAGAGCCGCGCAGAAGTGCCAGAGGAGGGCGCCAGAGAGCCCCAGAGGAGGGCGCCAGGGAGCCGCAGAGGAGTGCCAGAGGAGGGCGCCAGAGTGCCCCAGAGGATTGCCAGAGGAGGGTGCCAGGGAGCCCCAGATGATTGCCAGAGGAGGGCGACAGAGAGCCCCAGTAGAGTGCCAGAGGAGGGCGCCAGAGAGCCCCAGAGGAGTGCCAGAGGAGGGCGCCAGAGAGCCCCAGAGGAGTGCCAGAGGAGGGCGCCAGGGAGTCGCAGAGAAGTGCGAGAGGAGGGCGCCAGAGAGCCCCAGACGAGTAACAGAGGAGGGCGCCAGGGAGCCCAAGAGGAGTGCCAAAGGAGGACTCCAGGGAGCCCCAGAGGAGTGGAAGAGGAGGGCGCCAGAGAGCCACAGAGGAGTGACAGAGGAGGGCGCCGGGGAGCCCCAGAGGTGTGCCAGAGGAGGGCGCCAGAGAGCCCCAGAGGAGTGCCAAAGGAGGACGCCAGGGAGCCCCAGAGGAGTGCCAGAGGAGGGCGCCAGGGAGCACCAGAGGAGTGCCAGAGGAGGGCGCCAGGGTGCCCCAGAGGATTGCCAGAGGAGGGCGCCAGGGAGCCCCAGTAGAGTGCCAGAGGAGGGCGCCAGAGAGCCCCAGAGGAGTGCCAGAGGAGGGCGCCAGGGTGCCACAGAGGATTGCCAGAGGAGGGCGCCAGGGAGCCCCAGTAGAGTGCCAGAGGAGGGCGCCAGAGAGCCCCAGAGGAGTGCCAGAGGAGGGCGCCAGAGAGCCCCAGAGGAGTGCCAGAGGAGGGCGCCAGGGAGCCCAAGAGGAGTGCCAAAGGAGGACTCCAGGGAGCCCCAGAGGAGTACCAGAGGAGGTTGCCAGGGAGCACCAGAGGAGTGCCAGTGGAGGGCGCCAGGGAGCCCCAGTAGAGTGCCAGAGGAGGGCGCCAGAGAGCCCCAGAGGAGTGCCAGAGGAGGGCGCCAGAGAGCCCCAGAGGAGTGTCAGAGGAGGGCGCCAGAGAGCCCCAGAGGAGTGCCAGAGGAGGGCGCCAGGGAGTCGCAGAGAAGTGCGAGAGGAGGGCGCCAGAGAGCCCCAGACGAGTAACAGAGGAGGGCGCCAGGGAGCCCAAGAGGAGTGCCAGAGGAGGGCGCCAGAGAACCCCAGAGGAGGGCGCCAGAGAGCCCCAGAGGAGTGCCAAAGGAGGACTCCAGGGAGCCCCAGAGGAGTGGAAGAGGAGGGCGCCAGAGAGCCACAGAGGAGTGACAGAGGAGGGCGCCGGGGAGCCCCAGAGGTGTGCCAGAGGAGGGCGCCAGAGAGCCCCAGAGGAGTGTCAAAGGAGGACGCCAGGGAGCCCCAGAGGAGTGCCAGAGGAGGGCGCCAGGGAGCACCAGAGGAGTGCCAGAGGAGGGCGCCAGAGAGCCGCAGAGAAGTGCCAGAGGAGGGCGCCAGAGAGCCCCAGATGAGTGACAGAGGAGGGCGCCGGTGAGCACCAGAGGAGTGCCAGAGGAGGGCGCCAGGGTGCCCCAGAGGATTGCCAGAGGAGGGCGACAGAGAGCCCCAGTAGAGTGCCAGATGAGGGCGCCAGAGAGCCCCAGAGGAGTGCCAGAGGAGGGCGCCAGAGAGCCCCAGAGGAGTGCCAAAGGAGGACGCCAGGGAGCCCCAGAGGAGTGCCAGAGGAGGGCGCCAGAGAGCCCCAGAGGAGAGCCAGAGGAGGGCGCCAG
Source organism: Squalus acanthias (assembly GCA_030390025.1). Taxonomy (NCBI): domain Eukaryota; kingdom Metazoa; phylum Chordata; class Chondrichthyes; order Squaliformes; family Squalidae; genus Squalus; species Squalus acanthias. Next base: position 2,708 of record JASTWF010002407.1, read on the forward strand.
GGAGTCCCAGAGGAGTGCCAGACGAGGGCGCCAGAGAGCCCCAGAGGAGTGCCAGTGGTGGGTGCCAGGGAGCCCCAGAGGAGTGCCAGAGGAGGGCGCCAGAGATCCCCAGAGGAGCGCCATAGGAGTGCGCCAGAGAGCCCCAGAGGAGAACCAGAGGAGGGCGCCAGAGAGCCCCAGAGGAGTGCCTGAGGAGGGCGCCAGAGAGCCCCAGAGGAGTGCCAGAAGAGGGCGCCAGAGAGCCCCAGAGGATTGCCAGAGGAGGGCGCCAGAGAGCCCCAGAGGAGTGCCAGAGGAGGGCGACAGGGAGCCCCAGTACAGTGCCAGAGGAGGGCGACAGAGAGCCGCAGAGAAGTGCCAGAGGAGGGCGCCAGAGAGCCCCACAGGAGGGCGCCAGAGAGCTCAAGAGGAGTGCCAGAGGAGGGCGCCAGAGAGCCCCAGAGGAGTGCCAGAGGAGGGCGACAGGGAGCCCCAGTACAGTGCCAGAGGAGGGCGCCAGGGAGCCCCACATGTGTGCCGGAGGAGGGCGCCAGAGGGCCCCAGAGGAGGGCGCCAGAGAGCCCCAGAGGAGTGCCAGAGGAGAGCGCCAGGGAGCCCAAGAGGAGTGCCAGAGGAGAGCGCCAGAGAGCCCCAGAGGAGTTCCAGAGGAGGGCGCCAGAGAGCACCAGAGGAGTGCCAGAGGAGGGCGCCAGGGAGCCGCAGAGAAGTGCCAGAGGAGGGCGCCAGAGAGCCCCAGAGGAGTGACAGAGGAGGGCGCCAGGGAGCCCAAGAGGAGTGCCAGAGGAGGGCGCCAGAGAGCCCCAGAGGAGGGCGCCAGAGAGCTCAAGAGGAGTGCCAGAGGAGGGCGCCAGAGAGCCCCAGAGGAGTGCCAGAGGAGGGCGCCAGGGAGCCCCAGAGGAGTGCCAGAGGAGGGCGCCAGAGAGCCCAGATGAGTGCCAGAGGAGGGCGCCAGAGGGGCCCCAGAGGAGGGCGCCAGAGAGCCCCAGAGGAGTGCCAGAGGAGGGCGCCAGGGAGCCCCAGAGGAGTGCCAGACGAGGGCGCCAGAGAGCCCCAGAGGAGTGCCAGAGGAGGGCGCCAGGGAGCCCCAGAGGAGTGCCAGAGGAGGGCAGCCAGAGAGCCCCAGAGGAGTGCCAGAGGAGGGCGCCAGGGTGCCCCAGAGGAGTGCCAGAGGAGGGCGCCAGGAGCCCCAGAGGAGTGCCAGAGGAGGGCGCCAGAGAGCCCAGAGGAGTGCCAGAGGAGGGCGCCAGGGAGCCGCAGAGAGTGCCAGAGGAGGGCGCCAGAGAGCCCCAGACGAGTGCCAGAGGAGGGCGCCAGGGAGCCCAGAGGAGTGCCAGAGAGGGCGCCAGAGAGCCCCAGAGGAAGGGCCAGAGGAGGGCGCAGAGAGCCACAGAGGAGTGCCAAGAGGAGGGCGCCAGGAGCCCCGAGAGGAAGTGCAAGAGGAGGGCGCCAGAGAGCCCCAGAGGAGTGCCAGAAGGAGGGCGCCAGGGAGCCCCAGAGGAGGTGCCAGAGAGGGCGCCAGAGAGGCCCCAGAGGAGGGCGCCAGAGAGCCCCAGAGGAGTGCAGAGGAGGGCTCCAGAGAGCCCCAGAGGAGGTGCCAGAGGAGGGCGCCAGAGAGCCCCAGAGGGAGTGCCAAGGAGGGCGCCAGAGAGCCCAGAGAGTGCCAGAGGAGGGCGCCAGAGAGCCCCTAAGGAGTGCCAGAGGAGGGCGCAGAGAGCCCCAGAGGAGTGCCAGAAGGAGGGCGCCAGAGAGCCCCAGAGGAGTGCAGAGGTGGGCGCCAGAGAGGCCCCAGAGAGCCAGAGGAGGTCGCCAGGGAGACCCAGAGGAGTGCCAGAGGAGGGCGCAAGAGAGCCCCGGAGGAGTGCCAGTGGAGTTCACCAGGAGCCCCAGAAGAGTGGCAGAGGAGGGCGCCAGAGAGCCCCAGAGGAGTGCCATAGGAGTGCGCCAGAGAGCCCCAGAGGAGGGCGCCAGAGAGCCCCAGAGGAGTGCAGAGGAGGGCGCCAGAGAGCCCCAGATGAGTGCCAGAGGAGGGCGCCAGAGAGCCCCAGAGGAGTGCCAGAGGAGGGCGCAGAGAGCCCTAGAAGAGCCCAGAGGAGTGCCAGAGGAGAGCGCCAGAGAGTGCCAGAGGAGGGGGCCAGGGAGCCCCAGAGGAGAGCCAGAGGAGGGCGCCAGTGTGCCCCAGAGGATTGCCAGAGGAGGGCGCCAGGGAGCCCCAGTAGAGTGCCAGAGGAGGGCGCCTGAGAGCCCCAGAGGAGTGCCAGAGGAGGGTGCCAGGGAGCCCCAGTAGAGTGCCAGAGGAGGGCGCCAGAGAGCCGCAGAGAAGTGCCAGAGGAGGGCGCCAGAGAGCCCCAGAGGAGTGACAGAGGAGGGCGCCGGGGAGCCCCAGAGGTGTGCCAGAGGAGGGCGCCAGAGGGCCCCAGAGGAGGGCGCCAGAGAGCCCCAGAGGAGTGCCAGAGGGGTGCGCCAGAGAGCACCAGAGGAGTGCCAGAGGAGGGTGCCAGAGAGCCCCAGAGGAGTGACAAAGGAGGACGCCAGGGAGCCCCAGAGGAGTGCCAGATGAGGGCGCCAGGGAGCACCAGAGGAGTGCCAGAGGAGGGCGCCAGGGTGCCCCAGAGGATTGCCAGAGGAGGGCGCCAGTGAGCTCCAGTAGAGTGCCAGAGGAGGGTGCCAGAGAGCCCCAGAGGTGTGCCAGAGGAGGGCGCCAGTGAGCCCCAGAGGAGTGCCAGAGGAGGGCGCCAGGGAGCCGCAGAGAAGTGCGAGAGGAGGGCGCCAGAGAGCCCAAGACGAGTAACAGAGGAGGGCGCCAAAGAGACCAAGAGGAGTGCCAGAGGAGGGCGCCTGAGAGCCCCAGAGGAGGGCGCCAGAGAGCCCCAGAAGAGTGCCAATGGAGGACGCCAGGGAGCCCCAGAGGAGTGCACGAGGAGGGCGCCAGAGAGCCACAGAGGAGTGACAGAGGAGGGCGCCGGGGAGCCCCAGAGGTGTGCCAGAGTAGGGCGCCATAGGGCCCCAGAGGAGGGCGCCAAAGAGCCGCAGAGGAGTGCCAGAGGAGTGCGCCAGAGAGCCCCAGAGGTGCGCCAGAGGTGGGCGCCAGAGAGCCCCAGAGGAGTGCCAAAGGAGGACGCCAGGGAGCCCCAGAGGAGTGCCAGAGGAGGGCGCCAGGGTGCCCCAGAGGATTGCCAGAGGAGGGCGCCAGGGTGCCCCAGAGGATTGCCAGAGGAAAGGGCGCCAGAGAGCCCCAGTAGAGTGCCAGAGGAGGGCGCCAGAGAGCATAGAGTAGTGCCAGAGGAGGGCGCCAGGTTGCCCCAGAGGATTGCCAGAGGAGGGCGCCAGAGAGCCCCAGTAGAGTGCCAGAGCAGGGCGCTAGAGAGCCCCAGAGGAGTGCCAGAGGAGGGCGCCAGAGAGCCCCAGAGGAGTGCCAAAGGAGGACGCCAGGGAGCCCCAGAGGAGTGCCAGAGGAGGGCGCCAGGGAGCACCAGAGGAGTGCCAGAGGAGGGCGCCAGGGTGCCCCAGAGGATTGCCAGAGGAGGGCGCCAGAGAGCCCCAGTAGAGTGCCAGAGGAGGGCGCCAGGGAGCCCCAGAGGAGTGCCAGAGGAGGGCGCCAGAGAGCCCCAGAGGAGTGCCAGAGGAGGGCGCCAGGGAGCCGCAGAGAAGTGCGAGAGGAGGGCGCCAGAGAGCCCCAGACGAGTAACAGAGGAGGGCGCCAGGGAGCCCAAGAGGAGTGCCAGAGGAGGGCGCCAGAGAGCCCCAGAGGAGGGCGCCAGAGAGCCCCAGAGGAGTGCCAAAGGAGGACGCCAGGGAGCCCCAGAGGTGTGCCAGAGGAGGGCGCCAGAGGGCCCCAGAGGAGGGCGCGAGAGAGCCCCAGAGGAGTGCCAGAGGAGGGCGCCAGAGAGCCCCAGAGGTGTGCCAGAGGAGGGCGCCAGAGAGCCCCAGAGGAGTGCCAAAGGAGGACGCCAGGGAGCCCCAGAGGAGTGCCAGAGGAGGGCGCCAGGGAGCACCAGAGGAGTGCCAGAGGAGGGCGCCAGAGAGTCCCAGTAGAGTGCCAGAGGAGGGCGCCAGAGCGCCCCAGAGGCGTGCCAGAGGAGGGCGCCAGAGAGCCCCAGAGGAGCGCCAGAGGAGGGCACCAGGGTGCCGCAGAGAAGTGCGAGAGGAGGTGCGCCAGAGAGCCCCCAGACGAGTAACAGGAGAGGGCACCAGGGAGCCCAAGAGGAGTGCCAGAGGAAGGCGCCAGAGAGCCCCAGAGAGGTCGCCAGAGAGCCCCCAGAGGAGTGCCAAAGGAGGACGCCAGGGAGCCCCAGAGGAGTGCAAGAGGAGGGCGCCAGAGAGCAACAGAGGAGAGCCAGAGGAGGGCGCCAGGGAGTCCCAGAGGAGTGCCAGAGGAGGGCGCCAGAGAGCCCCAGAGGAGTGCCAGAGGAGGGCGCCAGGGAGCCGCAGAGAAGTGCCAGAGGAGGGCGCCAGAGAGCCCCAGAGGAGTGACAGAGGAGGGCGCCAGGGAGCCCCAGAGGTGTGCCAGAGGAGGGCGCCAGAGGGTCCCAGAGGAGGGCGCCAGAGAGCCCCAGAGGAGTGCCAGAGGAGGGCGCCAGAGAGCCCCAGAGGAGTGCCAGAGGAGGGCGCCAGAGAGCCCCAGAGGAGTGCCAGAGGAGAGCGCCAGAGAGCCCCACAGGAGTGCCAAAGGAGGACGCCAGGGAGCCCCAGAGGAGTGCCAGAGGTGGGCGCCAGGGAGCCCCAGAGGAGTGCCAGAGGAGGGCGCCAGGGTGCCCCAGAGGATTGCCAGAGGAGGGCGACAGGGAGCCCCAATAGAGTGCCAGAGCAGGGCGCCTGAGAGCCCCAGAGGAGTGCCAGAGGAGGGCGCCAGAGAGCCCCAGAGGAGTGCCAGAGGAGGGCGCCAGAGAGCCCAGAGAAGTGCCAGAGGAGGGCGCCAGAGAGCCCCAGAGGAGTGACAGAGGAGGGCGCCAGGGAGCCCCAGAGGAGTGCCAGAGGAGGGCGCCAGAGAGCCCCAGAGGAGGGCGCCAGAGAGCCCCAGAGGAGTGCCAGAGGAGGGCGCCAGAGAGCCCCAGAGGAGTGCCAGAGGAGGGCGCCAGAGAGCCCCAGAGGAGTGCCAGAGGAGGGCGCCAGGGAGCCCCAGAGGAGTGCCAGAGGAGGGCGCCAGAGAGCCCCAGAGGAGTGCCAGAGGAGGGCGCCAGGGAGCCCCAGAGGAGTGCCAGAGGAGGGCGCCAGAGAGCCCCAGAGGAGTGCCAGAGGAGGGCGCCAGAGAGCCCCAGAGGAGTGCCAGAGGAGGGCGCCAGAGAGCCCCAGAGGATTGCCAGAGGAGGGCGCCAGAGAGCCCCAGAGAGTGCCAGAGGAGGGCGCCAGAGAGCCCCAGAGGAGCGGCCAGAGGAGGGCGCCAGAGAGCCCCAGAGGAGTGCCAGAGGAGGGCGCCAGGGAGCCGCCAGAGATTGCCAGAGGAGGGCGCCAGAGAGCCCCAGAGGAGTGCCAGAGGAGGGCGCCAGAGGAGCCCCAGAGGAGTGCCAGAGGCAGGCGCCAGAGAGCCCCAGAGGAGTGCCAGAGAGGGCGCCAGAGAGCCCAGAGGAGTGCCAGAGGAGGGCGCCAGAGAGCCCCAGAGGAGTGCCAGAGGAGGGCGCCAGAGAGCACCAGAGGAGTGCCAGAGGAGGGCGCCAGAGAGCCCAGAGGAGTGCCAGAGGAGGGCGCCAGAGAGCCCCAGAGGAGTGCCAGAGGAGGGCGCCAGAGAGCCCCAGAGGAGTGGCCAGAGGAGGGCAGCCAGAGAACCCCAGAGGAGTGCCAGAGGAGGGCGCCCAGAGAGACCCAGAGGAGTGCCAGAGGAGGCGCCAGGGAGCCCAGAGGAGTGCCAGAGGAGGGCGCCAGAGAGCCCCAGAGGAGTGCCAGAGGAGGGCGCCAGAGAGCCCCAGAGGAGTGCCAGAGGAGGGCGCCAGAGAGCCCCAGAGGAGTGCCAGAGGAGGGCGCCAGGGAGCCCCAGAGGTGTGCCAGAGGAGGGCGCCAGAGGGTCCCAGAGGAGGGCAGGGCGCCAGAGAGCCCCAGAGGAGTGCCAGAGGAGGGCGCCAGAGAGCCCCAGAGGAGTGCCAGAGGAGGGCGCCAGAGAGCCCAGAGGAGTGCCAGAGGAGAGGAGCGCCAGAGAGCCCCAGAGAGTGCCAGAGGAGGGCGCCAGGGAGCCCCAGAGGAGTGCCAGAGGAGGGCGCCAGGGAGCCCCAGAGGAGTGCCAGAGGAGGGCGCCAGGGTGCCCCAGAGGAGTGCCAGAGGAGGGCGCCAGGGAGCCCCAGTAGAGTGCCAGAGGAGGGCGCCTGAGAGCCCCAGAGGAGTGCCAGAGGAGGCGCCAGGGAGCCCCAGTAGAGTGCCAGAGGAGGGCGCCAGAGAGCCGCAGAGAAGTGCCAGAGGAGGGCGCCAGAGAGCCCCAGAGGAGTGACAGAGGAGGGCGCCAGGGAGCCCCAGAGGTGTGCCAGAGGAGGCGCCAGAGAGCCACAGAGGAGGGCGCCAGAGAGCCCCAGAGGAGTGCCAGAGGAGGGCGCCAGAGAGCCCCAGAGGAGTGCCAGAGGAGGGCGCCAGAGAGCCCCAGAGAAGTGCCAAAGGAGGACGCCAGGGAGCCCCAGAGGAGTGCCAGAGGAGGGCGCCAGGAGCCCCAGAGGAGTGCCAGAGGAGGGCGCCAGGGTGCCCCAGAGGAGTGCCAGAGGAGGGCGCCAGGGAGCCCCAGTAGAGTGCCAGAGGAGGGCGCCAGAGAGCCCCAGAGGAGTGCCATAGGAGGGCGCCAGAGAGCCCCAGAGGAGAGCCAGAGGAGGGCGCCAGAGAGCCCCAGAGGAGTGCCAGAGGAGGGCGCCAGAGAGCCCCAGAGGAGTGCCAGAAGAGGGCGCCAGAGAGCCCCAGAGGATTGCCAGAGGAGGGCGCCAGAGAGCCCCAGAGGAGTGCCAGAGGAGGGCGACAGTGAGCCCCAGAGGAGTGCCAGAGGAGGGCGACAGAGAGCCGCAGAGAAGTGCCAGAGGAGGGCGCCAGAGAGCCCCAGAGGAGGGCGCCAGAGAGCTCAAGAGGAGTGCCAGAGGAGGGCGCCAGAGAGCCCCAGAGGAGTGCCAGAGGAGGGCGACAGGGAGCCCCAGAGCAGTGCCAGAGGAGGGCGCCAGGGAGCCCCACATGTGTGCCGGAGGAGGGCGCCAGAGGGCCCCAGAGGAGGGCGCCAGAGAGCCCCAGAGGAGTGCCAGAGGAGAGCGCCAGGGAGCCCAAGAGGAGTGCCAGAGGAGAGCGCCAGAGAGCCCCAGAGGAGTGCCAGAGGAGGGCGCCAGAGAGCACCAGAGGAGTGCCAGAGGAGGGCGCCAGGAGCCGCAGAGAAGTGCCAGAGGAGGGCGCCAGAGAGCCCCAGAGGAGTGACAGAGGAGGGCGCCAGGGAGCCCAAGAGGAGTGCCAGAGGAGGGCGCCAGAGAGCCCCAGAGGAAGGCGCCAGAGAGCTCAAGAGGAGTGCCACAGGAGGGCGCCAGAGAGCCCCAGAGGAGTGCCAGAGGAGGGCGCCAGGGAGCCCCAGTAGAGTGCCAGAGGAGGGCGCCAGAGAGCCGCAGAGAAGTGCCAGAGGAGGGCGCCAGAGGGCCCCAGAGGAGGGCGCCAGAGAGCCCCAGAGGAGTGCCAGAGGAGGGCGCCAGGGAGCCCCAGAGGAGTGCCAGACGAGGGCGCCAGAGAGCCCCAGAGGAGTGCCAAAGGAGGACGCCAGGGAGCCCCAGAGGAGTGCCAGAGGAGGGCACCAGGGAGCACCAGAGGAGTGCCAGAGGAGGGCGCCAGGGTGCCCCAGAGGATTGCCAGAGGAGGGCGCCAGGCAGCCCCAGTAGAGTGCCAGAGGAGGGCGCCAGAGAGCCCCAGAGGAGTGCCAGAGGAGGGCGCCAGGGAGCCGCAGAGAAGTGCGAGAGGAGGGCGCCAGAGAGCCCCAGACGAGTAACAGAGGAGGGCGCCAGGGAGCCCAAGAGGTGTGCCAGAGCAGGGCGCCAGAGAGCCCCAGAGGAGGGCGCCAGAGAGGCACAGAGGAGTGCCAAAGGAGGACGCCAGGGAGCCCCGGGGAGTGCAAAAGGAGGGCGCCAGAGAGCCACAGAGGAGTGACAGAGGAGGGCGCCGGGGAGCCCCAGAGGTTTGCCAGAGGAGGGCGCCAGAGGGCCCCAGAGGAGGGCGCCATAGAGCCCCAGAAGATTGACAGAGGAGGGCGCCAGGGAGCCCCAGAGGAGTACCAGAGGAGGGCGCCAGAGAGCCCCAGAGGAGGGCGCCAGAGAGCCCCAGAGGAGTGCCAGAGGTGGGCGCCAGAGAGCCCCAGAGGAGTGCCAGAGGAGGGCGCCAGAGAGCCCCAGAGGAATGCCAAAGGAGGACGCCAGAGAGCCCCAGAGGAGTGCCAGAGGAGGGCGCCAGAGAGCCCCAGAGGAGAGCCAGAGGAGGGCGCCAGGGAGTCCCAGAGGAGTGCCAGAGGAGGGCGCAAGAGAGCCCCGGAGGAGTGCCAGTGGAGTTCACCAGGGAGCCCCAGAAGAGTGGCAGAGGAGGGCGCCAGAGAGCCCCAGAGGAGTGCCATAGGAGTGCGCCAGAGAGCCCCAGAGGAGGGCGCCAGAGAGCCCCAGAGGAGTGCCAGAGGAGGGCGCCAGAGAGCCCCAGATGAGTGCCAGAGGAGGGCGCCAGAGAGCCCCAGAGGAGTGCCAGAGGAGGGCGCCAGAGAGCCCTAGAAGAGCCCCAGAGGAGTGCCAGAGGAGGGCGCCAGAGAGCGCCAGAGGAGTGCCAGAGGAGGGCGCCAGGGAGCCCCAGAGGAGAGCCAGAGGAGGGCGCCAGTGTGCCCCAGAGGATTGCCAGAGGAGGGCGCCAGGGAGCCCCAGTAGAGTGCCAGAGGAGGGCGCCAGAGAGCCCCAGAGGAGTGCCAGAGGAGGGCGCCAGGGAGCCCCAGTAGAGTGCCAGAGGAGGGCGCCAGAGAGCCGCAGAGAGTGCCAGAGGAGGGCGCCAGAGAGCCCCAGAGGAGTGCCAGAGGAGGCGCCAGGGAGCCCCAGAGGAGTGCCAGAGGAGGGCGCCAGAGAGCCCCAGAGGAGTGCCAGAGGAGGGCGCCAGAGAGCACCAGAGGAGTGCCAGAGGAGGGCGCCAGAGAGCCCCAGAGGAGTGCCAGAGGAGGACGCCAGGGAGCCCCAGAGGAGTGCCAGAGGAGGGCGCCAGGGAGCACCAGAGGAGTGCCAGAGGAGGGCGCCAGGGTGCCCCAGAGGATTGCCAGAGGAGGGCGCCAGAGAGCTCCAGTAGAGTGCCAGAGGAGGGCGCCAGAGAGCCCCAGAGGTGTGCCAGAGGAGGGCGCCAGTGAGCCCCAGAGGAGTGCCAGAGGAGGGCGCCAGGGAGCCGCAGAGAAGTGCGAGAGGAGGGCGCCAGAGAGCCCCAGACGAGTAACAGAGGAGGGCGCCAGAGAGACCAAGAGGAGTGCCAGAGGAGGGCGCCTGAGAGCCCCAGAGGAGGGCGCCAGAGAGCCCCAGAAGAGTGCCAAAGGAGGACGCCAGGGAGCCCCAGAGGAGTGCAAGAGGAGGGCGCCAGAGAGCCACAGAGGAGTGACAGAGGAGGGCGCCGGGGAGCCCCAGAGGTGTGCCAGAGTAGGGCGCCATAGGGCCCCAGAGGAGGGCGCCAAAGAGCCGCAGAGGAGTGCCAGAGGAGTGCGCCAGAGAGCCCCAGAGGTGCGCCAGAGGTGGGCGCCAGAGAGCCCCAGAGGAGTGCCAAAGGAGGACGCCAGGGAGCCCCAGAGGAGTGCCAGAGGAGGGCGCCAGGGTGCCCCAGAGGATTGCCAGAGGAGGGCGCCAGGGTGCCCCAGAGGATTGCCAGAGGAAAGGGCGCCAGAGAGCCCCAGTAGAGTGCCAGAGGAGGGCGCCAGAGAGCATAGAGTAGTGCCAGAGGAGGGCGCCAGGTTGCCCCAGAGGATTGCGAGAGGAGGGCGCCAGAGAGCCCCAGTAGAGTGCCTTGCAGGGCGCTAGAGAGCCCCAGAGGAGTGGCAGAGGAGGGCGCCAGAGAGCCCCAGAGGAGTGCCAAAGGAGGACGCCAGGGAGCCCCAGAGGAGTGCCAGAGGAGGGCACCAGGGAGCACCAGAGGAGTGCCAGAGGAGGGCGCCAGGGTGCCCCAGAGGATTGCCAGAGGAGGGCGCCAGAGAGCCCCAGAGGAATGCCAGAGGAGGGCGCCAGAGAGCCCCAGAGGAGTGCCAGAGGAGGGCGCCAGGGAGCCACAGAGAAGTGCGAGAGGAGGGCGCCAGAGAGCCCCAGACGAGTAACAGAGGAGGGCGCCAGGGAGCCCAAGAGGAGTGCCAGAGGAGGGCGCCAGAGAGCCCCAGAGGAGGGCGCCAGAGAGCCCCAGAGGAGTGCCAAAGGAGGACGCCAGGGAGCCCCAGAGGAGTGCCAGAGGAGGGCGCCAGAGAGCCCCAGAGGAGTGCCAGAGGAGGGCGCCAGAGAGCCCAGAGGAGTGCCAGAGGAGGGCGCCAGAGAGCCCCAGAGGAGTGCCAGAGGAGGGCGCCAGAGAGCCCCAGAGGAGTGCCAGAGGAGGGCGCCAGGGAGCCCCAGAGGAGTGCCAGAGGAGGGCGCCAGAGAGCCCCAGAGGAGTGCCAGAGGAGGGCGCCAGAGAGCCCCAGTAGAGTGCCAGAGGAGGGCGCCAGAGAGCCCCAGAGGAGTGCCAGAGGAGGGCGCCAGAGAGCCCCAGAGGAGTGCCAGAGGAGGGCGCCAGAGAGCCCAGAGGAGTGCCAGAGGAGGGCGCCAGAGAGCCCCAGAGGAGTGCCAGAGGAGGGCGCCAGGGAGCCCAGAGGAGTGCCAGAGGAGGGCGCCAGAGAGCCCCAGAGAGTGCCAGAGGAGGCGCCAGAGAGCCCCAGAGGAGTGCCAGAGAGGGCGCCAGAGAGCCCCAGAGGAGTGCAGAGGAGGGCGCCAGAGAGCCCCAGAGGAGTGCCAGAGGAGGGCGCCAGGGAGTCCCAGAGGAGTGCCAGAGGAGGGCGCCAGAGAGCCCCAGAGGAGTGCCAGAGGAGGGCGCCAGGGAGCCGCAGAGAGTGCCAGAGGAGGGCGCCAGAGAGCCCCAGAGGAGTGCCAGAGGAGGGCGCCAGGGAGCCCAGAGGAGTGCCAGAGGAGGGCGCCAGAGAGCCCCAGAGGAGGGCGCCAGAGAGCCCCAGAGGAGTGCCAGAGGAGGGCGCCAGGGAGCCCCAGAGGAGTGCCAGAGGAGGGCGCCAGAGAGCCCCAGAGGAGTGCCAGAGGAGGGCGCCAGGGAGCCCCAGAGGAGTGCCAGAGGAGGGCGCCAGAGAGCCCCAGAGGAGTGCCAGAGGAGGGCGCCAGGAGCCCCAGAGGAGTGCCAGAGGAGGGCGCCAGAGAGCCCCAGAGGAGTGCCAGAGGAGGGCGCCAGAGAGCCCCAGAGGAGTGCCAGAGAGGGCGCCAGGGGAGCCCCAGATGTGTGCCAGAGGAGGGCGCCAGAGAGGCCACAGAGGAGGGCAGCCAGAGAGCCCCAGTAGGAGTGCCAGAGGAGGGCACCAGAGAGCCCAGAGGAGTGCCAGAGGAGGGCGCCAGAGAGCCCAGAGAAGTGCCAATGGAGGAGCCAGGGGAGCCCCAGAGGAGTGCCAGAGGAGGGCGCCAGGAGCCCCAAGGAGTGCCAGAGGAGGGCGCCAGGGAGCCCCAGAGGAGTGCCAGAGGAGGGCGCCAGAGAGCCCCAGAGGAGTGCCAGAGGAGGGCGCCAGAGAGCCCCAGAGGAGTGCCAGAGGAGGGCGCCAGAGAGCCCCAGAGGAGTGCCAGAGGAGGGGCGACAGAGAGCCCCCAGTAGAGTGCCAGAGGGAGGGCGCCAGAGATCCCAAGAGTGCCAGAAGGAGGGCGCCAGGGAGCCCAGAGGAGTGCCAGAGGAGGCTCCAGGGACCCCAGAGATGCCAGAGGAGGGCGCCAGAGAGCCCAGAGGAGTGCCAGAGGAGGGCGCCAGGGAGCCCCAGAGGAGTGCCAGAGGAGGGCGCCAGAGAGCCCCAGAGGAGGGCGCCAGAGAGCCCCAGAGGAGTGCCAGAGGAGGGCGCCAGAGAGCCCAGAGGAGTGCCAGAGGAGGGCGCCAGAGAGCCCCAGAGGAGTGCCAGAGGAGGGCGCCAGGAGAGCCCCAGAGGAGTGCCAGAGGAGGGCGCCAGAGAGCCCCAGAGGAGTGCCAGAGGAGGGCGCCAGGGAGCCCAGAGGAGTGCCAGAGGAGGGCGCCAGAGAGCCCCAGAGGAGTGCCAGAGGAGGGCGCCAGAGAGCCCCAGAGGAGTGCCAGAGGAGGGCGCCAGAGAGCCCAGAGGAGTGCCAGAGGAGGGCGCCAGAGAGCCCCAGAGGAGTGCCAGAGGAGGGCGCCAGAGAGCCCCAGAGGAGTGCCAGAGGAGGGCGCCAGAGAGCCCCAGAGGAGTGCCAGAGGAGTGCGCCAGAGAGCCCCACAGGAGTGCCAAAGGAGGACGCCAGGGAGCCCCAGAGGAGTGCCAGAGGAGGGCGCCAGGGAGCCCCAGAGGAGTGCCAGAGGAGGGCGCCAGGGTGCCCCAGAGGATTGCCAGAGGAGGGCGCCAGGGAGCCCCAGTAGAGTGCCAGAGGAGGGCGCCTGAGAGCCCCAGAGGAGTGCCAGAGGAGGGCGCCAGGGAGCCCCAGTAGAGTGCCAGAGGAGGGCGCCAGAGAGCCGCAGAGAAGTGCCAGAGGAGGGCGCCAGAGAGCCCCAGAGGAGTGACAGAGGAGGGCGCCGGGGAGCCCCAGAGGTGTGCCAGAGGATGGGCGCCAGAAGGCCACAGTGGAGGGCGCCAGAGAGCCCCAGAGGAGTGCCAGAGGAGGGCGCCAGAGAGCCCCAGAGGAGTGCCAGAGGAGGGCGCCAGAGAGCCCCAGAGAAGTGCCAAAGGAGGAGGCCAGGGAGCCCCAGAGGAAGTGCCAGAGGAGGGCGCCAGTGAGACCCAGAGGAATGCCAGAGGAGGGCGCCAGGGTGCCCCAGAGGATTGCCAGAGGAGGGCGCCTGGGAGCCCCAGTAGAGTGCCAGAGGAGGGCGCCAGAGAGCCCCAGAGGTGTGCCAGAGGAGGGCGCCAGAGAGCCCCAGAGGAGTGCCAGAGGAGGGCGCCAGAGAGCTCCAGAGGAGTGCCAGAGGAGGGCGCCAGAGAGCCCCAGAGGAGTGCCAGAGGAGGGCGCCAGAGAGCCCAAGAGGAGGGCGCCAGAGAGCCCCAGAGGAGTGCCAGAGGAGGGCGCCAGCGAGCCCCAGAGGTGTGCCAGAGGAGGGCGCCAGAGAGCCCCAGAGGAGTGCCAAAGGAGGATGCCAGGGAGCCCCAGAGGAGTGCCAGAGGAGGGCGCCAGGGAGCACCAGAGGAGTGCCAGAGGAGGGCGCCAGGGTGATCCAGAGGATTGCTAGAGGAGGGCGCCAGTGAGCCCCAGTAGAGTGCCAGAGGAGGGAAATGGAAGATGAGTGAAAGGAATCTTAAAAGGAATACTGGGATCTCAGTTGTGTGAAAAGTGTGAAAAAAATTCCTGATTGTGTGAATGTTTAAGTTTGTTAAGTTACAGTATTATTTTGTCCCTGGAAAAAAAATCTGCCTGAGGTGTCTGTCAGTTTGTTTATGTTTTAGCTGCACCCACTCTTTTGTACAGAGAGCTAAAAGCTGTTTTTAACTCTTTGAAGACCTGTCTTGAATGACAGACAAGTGTGTTGTTTTAAGTTTGTTAATTGTTTTACAAAAGAGGTATAAGCTTCAGCCTTGAAGTCACAGTTGCCAATGTGCCTGGAAAGAAAATGACAATTAATTTGAATGTTTACAAGGCATGGTAATTGTTTCTTTGTTAATGTGACGATGTGTTCTTTCTTTTCCAACTGACACTGGTTAGTTTAAAAAAAAATTGATCTGGATTGAATTGGAATTATTGAGGTTAATTAACCTATTAAAAACCAGACTTTCATTGTGCACGGTGAAATTCTGGTTGGTGTAAATTTGTGTAGACCGCATTGAATAAGATATTTAATGGTCTGAAACCAGATTTTGAAATATGTACAGTCTTGGATACAGAACGGGTTCTGGTCCATACCATTGGCAGAGGAATCACAAGGAAATTCGCCTTTACTGTCAGGGATAGACAGGAATTTTATATCAGACTTTGCAGGGAAAGCATTGTGCCAGAGAAAAAAAAAATAATAATTTGAATTACAATTTAAGTTAAGCTGGTGTGTAAAAACTGAGAAGAGCAACAAACAAAAAAAAAAAAAAGTTTGTTTAACAAAAGATTAAGTTTCGGTCTAAAATTTAACCTTGGAGTTGCGGTTGCTATGGTGAAATCTTCCAAAGCAATCTGATTTGATTTGTTTAAATTCAATGTTTTTACAGTATTTTGGAAAGACATCTGAAGAAAGGACAATAAGAAATATGATGTAATTTATTAGTTCTGCAAGCATGTGCTATTTTGTTTTGTTTTATCTGTTCTGTTCGTGTTCAGTTAAAGTGTGAAAACACAACTGCTTTTTTTGGATCGGGAAAGTTTTTTTTAAATTTACGTAAAGTGACGCAATTGCGTGCGCCTGATAATGTTTTGCTCCACCTTCTTAAAAACCTGCAAAGGAGTTAACCCTTTCCACTGACAGCTGATTAAGTTCATCAAGCAATAACTTCGGTATGATATTTAAAGATATTGGACATTATTAATTTTAAGTTAATATTTCCCCACAGTGACAGAAGGAAAATCTTCTTTCTTTTGTTATATGGAAGTTACCTTGTAAACTAATTGCAGCACTTCTGTCTCTAATGTTAAAACACTGTATAAACCACCTAGCCTGGAAATCATTTGTTTCTGAAATTGGAAATGGAAGATAAATTGATAGAAATGAAATTGAACATAGGTTTTGTCAATCAGTTCAACAGTACTGCTGTTTGGATTTTGGGATAATTTTGTAATAACAATATAGACTCAGGCACTTGATATATTTTGGGTTACTTTTGGGAAAATAAAAGATCCTCTAAAATAATGATAAATAAAAAGTGTTAGTAACTTGGACCTAGTGAGAATGTTTGATCTATGTTTTCAATCTTAAATATTGTACTGGACAGTAAAGTTACTCCAGGGCTCATGAATGAGATATGAATGGTAATTAATGGGATGTATAAAATTGAAACAGGAGAAATTACACTGCTGAATGGGAATTTTAAAAACTTGCTAGTGAAAGTCAGGAAAGTGCAGTTAAGAATAGTAAATTGATAGCTTTCTCTTGGAGACATTTGTGTCCCTGCCTATAATGAACTTTTAAGAAAACTGAATTTGATAGCCTGGCCACTATCCAAGATATCGGGACCATGCAGAGGAAGATGAACAAAGACAGTCTTTTGATAAGATACCTGAAAGCCCGAGAAAGGCACATGTGGCATGATATTGAGATATGAGTGTGCAAATGTGATTTGTTACGTATGAAGTGATTACCATCTGGGAATGTATGGTGAATCTGCACTGAAGAACGGGTCTCAGACATGCTCAGTTACTGGACAACAGCAAGACATGAAATGGTTAATGTGGCTCAGGAGAGCGAGACAACTTTTAAAGCATTGACACATACTCCATCGAGAAACTATCTAATTAATGAAACAATCAGAATAGAGTTAAACACACTGGTACCTGTTAGAAGGATTGAAATTGAAGTTGAAGTGGAGAGTTACCTGGGACAATTGAGGGCTAAGGAGAAATCATGTTTAGTAAGAATTATCCACAAGATGGATATGAGTAAAAGAGAGATCTGGAGAATCTTTTAAGTCCATGATTTGTTGATTAGATGTTAAACTGTAATGTTGCTTGAAATCAGGAAGATAGAAGAAACAGAGGATACCCCAGGCGGGGCAGAATTGGAACACCGGAATGGACTATTAGAAGGGAGAAATCTTCAAGACTCCCTACTAACTAACGCCCAAGTTGAGAGAGAGCAATAAGAACTAGCTAGATTAGTCAAGAGCCGATTGTGAGAAGTCAATAAGGGTTATTTCCTTCTCAAAGAAGGGAATTGTAAGAAATAGCTGTTAGATTCAAAGATGGGTTTTAATTCTTAGAACAGCAACTGACAACATGCAGCCAGGAATAGATAGCAGAAATGCCAGCAAGGTTGAATATCAAGCATCAAAAGACAAATAGAAGTGATAAGGGAATCGTAAAATGCAAAACAACACAGGGTGGGGGGTAATAGACAGAAAAAAAAAATTAAAATTTGAAGGACTTATACGTGTTGGTAATCATAGATATGTTTTCAAGATGGGTTGAAGCTTTTCCATGTAAAAAGAATGATGCTGTAACAGTTGCGAAGTGTTTGTTAAAAGAAATCATACCAAGGGTTGGAATACCTATGCAACTTTCATGCGACAACGGATCACATTTTACTGGAATGATCATAAAGGAACTATGTAAGGCTTTGCAGATTAATCAGCATTTTCACTGCAGTTATCATCCACAATCTGCAGGGCTGGTAGAAAGATATAACGGAGTACTGAAGAATAAACTTTCTAAACTTTGCAATGAAACTGGACTAAAATGGGTTGAACTGTTACCCTTAGCATTGATGGTAATGCGAGCAGCAACTAACAGGACAACTGGACTGTCGCCACATGAGATTGTTATGGGACGACACCAAAGGCTGCCATTCTCAGCACCCTTTATGGTTAAACAAATGGACATTCATAAAATGTATGAAAATATGCTAAACTATTGCATTGCATTAACTAGATGTATTTCCAGCTTTCACCAACAGGTAAAGGAAGCTCAAACGGAACCGGCCGAAGGAAAGTGCCATAATTTGGAACCAGGAGATGATGTCTACATAAAGGTCTTTAAGAGGAAGAACGGTCTGCAGCCACGCTTTGAAGGGCCATATCAAGTACTCTTGACAACAAATACAGCTGTAAAGGTCAAGGAAAGACCTACTTGGATCCACGCATCCCATTGCAAGAAAGTATCAGATAAGGACAGTTGAATTTGAATTTGAAAAGACTTAAATAATGAAGCTGTTATTTACGTTTTACCTACTAATCGGACTGATATGTATAGCCTGCCAAGGGAGAAGAAAAGAACCCCGAAAGAAACGAGAATTACATATGAACACTTTTTTGTATATGTCATATAAGTATGCCAAAAAAAGTGGGATAAACGCCTGTTGGGTATGTAGCCATATTCCTACCCATGTGAAAGGAGGAATACCTCTGCGACCGATACCCTTGAACCTCACAGATATGGCAGAATGGATAATTAATAAAAATCATACGAAACAGAAAAATACCACCCTATCCACCTTCGGAAATAAATGGGAACAAAAGTGGTCTAGCCTAAGAAACGAGTTTAAGGGGGGAGGATATTCGTTAGAAAATTTTAAGGGATGGTACAAGCCGACGTATGATTATACGAAAGTACCTCCTTTTCTAGCCCTTACCAATACATCGGGAAAGGGCCGACCGATCGGGGATATATGCTGGGAACGCAATCTAGGACAGACTAAAGGGAACAGAGTTAATATGGGGAAAAGTCGTTGCATACAAAAGTTTATTACGTACGGGGCAGGGAGTTCCATGGAAAGCTGGTGGTTCAATACTACCAGTTTGATGAATTTGACTAATAACAGACCATGGAATGGGACTAAACGATTGAATACTGACAATATATACACATTGTGCATGCTCCCCACTTTCGGTAAAAATATTCTTCCACCCAAATGGGATCTGCAGGCTAGGGAAAGAGAGAGGACTCCTTTCAACTGCCGGTGACGTCGACCTTGTATACCACTTGGTCCGCACTCTGGAGGCTCACGTAGAAGCACTTGTGCTTTGGAGAACCCCACAGGTCAGGTATAAACTGTGTGGGTCATGAATCAGCTGTAGTTCCTTTGGAGAACCCCACAGGTTAGGTATAAACTGTGTGGGTCATGAATCAGTCCTCCTCTATAAGCTGCAGTCCCCTAGGAGAACCCCACAGGTTAGGCATAAACTGTGTGGGCCCTGACTTAGAACTCCTCTATGAACTGCTGTACCCTATCTCCTTAGAGGGTGTATAGCAACACCCGAACTGCAGGCTAGTATAAGCTGCAGGAAAAGTTAGAGAACAGCAGACTAATGAACCACAAAAGTATGCCACAGTCACCAAAACACAACTAAAACCCCTGCAAGAACATACGCCCAAACACCGAGAATAGACAGAGAAGAAGGACGATCTTAGATAAGGTCAACCATCAATACAGGTATATCCCGGGGATGGTTACAAACAGAAAAGAGGTCGGTGTCCTTGACTGGATTTTGAGTTGGTGTGGGGACCGATGGGAGAAAGCTATGTTGTCCTAGAAAGGACAAAAGGGGAAAATGTGGAAGTGCAGTTTACTTTCAAGACACAAATAAAATGGCTTCTCTAAGAAAAGAATTTAAAAAGGGAATTCAAAATGGCCGACAGTAGGAGTCACCATAATAAGTAAATCATTCTAATTAGCTACAAGGAGGTGACAACTCAAAATTCCTTATCTAAGAAAAGCTTAGCAAAATAAGGCATCAATTAGTTCTAACCAGCTCAGGATGAGATAAGGTAAGCCATCAACCCACAGATTAGAGAATGAACATTGAACAAACGGATCCCACAAGGAAGGTCTGGTTATCTGATCTTTAAGGAATTTCTGCTCATTATTATAACGAAAACCTATGCAATAACTCACAAGTTTATGCATCATTAAATAGGATGTTTAATGATGTGTCATATGGCCTGTTCTGTGTACTTTTTGTATAAAGTATGTTCAAATCTTGTAAGATTCGAAGCATTCTGACATAGCAACTTGACTGTGTCAGAACCTTCCCTTGTAACAAGTAAACATTATTAAAAAGCCTTCTTTGACACGATTCTTTGTTTAAATTAGTTCTACTCGGCATGTAAAACTTCCACACCTTCTCTGCATTAAGGAGAACAACCCCAGCTTCTCCAGTCTATTCACGTAACTGTAATCCCTCATCCCGGGAACCATTCTAGTAAATCTCTTCTGTACCCTCTCCAAAACCTTCACATCCTTCCTACAGTGTGGTGCCCAGAACTGGACCCAATACTCCAGCTGGGGCCAGTCTAGTGTTTATATTGGGTTAGTGTAACTTCCTGCCTTTTGTACTCTCTGCCTCTATTTATAAAAATGAGAAGTCGCACACCACCAGGTTATAGTCCAACAGTTTTATTTAAAATTACGAGCTTTCGGAGCTGTCGCCCCTTCATCAGGTAAAGGTACAAAGGTACCCGACGAAGGGGCGACAGCTCTGAAAGCTCGTAATTTTAAATAAAACTGTTGGACTATAACCTGGTGTTGTGCGACTTCTCATTTTTGTCCACCCCAGTCCAACACCGGCATCTCCGCATCATGGCCACTATTTATAAAGCCTAGGATTTCATCTGCTTTGTTAACCTGTTCTGTCACATTAAAGATTTATGCACAACTCCAGGTCTCTCTGTTCTTGCACCTCCTTTAAAATTGTGCTATTTATCCACAAGCAGGACTGCCCTGGTAGACCCATCGTTTCAGCCTGTTCTTGCTCCACGGAACTGATTTCCTCCTATCTCAACTTTATTTTTTCTCCCCTTGTCCAGTCTCTTCCCACTTACATCCGTGACTCTTCCGACGCTCTCCACCACTTTAACAATTTCCAGTTTCCTGGCTCTAACCGTCTCCTTTTCACTATGGACGTCCAATCCCTCTGCACCTCCATCCCCCACCAGGATGGCCTGAGGGCACTCCGCTTTTTCCTTGAACAGAGGCCCAACCAGTCCCCATCCACCACCACCCTCCTCCGCCTGGCTGAACTTGTTCTCACATTAAACAACTTCTCCTTTGACTCCACTCACTTCCTCCAAATAAAAGGTGTTGCTATGGGAACCCGCTCAGGTCCCCTCCCTCACCTCTATTTCCGATATATTGATGATTGTATCGGTGCCATTTCCTGCTCTCACCCTGAACTGGAAAATTTCATTCACTTTGCTTTCAATTTCCACCCTTCCCTCACCTTCACATGGTCCATCTGTGACTCTTTCCTTCTCTTCCTCGACTTCTATGTCTCCATTTCGGCGGATAGGTTATCGACCAACATCCACTATAAGCTCATTGACTCACACAGCTGCCTTGGCTACACTTCCTCCCACCTGGCTTCCTGTAAGGACTCTATTCCATTCTCCTAGTTTCTCTGTCTCCGTCACATCTGTTCTGACGATACCACCTTACATACTAGTGCTCCCAATTTGTCTTCCTTTTTCCTCAACCGAGGATTCCCCTCTACTATGGTTGACAGGGCCCTTGGCCGAGTCCGTTCCATTTCCCGCACTTCTGCCCTCACCCCTGCCCCTCCCTCCCAAAACCACGATAGGGTTCCCCTTGTCCTCACCTTTCAACCCACCAGCCTCCACATTGTCGAAGTTTACATACCGAGTAGAACACATAAAATCGTGTCAAAGAAGGCTTTTTAATAAAGTTTACTTGTTACAAGGGAAGGTTCTGACACAGTCAAGTTGCTATGTCAGAATGCTTCGAATCTTACAAGATTTGAACATACTTTATACAAAAAGTACACAGAGCAGGCCATTTGACATAACATTAAACATCCTGAATAATGATGCACAAACTTGTGAGTTATTGCATAGGTTTTCGTTATAATAACGAGCAGAAATTCCTTAAAGATCAGATAACCAGATCTTCCTTATGAGACCCCTTTGTTCAATGTTCATTCTCTAATCTGTGGGTTGATGGCTTACCTTATCTCATCCTGAGCTGGTTAGAACTAATTGATGCCTTATTTTGCTAAGCTTTTCTTAGATAAGGACTTCCGAGTTGTCTCTATTCTTGTAGCTAATTAGAATGATTTACTTATGGTGACTCCTACTGTCAGCCATTTTGAATTTCCTTTTTAAATTACTTTCTTAGAGAGGCCATTTTATTTGTGTCTTAAAAGTAAACTGCACTTCCACAACATTCAACGGATCATCTTCGCCATTTCCGCCACCTCCAGCGTGATCCCACCACCAAACGCATCTTCCCCTCCCCCCTTTCACATTCCGAAGGGACTGCTCCCTCCGTGACACCCTAGTCCACTCCTCTATCACCCCCAACACCCCTTCCCCTTCCCACGGCACCTTCCCGTGCAAGCGCAAGAGATGCAACACCTGCCCTTTACCTCCTCCCTTCCCACTGTCCCGGGCCCCAAACATTCCTTCCAGGTGAAACAGCGATTAACCTGTACTTCTTGCAACTTAGTATACTGCATTCGCTGCTCACGATGCGGTCTCCTCTACACTGGGGAGACCAAACGCAGATTGGGTGACTGCTTTTCGGAACACCTCCATTCAGGCTGCAAGCGTGACCTCGAGCTTCCAGTCGCCTGTCACTTTAATTCTCTGCTCCACTCCCACTTTGACCTCTCTGTCCTCGGCCTCTTACACTGTTCCAATGGAGCTCAACGTAAGCTCGAGGAACAGCACCTCATCTTTCGATTAGGCACTTTACAGCCTTCCAGACTCAACATCGAGTTCAACAATTTCAGATCATAACCTCTGCCCCATTTTTTCAGACAGCAGTTGTTGATGATTCTGCTATTCCCATTTACACCTCCTCTCGACCCATCTTTTGTTTCTTTACTTGTCCCGTTACCATCTCCTTTTGCCTTTTACAATCATACCTTTGATCATTTAATCTCTCCTGCCTTCCACCCTATTACAAACCTTCCCTTTCATTCTTTCCTCCCCTCCCCTTTCCCTGCCTCTGCACTTGCTTAAAATCTGTTACATCTCCAACCTTTTCCAGTTCTGATGAACGGTCATCAACCTGAAACGTTAACTGTGTTTCTCTCTCCACAGATGCTGCCTGACCTGCTGAGTATTTCCAACATTTTCTGTTTTTATTTCAGATTTCCAGCATCCGCAGCATTTTGCTTTTCCAATTAGCTTGTATTGTCTCCACTCATTCTTCCTACCAAAATTGTGCCCTATTCCCCAAGTCCAAGTCATTAATGTATATCAAAAACAGCCGTGGCCCTAGTAGTGAACCCTGGGGAACACCACTGTATTCCTCGCACCAATCCAAAAAAACACCCATTCACCACAACTCTCTGGGCTAAAGATTCCAGTGCGCCGAAAACCTGCCGGCGGCACCGTGGACCGCAGTTAACGGTTGCCCGAATTAATCGCACAAACCGGTATTTTGGTGCTGCCTGCTGTTTAACATTAGCGCAGTGCTAAACTTACCATGTAAGGCTGGTTTTCAGGTGCTACTCTCAGCAAGAGGCCCAATGTAGCAAGGCTGTAGCGTCCCTGGAGCAAGAACAGCGTTCTCTTAAAGCAAGGCTGTCATTTTAGAAAACAGTGTCGGTCCCTTAAAGGGGAACTGCTTTCTAAAATGAAAAAATAATTTAAATCATTTAAAAATAGGCAGTTTTTAGCCCTTAGAGCTCAACTGCCTTCTGAAAAAAAACATTAATAATAATTCCCAAATGGCAGTCTTCAGCTCTTAAAGCTGAATTGCCTTCCGCACTTAAAAAAATGCTAAAAGTGCTTCAGCACTAAACAAATGGCTCAGCAAGCCAGGGAAGGGGAACCCAGGGTCTCACACACAGCACTCCAGCTTTGTGCAGGTGGTCAACACTGCAAGAGAGGTCCTCTACCCACAGGGGCCGAGAGGTCCTCTACCCACAGGGGCCAGGAGGCCCTGCAGAAAGAACCATGGACCAGATCACCGAGGCTGTCACTGCCATCAGTGTCACTCCCACCACCTGGCTCCAGTGCCCAAAGATGTTTCATGACTTCAGACCAGTGGTCAAGGTCTAAGAATGCATCTTCAAAAGCCGTCTCCTACCAAATGCACCACTAGCCTCGCACACTGCTCAATGCATGACCAAACACGAGTCACACCTCCCATTCCTAGCTGCACCTCATACCCTTGGAGGAGACGGTGCTGCTCATGCTTGGCAGGGGCATGGCTGAGCCCTTGGCCAGCAGCGATGCTGAAAGGATACAAAATGCTGGTATCCTCATACATTACCCTCCTTCTCACATGCACCTCTTGCTTTCCCGCCCTCCCCTCATCACAACTCCACCCTTCCACCTTCCTCATTTCACACACCCAAGAAATGGAGCCTGTCCAGCCAGTGATTGACCAAGAAGAGGGCGAGGAGAGTGATGAAGAAGAAGAAACACCGTCACTCGATTCAACACTCCCAGCCACCAATGCCTCAAGGTCATCCTTCAAGGCCAGCTGCAGTCTCCCCCACTGAGGTGTGGGACAAATATTAAAAGGGGAATTGAGGTTGTGGTCACTGGTACCTCAGGTGGATAATTCCATCCCGGATAACCCGGCCAGAAAGGGGCTGTCTGGGTTGCATCCTTCCTTCTGCTTCCTAAGTACCTGAATTTCTAGGCCTCTGTTTTCTATCCCTTAGCCAATTTTGTATCCATGCTGCTGCTGCCCCTTTTATCCCATGGCCTTCAATTTTGATAACAAGCCTAATATGTGGCACTTTATCAAAGGCCTTTTGAAAGTCCATATACACAACATCAACTACACTGCCCTCATCCACCCTCTCTGTTACCTCATCAAAAAACTCATTCATGGTAGTCAAACACGATTTGCCCTGAACAAATCCATGCTGGCTCTCATTTATTAGTTCTGGTAAATCTTTTTGCACTTTTGTTTTCCAGTGCCTTGATATTCTTGCTATAATATGCAGACCAGAACTGTGCACGCTACTAAACAAGGGTCAATGCAAGTTTAACATAACTTCTATGCTTTTCAATTCAATCCTTCTAGAAATGAACCCTAGTGCTTGTTTGACATTTTAATGGCCTTATTAACCTGCATTGCTATTGTCAGTGATTTGTGTATCTGTACCCCGAGATTCCTTTGCTTCTCTACCCCATTTAGACTTTTATTATCCAAGAAGTATGTGACCTCCTTATTCTTCCGACCAAAATGTAACACCTCACACTTAACAATATTGAAATGAATTTGCCAATTACACCTCCATTACCTCCCAGGCTAGCTGGAAACCCTGGGGTATCCTTTCCCCCTCCTGTCAGTCAGGGACTGAGTGTCCCCAGGAGCAGAGAGAGGAGGACAATTGTTTGCTGATGTGATCACACCTGATACAAATGTATTTAGTAACCAGAGCCGGTGATCAGTATCTGTGCAGTATTATCAATCCACCTGATCCCAGTGTCACCATTCTGATAGTTTCCAGTATGAATAATTGGAGATCAAAGGTCTCTCTGATGATTATTAAACTTACTCTCCTTCAGCTGTGAAATGTCAGTCCTAAGTTCAGCGACTGAGCTTCTTGTCTCCTCAGACATTCCTGTAACTGAAAGAGGAACAACACTTTAGACCGTGTGGCACTGTTTCTCCATGAGATCATTATCACCTTCGCCCCAGATTTACTGTAAAGCGCAGTGATACTTGCCATCACATTATCGAGCTTTATATAAAAGTATAAAAACCTTGGCCTAGAAATTGAGGAATGCTGGAAACCTGCCGGGAACATTATCGATCTTTATCGAGTCGCCTCCCCGGCTCTAGCTGGTTCCGTTTCTAGTCACCACTGAGCGGGAGTCAGCACTCTGTGCAGGCAGAGCAGCGGGGGCAACATCATTCCATGGGGGGGACATCATTCCATGGGGGCAACATCATTCCATGGGGGGCAACATCATTCCATGGGGGCAGCATCATTCCATGGGGGGGCAACATCATTCCATGGGGGCAACATCATTCCATGGGGGCAACATCATTCCATGGGGGCAACATCATTCCATGGGGGCAACATCATTCCATGGGGGTCAACATCATTCCATGGGGGCAACATCATTCCATGGGGGCAACATCATTCCATGGGGGCAACATCATTCCATGGGGGGGGAACATCATTCCATGGGGGCAACATCATTCCATGTGGGCAACATCATTCCATGGGGGGCAACATCATTCCATGGGGGCAACAACATTCCATGGGGGGCAACATCATTCCATGGGGGCAACATCATTCCATGGGGGGCAACATCATTCCATGGGGGCAACACCATTCCATGGGGGGGGGAACATCATTCCATGGGGCAACATCATTCCATGGGGGGCAACATCATTCCATGGGAGCAACATCATTCCATGGGGGGGGGAACATCATTCCATGGGGCAACATCATTCCATGGGGGGCAACATCATTCCAATGGGGGCAACATCATTCCATGGGGGGCAACATCATTCCATGGGGGCAACATCATTCCATGGGGGCAAAATCATTCCATGGGGGGGTGATGTTACACAGTGGGGGGGGATGTTACACAGTGGGGGGGGGGGGATGTTACACAGTGGGGGGGATGTTACACAGTGGGGTGATGTTACACAGTGGGGAGGGTGATGTTACACAGTGGGGGGGGGGATGTTACACA
>JASTWF010002408.1:0-28055 GCA_030390025.1 Squalus acanthias
TCCACCTCCATGAAGTGGACTAAGGGGTCTTCCTTTTGGGTAAGTTTACCCAGGTGGCTTACCATAGCCCTAAGCTGTTGTGTACCGTGGGGAGCCAAGAATTGACTTTCAAGGGGTCCCTGACCTCCACCACCGGCGGGCGGGCCGAATATTTGCTGTCGTGCTGGGCACATTGGCCCTGGCTCCGACTTCTCCTGCATCGATTCGCCCCCCTCTCCCTGCTGCCAGACCAAGTCAAAACTCGGCGCCACTGGTGCTGGTGTGCACTCCCTGTCAGCCTCACAGATTGTCTGCACCTCCTGCTGCCTAACCAAGCTTCTCCTTGGCGCCACAGGTGGTGTTCGAACAGTCTCCCCCTGCTCTTCCAGGTCTGCCCTGGCCGCACTCGGACTTATCAGGCACAGCATGCCTTTCGTCTTGGACAGAGCAAGGTTCAGACTCTCAAACTGCTTCTGACAGGGGCCGTGGTCCCCTACCTCAAACTCCCTTGTACTGGCTACTCTATAGGCTGCCTGAACATCGTTTAACTTCTCTGTGAGTTCCCTTAATTGCTTGGCAAGGCGGGTGTTCTCTTCCCGCAATGCCAGTTCACTACTTTTGGCCTCGGTGGCCTGACACTGGAGGTATCCCTTACTGGCACGGTGTTCCTCCAGCATCTGTGACTGTTCCTGATCTTTTGTGCCGAGCTCTGCTAACAACCTATCCCCTGCTATAGCTCTGGCACGGGACAGTTGGCTTTCTTCCTTTAGCTCTTTTGTGAGAGCCTGAATGCGCTTCCCCATAAGCTGCATTTGTTTCTGGGAGCAGACCAACCATATGGCTTTCTCCACAGACTTAGTGTATTCCTTGCTCTCAGTCCATGCAGCTGCAGTGTCCATAGGACGTTCAGCATGCAACAGCCTGAGGACCCATTTCTTGGTGATATTTACTTTTTTATATACATAGGATGACATCCTCTCTTCCATTTTTGTTCTCTCCTCAAAACCAGCATTTACTGCTTCACAACCCTTTCGCCAAAGTCCTGCCGCGGTCGCCATTATGTAAGGGGTATCTTAAGTGAGCAGTTCGAATCGACCAACACCCCTCCGGTTCCTAGACTTTGGGCTTATTTAGGGGTTGTGAACAAAATTGCAGTAAACAGGTTCTGATGAAAGAAATTTACTTTATTGAAAGAAAAAGGTAACAAACTTGAAACACACTTATTACTTAAACACAGATTCGGGGAACACACGGTACAAGCGAGGGAAATGACAATATATCAAACAAAACCTTATCCCTCCCAAAGATCCCACTATCTGGCTAGGTTTTTGGTTTCAGGAGATCAGGGATAATGCTCACCAACGAGTCATTGACAGGATATTAGAGTCTTTTTGTTTAAAAGGACTCCGTAAGGTCCTTGGTGCTGCGAGGTGTCTGATGGCCACTGCGGCAGTCGCTCTGGTGTCTTCTTGCATGCTGATCTCCTGGCCTCCTTCCTCGTGGCTTGTGGTAAGTTTTGCTGGAGCAGGGAGAGAGAGCTGTGTTTGCGTGGTCAGTCAGTCCGAAAAGAGAGAGATTATGGCCCAGGCTTTCAAATTATACTGTATCCTTTTTCGCGCTCAAAACCCCCTACTAAAACGAATTCCTTTTTGAATGTAAATGACCCTTTGTCTTGTTTTTGGCGGGCTGGCCAGCTCCGATGGTTTTTGCTCAGTGTTAATTGCTTTCCGATTTAAACACCGCCTTATCTACGCGCCAAATCTTCACTCTATTGTCCTTCTGTTGGCGGGCTTTTAAAACGGTTCTCTGGATACCTGGTTGATTGGTTTTTTGGATGGGATAATGGCTATGAAACTGTGTGATCGGTTTTATATTGTCATTGAATCGTTTTTAGATTTCCAGCATTTTGTTTGACCCTGGGGATCCATATTTGAATGTGTTTGTGAGTTTTTTTTTGTCGACAGTTTACTGCACTGCCTGGCCACGCCCCTCTGCAGCCTGTGTGTCTGTGGAGGCGTCTTTCCCCAATAAGATTCGAAAAGTCAGTTTCCTCAGGTTTTCTTCTTGTGATCTTTAGGTTTTTACATCAAATCACTTCACTGAGGTCCCATCATCCCAAGTTTGTATGAAAAGTCCAAAAATCACTCCCTTTAGGGCTCTGTTCGAGTTTCTGGGGGATTTTGCGAAGCCTACAGAAATGTGAGTCGTTCAGCCCGCTCCGGGGTCTCCGTCGCTCCGGGGTCTCCGTCGCTCCGGGGTCTCCGTCGCTCCGGGGTCTCTGTCGCTCCGGGGTCTCCGTCGTTCAGCCCACTCCGGGGTCTCCGTCGCTCCGGGGTCTCCGTCCCTCAGCCCGCTCTGGGGTCTCCGTCGCTCCGGGGTCTCTGTCGCTCCGGGGTCTCTGTCGCTCCGGGGTCTCTGTCGCTCCGGGGTCTCCGTTGCTCCGGGGTCTCCATCGCTCAGCCCGCTTCGGGGTCTCCGTCGCTCCGGGGTCTCCGTCTTTCAGCCCGCTCCGGGGTCTCCGTCGCTCCGGGGTCTCCATCGCTCAGCCCGCTCCGGGGTCTCCGTCGCTCCGGGATCTCCATCGTTCAGCCCGCTCCGGGGTCTCCGTCGCTCCGGGGTCTCTGTCGCTCCGGGGTCTCTGTCGCTCCGGGGTCTCCGTCGCTCAGCCCGCTCCGGGGTCTCCGTCGCTCCGGGATCTCCATCGTTCAGCCCGCTCCGGGGTCTCCGTCGCTCCGGGGTCTCTGTCGCTCCGGGGTCTCCGTCGTTCAGCCCGCTCCGGGGTCTCCGTCGCTCCGGGGTCTCTGTCGCTCCGGGGTCTCCGTCGCTCAGCCCGCTCCGGGGTCTCCGTCGCTCCGGGATCTCCATCGTTCAGCCCGCTCCGGGGTCTCCGTCGCTCCGGGGTCTCTGTCGCTCCGGGGTCTCCGTCGCTCCGGGGTCTCCGTCGTTCAGCCCGCTCCGGGGTCTCTGTCGCTCCGGGGTCTCCATCGTTCAGCCCGCTCCGGGGTCTCCGTCGCTCCGGGGTCTCCGTCGCTCCGGGGTCTCCGTCGCTCCGGGGTCTCCGTCGCTCAGATCTTTGTATTTGTATTTCATTATCATCGTCTGTTCGAAATGTCAACCAAAAAGCCGCCCATCTGCAATACTAACTGTAAAATGACACAGATACAGCTCAGTGCTTTGTTCAAATGCTAATTAGTGTTGATTGTCAGGGCAGAATGTGGCTACAGATTCATATCCACAGGGAACAGGTAAGACATCCTGAACTCTACCATGTAATCTGTACCTTGAATAAATAGGCCAGTGTATAGATAGATTGAGCTGTGAATATAGAATATGCAGTGAGCGTTCTCCACTACCCCTGACAGGAGAGCCCACTCACCCACTTCCTGCTGTGCTTCTTTACTCCAAGTACTTACCCATCTGATGGTGCTAACCCAGCTCACGTCACTAAAGTAAAACAGGCAGCACTGTCATGTGGAAGAGGCTGGAGAGTTTGCAGGAGCACCTCGCACTTGCCCTGAATGATGCTGCTCTGCCAGGATGTTTATGTGACCGTTATACAGAGCGATGGTCGGGGCACTCCAAGGCTTTGAAGAAGATCGCGACCTTTTAAAAACTAAGACACCAAGTGGGTTTGGGTCTCAATCATGGCTGTGTTTGGATGTAACTGGGATATGCAGCCCCTCCAAATTCCAAGAGTGGGGAGCTGACCTGACATTCCCCTCCAGGCAGGCAATAAGCAGTCAGAGCTGTGGCCTTCAATGACCTGTTGGTTCTGCTTTCCAGTTCACCCATCCCAGTGGAGGCACTGTCAGTTATGTAGCTCAGACATGCAGCTTTGTTCCCTCTAATTGTTTTCCGTGCGCGGTCTCTATAAGTAGCTGCACAGCCCATTCAAATTTTCACGCATGCGCGGTTTCTTCCATTGAAAAGACGGTGAGCGGCCTGCGCAGAACCTCCAGACCATTGTGCGGCCTCGCAGCTTAACAGGAACATTAGTCATTGGTCTTCTAAACATAAAACATAAGAAATAGGAGCAGGAGTCGGCCATTCGGCCCCTCGAGCCTGCTCCGCCATTCAATAAGATCATGGCTAATCATTGATCTCAACTCCACTTTCCTGCACTATCCCCATATCCCTTGATTCCCTTAATATCCAAAAATCTATCGATCTCTGTCTTGAATATACTCAACGACTGAGCCTCCACAGCCCTCTGGGGTAGAGAATTCCAAAGATTAACCACCCTCTGAGTGAAGAAATTTCTCCTCATCTCAGTCCTAAATGGCCGACCCCTTATTCTGAGACTGTGACCCCTGGTTCTAGACTCTCCAGCCAGGGGAAACATCCTCCCTGCATCTACCCTGTCAACCCCTGTAAGAATTTTAGGTGTTTCAATGAGATCACCTCTCATTCTTCCAGAACAGGGGTGGGCAATTATTTGGGCTGGGGGGCCACTTAACAAGTTTTGGTGAGCTGTTGTGGGCCGCTGCAAAAGTTCCCCCGAAGATGCACAGCCCAGCGCCAAATGCGAGGTCCCGCGCGGCCCAGCACCAAACGCGAGGTCCCGCGCGGCCCTGCACCAAACGCCAGGTCCCGCGCGGCCCGGCACCAATTGCGAGGTCCCGCGAGGCCCCCGCTCCAAACACAAGGTCCTGCGCGGCCCGGCACCAAACGCGAGGTCCCGCGAGGCCCCCGCTCCAAACACAAGGTCCCGCGAGGCTCCCGCTCCAAACACAAGGTCCCGCGAGGCCCCCGCTCCAAACACAAGGTCCCGCGCGGCCCGGCACCAAACGCGAGGTCCCGCGAGGCTCCCGCTCCAAACACAAGGTCCCGCGAGGCTCCCGCTCCAAACACAAGGTCCCGCGAGGCCCCCGCTCCAAACACAAGGTCCCGCAAGGCTCCCGCTCCAAACACAAGGTCCCGCGAGGCCCCCGCTCCAAACACAAGGTCCCGCGAGGCCCCCGCTCCAAACGCCAGGTCCCGCGAAGCCCCCGCTCCAAACGCGAGGTCCCGCGAAGTCCCCGCTCCAAACACAAGGTCCCGCGAGGCTCCCGCTCCAAACACAAGGTCCCGCGAGGCCCCCGCTCCAAACACAAGGTCCCGCGAAGTCCCCGCTCCAAACACAAGGTCCCGCGAGGCTCCCGCTCCAAACACAAGGTCCCGCGAGGCTCCCGCTCCAAACACAAGGTCCCGCGAAGTCCCCGCTCCAAACACAAGGTCCCGCGAGGCCCCCGCTCCAAACACAAGGTCCCGCGAGGCCCCCGCTCCAAACACAAGGTCCCGCGAAGCCCCCGCTCCAAACACAAGGTCCCGCGTGGCCCCCGCTCCAAACGCCAGGTCCCGCGTGTCCCCCGCTCCAAACGCCAGGTCCCGAGAGGCCCCCGCTCCAAACACAAGGGACAAAGAAGGTGATATATGCTTAGATGTAAAGGGCAAGGCTAGAATACTCAGAATACTTTGTATCGGTGTTTACTAAGGAGGTGGATGCTGACAAAATATCGGTAGAAGTGGAAAAGGTAGAAGCAATGAAAAGGGTGAAAATTGATAGACAGGATGTACTAGAAAGGCTGGGTATGCTTAGAGTGGATATGTCAATGAATGGTAGAACCCTAGGAAGGACAGAGGATCCTTGGTATGCATGTACATAGATCCCTGAAGGCAGCAGGACAGGTAGATAAGGTGGTTAAGAAGGCATATGGGATACTTGCCTTCATTAGCCGAGGCATAGAATATAAGAGCAGGGAGGTTATGATGGAGCTGTACAAAACGCTAGTTAGGCCACAGCTGGAATACTGTGTGCAGTTCTGGTTGCCACACTATAGGAAGGATGTGATTGCATTGGAGAGGGTGCAGAGGAGATTCACCAGGATGTTACCTGGGCTGGAGCGCTTCAGCTATGAAGAGAGACTGGACAGACTGGAGTTGTTTTCCTTAGAGCAGAGAAGGCTGAGGGGGGACCTGTAAGGGGTTTTTGTCTCAGGGGCTTATTTGTAAGTCAGCCAGTTATGTTTTCCTAGGCTGTCTGCCCGCGGTGCGGTTGCGAATCGCTATCCCCTTCCTAGTTCTGAGCCCAGAACTTATCGAGCAGCGATAAGGACAAACGAACAGACCCGTGGATTGGTGCGAGGAAAACCAATGTTTATTTAAGAGAGATGAAACATAACATGTCAATCTTAACTTCGGTACAAACAAGGAAAATGACAGTGGAACAATACCTCACCCCTCCCAACCCCACTTTACTAGCTAAGTTAGACGCTTGAGGACCAAGGATAATGCTCAACAAACGAATCCTTTGACAGTTGAGATATGGTTTAAAGTCCTTTGAAGTAAAAAGTTTCATAAGGCCCTTGTGCCTCGAGGTGTTTGATGGTCACTGGAACCGTTGCTCTGGTTTCTTGCGTGTCGGTCTGTTTCTGGAGCTGCTGGCCTTCTTTGTTGAACGGTGTACTGGAGAACTCCTGTGCTTCAGCTGTCCTGCTTGTGGTCTGTCTGTGTGACTTGAACAGCTTGTTTAAACTGCTAGTCTGCAAAACTGCCAGTCTTGTCTCTGTAGCACTCCGGCTTGTTCCAGCACAGGTCTAAAGTTATACTCTTCGATTGTTCCTTACCTGCCCGCCAAATCTTCCCAGTGCTTTGTTTAATTCTGGTGGGCTCGTTAAGGTCAT
Organism: Squalus acanthias; assembly: GCA_030390025.1. NCBI lineage: Eukaryota > Metazoa > Chordata > Chondrichthyes > Squaliformes > Squalidae > Squalus > Squalus acanthias. The sequence continues at coordinate 6,642 of JASTWF010002408.1, forward strand.
TAACTTTAATGGCAGGAAATGGCCTTTAACGATGTTAAATATTTGTTAAGTGGAGGATGATTGCTGGTCTGAAGGTTGTTCATTTGTGTTGAGTACTCCATTTCTTTACTTCTTTGTATAAATGCGAAGCAGTTTGATGGGGCTGGAGTGGGGTCATCCGGTTCCCCAGACAGGTCGACCACCTGTAATATACAACATTGTCTCTGGAGAGGCCAGCCCCGCCTCCTTTGGCAGCCTGTACCGACGTCTGCATTTTTTAAAATGTCCCTGGTCCAATACACTCAATTGGTTTTAAAATGTCCAAAGCCCCTTTTTCTTAGGGTCTCTCTCTTTTCCTCTGAGTCTTTTGGGGGTCTGGGAATTTTGTGACTCTCTTACAGACCCAGGCATGTCACCTCACCTGCTGTTTTTGCAGGGCCCTGGTTTCTGTTCAATGTCGCAGGCTTCTGCCACGAGGTCTAGAAGCCACTTTGTCTCGGGTACCCCTTATTAATAACTCTGGGGAATGTGGGAATTTTGAGAACCCGACAGACCTGATTGATGTGTACAAAATTATGAGGGGCATAGATAGCAAGGAACTTTTCCCCTTAGTAGAGGGGTCAATAACCAGGGGGCATAGTTTCAAGGTAAGGGGCAGGAGGTTTAGAGGGGATTTGAGGAAAAAAAAATTCACCCAGAGGGTGGTTGGAATCTGGAACTCACTGCCTGAAAGGGTGGTAGAGGCAGGGACCCTCACAACATTCAAGAAGCATTTAGATGAGCACTTGAAACGCCATAGCATACAAGGCTACGGACCAAGTGCTGAAAAATGGGATTAGAATAGACAGGGCTTGATGGCCGGCGCGGACACGATGGGCCTCTTTCTGTGCTGTTTCACTCTATGACTGACTCTATACCCTGGTCTCTCACACTACACCCTGGGGTCTCACGTTATTCCCTGGCAATTGAAACTATATCCTGGTCTCCTTATCTGAGAAAGGACATACATGCCTTAGAGGCGGTGCAACGAAGGTTCACTAGATTAATCCCTAGGAGGAGAGGGTTGTCCTGTGAGGAGATTGAGTAGATTGGGCCTATACTCTCGAGTTTAGAATGAGGGGTGATCTCATTGAAACATACAAAATTCTGAGGTGAATTGACAGGGTAGATGCTGAGAGGTTGTTTCCCCTGGCTGGAGAGTCTAGAACTGGGGGGCATAGACTCAGGATAAGGGGTCGGCCATTGAGGACTGAGAAGAGAATTTCTTCACTCAGAGGGTTGTGAATCTTTGGAACTCTCTGCCCCAAAAGGCTGTGGATGCTGAATGTATTCAAGGCTGAGATCGATAGATTTTTGGACTGGAGGTGAATCAAGGGATATGGGGATCGGACATGAAAGTGGAGTTGAGGTCGAAGATCAGCCATGATCCTATTGAATGGTGAAGGAGGCACGAAGGGCCGTATGGCCGACTCCTGCTCCTAATTCTTATGCTCTGAAACTCAAGGTCCCTCACACTCTGCCGTGGTCACTCAAACTGCACCCAGGTGACCCCTCACACTATAACCTGGGTCACACATTTGACACCATCCCTCTCGCTACGCCCCGTCCCCCAAGACACACCGTATTCCGTCCCTCTCACTTTACCCCGTCCCCCCCTGTGCTGGAGCCTGTCTCTCACCCCTCGCCGTGCCCGTCCCCCTCACTACACTGTACCCCGTCCCTCTCACTACACACTGTACCCCGTCCCTCTCACTACACACTGTACCCCGTCCCTCTCACTACACTGTACCCCGTCCCCCTCACAACACACTGTACCCCATCCCTCTCACTGCTGTACCCCGTCCCCCTCACTACACTGTACCCCGTCCCTCTCACTACACACTGTACCCCGTCCCCCTCACTACATTGTACCCCGTCCCCTTCACAACACTGTACCCCGTCCCTCTCACTACACACTGTACCCCGTCCCCCTCACTACACTGTACCCCGTCCCTCTCACTACACACTGTACCCCGTCCCCCTCACTACACACTGTACCCCGTCCCCCTCACTGCACACTGTACCCCGTCCCTCTCACTACAAACTGTACCCCGTCCCCCTCACTACACACTGTACCCCGTCCCTCACACCACACTGTACACCGTCCCTCTCACTACACACTGTACCCCGTCCCTCTCACTACAAACTGTACCCCGTCCCCCTCACAACACACTGTACCCCATCCCTCTCACTGCTGTACCCCGTCCCCCTCACTACACTGTACCCCGTCCCTCTCACTACACACTGTACCCCGTCCCCCTCACTACATTGTACCCCGTCCCCTTCACTACACTGTACCCCGTCCCTCTCACTACACACTGTACCCCGTCCCCCTCACTACACTGTACCACGTCCCTCTCACTACACACTGTACCCCGTCCCCCTCACTACACACTGTACCCCGTCCCCCTCACTGCACACTGTACCCCGTCCCTCTCACTACAAACTGTACCCCGTCCCCCTCACGACACACTGTACCCCGTCCCTCACACCACACTGTACACCGTCCCTCTCACTACACACTGTACCCCGTCCCTCTCACTACAAACTGTACCCCGTCCCCCTCACTACACACTGTACCCCGTCCCTCACACTACACTGTACACCGTCCCCCTCACTACAAACTGTACCCCGTCCCCCTCACTACACACTGTACCCCGTCCCCCTCACCACACTGTACCCCGGCCCCCTCACTACACACTGTACCCCGTCCCCCTCACTACACTGTACCCCGTCCCTCTCACTACACACTGTACCCCGTCCCACTCACTACACTACCCCGTCCCCCTCACTACACACTGTACCCCGTCCCTCTCACTACACTGTACCCCGTCCCTCTCACTACACTGTACCCCATCCCTCTCACTACACACTGTACCCCGTCCCTCTCACTACACACTGTACCCCGTCCCCCTCACTACACACTGTACCCCGTCCCCCTCACTACACACTGTACCCCGTCCCTCTCACCACACACTGTACACCGTCCCTCTCACTACACACTGTACCCCGTCCCCCTCACTGCACACTGTACCCCGTCCCCCTCACTACACACTGTACCCCGTCCCCCTCACCACACTGTACCCCGGCCCCCTCACTACACACTGTACCCCGTCCCCCTCACTACACTGTACCCCGTCCCTCTCACTACACACTGTACCCCATCCCCCTCACTACACTACCCCGTCCCCCTCACTACACACTGTACCCCGTCCCTCTCACTACACTGTACCCCGTCCCTCTCACTACACTGTACCCCATCCCTCTCACTACACACTGTACCCCGTCCCTCTCACTACACACTGTACCCCGTCCCCCTCACTACACACTGTACCCCGTCCCCCTCACTACACACTGTACCCCGTCCCTCTCACCACACACTGTACACCGTCCCTCTCACTACACTGTACCCCATCCCTCTCACTACACACTGTACCCCGTCCCTCTCACTACAAACTGTACCCCGTCCCCCTCACCACACACTGTATCCCGTCCCCCTCACTACACTGTACCCCGTCCCTTTCACTACACACTGTACCCCGTCCCTCTCACTACACACTGTACCCCGTCCCCCTCACTGCACACTGTACCCCGTCTCTCTCACTACACTGTACCCCGTCCCCCTCGCTACACACTGTACCCCGTCTCCCTCACTACACACTGGACCCTGTCCCACTCACTACACACTGTACCCCGTCCCTCTCACTACACACTGTATCCCGTCCCCCACACTACACTGTACCCCTTCCCTCTCACTACACTGTACCCCGTCCCCCTCACAGCACTGTACCCCGTCCCCCTCACTACACACTGTACCCCGTCCCCCACACTACACTGTACCCCTTCCCTCTCACTACACTGTACCCCGTCCCCCTCACTACACTGTACCCCGTCCCTCTCACTACACCGTACCCCGTCCCTCTCACTGCACTGTACCCCGTCCCCCTCACGACACTGTACCCCGTCCCCCTCACAGCACTGCACCCCGTCCCCCTCACTACACACTGTACCCCGTCCCCCTCACTACATACTGTACCCCGTCCCCCTCACTACACACTGTACACCGTCCCTCTCACTACACACTGTACCCATTCCCCCTCACTACACACTGTACCCCTTCCCCCTCACTACACTGTACCCAGTCCCCCTCACGACACACTGTACCCCGTCCCCCTCACTACACGCTGTACCACGTCCCCCTCACTAAACACTGTACCCCGTCCCTCTCACGACACTGTACCCCGTCCCCCTCACTACACACTGTACCCCGTCCCTCTCACTACACACTGTACCCCGTCCCTCTCACTACACACTGTACCCCGTCCCTCTCACTACACACTGTATCCCGTCCCCCTCACTACACACTGTACCCCGTCCCCCTCACTACACACTGTACCCCGTCCCTCTCACTACACACTTTACCCCGTCCCCCTCACAACACACTGTACCCCGTCCCTCTCACTACACACTGAACCCCGTCCCCTTCACTACACTGTACCCCGTCCCCCTCACTACACTGTACCCCGTCCCGCTCACTACACACTGTACCCCGTCCCCCTCACTACACACTGTACCCCGTCCCGCTCACTACACACTGTACCCCGTCCCTCTCACTACACACTGTACCCCGTCCCCCTCACTACACACTGTACCCCATCCCCCACACTACACTGTACCCCGTCCCTCTCACTACACTGTACCCTGTCCCCCTCACGACACACTGTACCCCGTCCCCCTCACTAAACACTGTACCCCATCCCCCTCACTACACACTGTACCCCGTCCCTCTCACTACAAACTGTACCCCGTCCCCCTCACTGCACACTGTACCCCGTCACCCTCACTACACACTGTATCCCGTCCCCCTCAATACACACTGTACCCCGTCCCCCTCAGTACACTGTACCCCTTCCCTCTCACTACACTGTACCCCGTCCCCCTCACTACACTGTACCCCGTCCATCTCACTACACACTGTACCCCGTCCCCCTCACAACACACTGTACCCCGTCCCCCTCACTGCACCCTGTACCCCGTCCCTCTCACTACACTGTACCCCGTGCCTCTCACTGCACACTGTACCCCGTCCCCCTCACTACACACTGTACCCCGTCCCCCTCACTACACACTGTACCCCGTACCCCTCACTACACACTGTACCCCGACCCCCTCACTACACACTGTTCCCCGTCCCCCTCACTACACACTGTTCCCCGTCCCCCTCACCACACACTGTTCCCTGTCCCTCTCACTGCACTGTACCCCGTCCCCCTCACTACACACTGTACCCCGTCCCTCTCACTACACACTGTACCCCGTCCCTCTCACTACACACTGTACCCCGTCCCTCTCACTACACACTGTATCCCGTCCCCCTCACTACACACTGTACCCCGTCCCCCTCACTACACACTGTACCCCGTCCCTCTCACTACACACTTTACCCCGTCCCCCTCACAACACACTGTACCCCGTCCCTCTCACTACACACTGAACCCCGTCCCCTTCACTACACTGTACCCCGTCCCCCTCACTACACTGTACCCCGTCCCGCTCACTACACACTGTACCCCGTCCCCCTCACTACACACTGTACCCCGTCCCGCTCACTACACACTGTACCCCGTCCCTCTCACTACACACTGTACCCCGTCCCCCTCACTACACACTGTACCCCATCCCCCACACTACACTGTACCCCGTCCCTCTCACTACACTGTACCCTGTCCCCCTCACGACACACTGTACCCCGTCCCCCTCACTAAACACTGTACCCCATCCCCCTCACTACACACTGTACCCCGTCCCTCTCACTACAAACTGTACCCCGTCCCCCTCACTGCACACTGTACCCCGTCACCCTCACTACACACTGTATCCCGTCCCCCTCAATACACACTGTACCCCGTCCCCCTCAGTACACTGTACCCCTTCCCTCTCACTACACTGTACCCCGTCCCCCTCACTACACTGTACCCCGTCCATCTCACTACACACTGTACCCCGTCCCCCTCACAACACACTGTACCCCGTCCCCCTCACTGCACCCTGTACCCCGTCCCTCTCACTACACTGTACCCCGTGCCTCTCACTGCACACTGTACCCCGTCCCCCTCACTGCACTGTACCCCGTCCCCCTCACTACACACTGTACCCCGTACCCCTCACTACACACTGTACCCCGACCCCCTCACTACACACTGTTCCCCGTCCCCCTCACCACACACTGTTCCCCGTCCCCCTCACTGCACACTGTACCCCGTCTCCCTCACTACACACTGTACCCCGTCCCTCTCACTACACACTGTAACCCGTCCCCCTCACTAAACTGTACCCTGTCCCTCTCACTGCACTGTACCCCGTCCCCCTCACTACAAACTGTAACCCGTCCCCCTCACTACACACTGTACCCCGTCCCCCTCACTACAAACTGTACCCCGTCCCTCTCACGACACTGTACCCCGTCCCCCTCACTACACACTGTACCCCGTCCCCCTCACTACAAACTGTACCCCGTCCCCTTCACTACACACTGTACCCCGTCCCCCTCACTACACACTGTACCCCGTCCCTCTCACTACACACTGTACCCCGTCCCCTTCACTACACTGTACCCAGTCCCCCTCACTACACACTGTACCCCGTCCCCCTCACTACACACTGTACACCGTCCCTCTCACTACACACTGTACCCCGTCCCCCTCACTACACTGTACCCCGTCCCCCTCACTACACGCTGTACCACGTCCCCCTCACTAAACACTGTACCCCGTCCCTCTCACGACACTTTACCCCGTCCCTCTCACTACACACTGTACCCCGTCCCCCTCACTACACACTGTACCCCGTCCCCCTCACTGCACACTGTACCCCGTCCCTCTCACTACAAACTGTACCCCGTCCCCCTCACTACACACTGTACCCCGTCCCTCACACCACACTGTACACCGTCCCTCTCACTACACACTGTATCCCGTCCCTCTCACTACAAACTGTACCCCGTCCCCCTCACTACACACTGTACCCCGTCCCTCACACTACACTGTACACCGTCCCCCTCACTACAAACTGTACCCCGTCCCCCTCACTACACACTGTACCCCGTCCCCCTCACCACACTGTACCCCGGCCCCCTCACTACACACTGTACCCCGTCCCCCTCACTACACTGTACCCCGTCCCTCTCACTACACACTGTACCCCGTCCCACTCACTACACTACCCCGTCCCCCTCACTACACACTGTACCCCGTCCCTCTCACTACACTGTACCCCGTCCCTCTCACTACACACTGTACCCCATCCCTCTCACTACACTGTACCCCGTCCCTCTCACTACACACTGTACCCCGTCCCTCTCACCACACACTGTACACCGTCCCTCTCACTACACACTGTACACCGTCCCCCTCACTACAAACTGTACCCCGTCCCCCTCACTACACACTGTACCCCGTCCCTCTCACCACACACTGTACACCGTCCCTCTCACTACACACTGTACCCCGTCCCCCTCACTACAAACTGTACCCCGTCCCCCTCACTACACACTGTACCCCGTCCCCCTCACTACACTGTACCCCGTCCCTCTCACTACACACTGTACCCCGTCCCCCTCACTACACTACCCCGTCCCCCTCACTACACACTGTACCCCGTCCCTCTCACTACACTGTACCCCGTCCCTCTCACTACACTGTACCCCATCCCTCTCACTACACACTGTACCCCGTCCCTCTCACTACACACTGTACCCCGTCCCCCTCACTACACACTGTACCCCGTCCCCCTCACTACACACTGTACCCCGTCCCTCTCACCACACACTGTACACCGTCCCTCACACTACACTGTACCCCGTCCCTCTCACTACACACTGTACCCCGTCCCTCTCACTACACACTGTACCCCGTCCCTCTCACTACAAACTGTACCCCGTCCCCCTCACCACACACTGTATCCCGTCCCCCTCACTACAAACTGTACCCCGTCCCTTTCACTACACACTGTACCCCGTCCCTCTCACTACACACTGTACCCCGTCCCCCTCACTGCACACTGTACCCCGTCTCTCTCACTACACTGTACCCCGTCCCCCTCGCTACACACTGTACCCCGTCTCCCTCACTACACACTGGACCCTGTCCCACTCACTACACACTGTACCCCGTCCCTCTCACTACACACTGTACCCCGTCCCCCTCACTACACTGTACCCCGTCCCTCTCACTACACCGTACCCCGTCCCTCTCACTGCACTGTACCCCGTCCCCCTCACGACACTGTACCCCGTCCCCCTCACAGCACTGTACCCCGTCCCCCTCACTACACACTGTACCCCGTCCCCCACACTACACTGTACCCCTTCCCTCTCACTACACTGTACCCCGTCCCCCTCACTACACTGTACCCCGTCCCTCTCACTACACCGTACCCCGTCCCTCTCACTGCACTGTACCCCGTCCCCCTCACGACACTGTACCCCGTCCCCCTCACTACACACTGTACCCCGTCCCCCTCACTACATACTGTACCCCGTCCCCCTCACTACACACTGTACACCGTCCCTCTCACTACACACTGTACCCATTCCCCCTCACTACACACTGTACCCCTTCCCCCTCACTACACTGTACCCAGTCCCCCTCACGACACACTGTACCCCGTCCCCCTCACTACACGCTGTACCACGTCCCCCTCACTTAACACTGTACCCCGTCCCTCTCACGACACTGTACCCCGTCCCCCTCACTACACACTGTACCCCGTCCCTCTCACTACACACTGTACCCCGTCCCTCTCACTACACACTGTACCCCGTCCCTCTCACTACACACTGTATCCCGTCCCCCTCACTACACACTGTACCCCGTCCCCCTCACTACACACTGTACCCCGTCCCTCTCACTACACACTTTACCCCGTCCCCCTCACAACACACTGTACCCCGTCCCTCTCACTACACACTGAACCCCGTCCCCTTCACTACACTGTACCCCGTCCCCCTCACTACACTGTACCCCGTCCCGCTCACTACACACTGTACCCCGTCCCCCTCACTACACACTGTACCCCGTCCCGCTCACTACACACTGTACCCCGTCCCTCTCACTACACACTGTACCCCGTCCCCCTCACTACACACTGTACCCCATCCCCCACACTACACTGTACCCCGTCCCTCTCACTACACTGTACCCTGTCCCCCTCACGACACACTGTACCCCGTCCCCCTCACTAAACACTGTACCCCGTCCCCCTCACTACACACTGTACCCCGTCCCTCTCACTACAAACTGTACCCCGTCCCCCTCACTGCACACTGTACCCCGTCACCCTCACTACACACTGTATCCCGTCCCCCTCAATACACACTGTACCCCGTCCCCCTCAGTACACTGTACCCCTTCCCTCTCACTACACTGTACCCCGTCCCCCTCACTACACTGTACCCCGTCCCTCTCACTACACACTGTACCCCGTCCCCCTCACTACACTGTACCCCGTCCATCTCACTACACACTGTACCCCGTCCCCCTCACAACACACTGTACCCCGTCCCCATCACTGCACACTGTACCCCGTCCCTCTCACTACACTGTACCCCGTGCCTCTCACTGCACACTGTACCCCGTCCCCCTCACTGCACTGTACCCCGTCCCCCTCACTACACACTGTACCCCGTACCCCTCACTACACACTGTACCCCGACCCCCTCACTACACACTGTTCCCCGTCCCCCTCACCACACACTGTTCCCCGTCCCCCTCACTGCACACTGTACCCCGTCTCCCTCACTACACACTGTACCCCGTCCCTCTCACTACACACTGTAACCCGTCCCCCTCACTACACTGTACCCTGTCCCTCTCACTGCACTGTACCCCGTCCCCCTCACTACAAACTGTACCCCGTCCCCCTCACTACACACTGTACCCCGTCCCCCTCACTACAAACTGTACCCCGTCCCTCTCACTACACTGTACCCCGTCCCCCTCACTACACACTGTACCCCGTCCCCCTCACTACAAACTGTACCCCGTCCCCTTCACTACACACTGTACCCCGTCCCCCTCACTACACACTGTACCCCGTCCCTCTCACTACACACTGTACCCCGTCCCCTTCACTACACTGTACCCAGTCCCCCTCACTACACTGTACCCCGTCCCCCTCACTACACACTGTACACCGTCCCTCTCACTACACACTGTACCCCGTCCCCCTCACTACACTGTACCCCGTCCCCCTCACTACACGCTGTACCACGTCCCCCTCACTAAACACTGTACCCCGTCCCTCTCACGACACTTTACCCCGTCCCCCTCACTACACACTGTACCCCGTCCCTCTCACTACACACTGTACCCCGTCCCCCTCACTACACTGTACCCCATCCCCCTCACTACACACTGTACCTCGTCACTCTCACTACACACGGTACCCCGTCCCTCTCACTACACACTGTACCCCGTCCCCCTCACTACACACTGTACCCCGTCCCCCTCACTACACACTGTATCCCGTCCCCCTCACTAAACACTGTACCCCGTCCCTCTCACTACATTGTACCCCTTCCCTCTCACTACACACTGTACACCGTCCCCCTCACTACACACTCTACCCCGTCCCCCTCACTACACTGTATCCCGTCCCCCTCACTACACACTGTACCCCGTCCCCCTCACTACACTGTACCCCGTCCCCCTCACTACACTGTACCCCGTCCCTCTCACTGCACACTGTACCCCGTCCCCCTCACTACACACTGTACCCCGTCCCCCTCACTACACTGTACCCCGTCCCCCTCACTACACTGTACCCCGTCCCCCTCACTACACACTGTACCCCGTCCCTCTCACTACACACTGCACCCCGTCCCCCTCACTACACACTTTACCCCGTCCCCCTCACTACACTGTACCCCGTCCCCCTCACAACACACTGTACCCCGTCCCCCTCACTACACTGTACCCCGTCCCTCTCACTACACACTGTACCCCGTCCCTCTCACTACACTGTACCCCGTGCCTCTCACTACACTGTACCCCGTCCCGCTCACTACACACTGTACCCCGTCCCTCTCACTACACTGTACCCCGTGCCTCTCACTACACACTGTACCCCGTCCCTCTCACTACACTGTACCCCGTCCCTCTCACTACACACTGTACCCCTTCCCACTCACTACACACTGTACCCCGTCCCTCTCACTACACACTGTACCCTGTCCCCCTCACGACACTGTACCCCGTCCCCCTCACTACAAACTGTACCCCGTCCCCCGCACTACACTGTACCCCGTCCCCCTCACTACACACTGTACCCCGTCCCCCTCACTACAAACTGTACCCCGTCCCTCTCACTACACTGTACCCCGTCCCCCACACTACAAACTGTACCCCGTCCCCTTCACTACACACTGTACCCCGTCACCCTCACTACACACTGTACCCCGTCCCCCTCACTACACACTGTACCCCGTCACTCTCACTACACTGTACCCCGTCCCCCTCACTACACACTGTACCCCGTCCCCCTCACTACACACTGTACACCGTCCCTCTCACTACACACTGTACCCCTTCCCCCTCACTACACTGTACCCCGTCCCCCTCACAACACACTGTACCCCGTCCCCCTCACTACACACTGTACCCCGTCCCCCTCACTACACACTGTACACCGTCCCTCTCACTACACACTGTACCCCGTCCCCCTCACTACACGCTGTACCACGTCCCCCTCACTAAACACTGTACCCCGTCCCTCTCACGACACTGTACACCGTCCCTCTCACTACACACTGTACCCCGTCCCCTTCACTACACTATACCCCGTCCCGCACACTACACACTGTACCCCGTCCCCCTCACTACACTGTACCACATCCCCCTCACTACACACTGTACCTCGTCACTCTCACTACACACGGTACCCCGTCCCCCTCACTCACTGTACCCCGTCCCCTCACTACACACTGTACCCCTCCCTCTCACTACACACTGTACCCCGTCCCCCTCACTACACTGTACCCGTCCCCTCACTACACACTGTACCCCGTCCCTCTCACAACACACTGTACCCCGTCCCTTTCACTACACATTGAACCCCGTCCCCTTCACTACACTGTACCCCGTCCCCCTCACTACACTGTACCCCGTCCCGCTCACTACACACTGTACCCCGTTCTCCTCACTACACACTGTAACCCCGTCCCCCTCACGACAAACTTACCCCGTCCCCCTCACTACACTGTACCCCGTCCCTCTCACTACACACTGTACCCCGTCCCCCTCACTACACAATTTACCCCGTCCCGCTCACTACACTGTACCCCGTCCCTCTCACTACACACTGTACCCCGTCCCTCTCACTACATTGACCCCGTCCCCCTCACTACACACTGTACCCCGTCCCCCTCACTACACTGTACCCCGTCCCCCTCACTACAACTGTACCCCGTCCCCTCACTACACTGTACCCCGTCCCTCTCACTACACACTGTACCCCGTCCCCTCACTACACACTGTACCCCGTCCCCCTCACTACACTGTACCCCGTCCCTCTCACTACACACTGTACCCCGTCCCCTCACTACACTGTACCCCGTCCCTCTCACTACACACTGTACCCCATCCCCTCTCACTACACACTGTACCCCGTCCCTCTCACTACACTGTACCCCGTCCCCTCACTACACACTGTACCCCGTCCCCCTCACTACACTGTACCCCGTCCCCCTCACTACACACTGTACCCCGTCCCCCTCACTACACACTGTACCCCGTCCCCCTCACTACACACTGTACCCCGTCCCCCTCACTACACACTGTACCCCGTCCCCCTCACTACACACTGTACCCCGTCCCCCTCACTACACACTGTACCCCGTCTCCCTCACTACACACTGTACCCCTTCCCACTCACTACACACTGTACCCCGTCCCTCTCACTACACACTGTAACCCGTCCCCCTCACTACACTGTACCCTGTCCCTCTCACTGCACTGTACCCCGTCCCCCTCACGACACTGTACCCCGTCCCCCTCACTACAAACTGTACCCCGTCCCCCGCACCACACTGTACCCCGTCCCCCTCACTACACACTGTACCCCGTCCCCCTCACTACAAACTGTACCCCGTCCCCCGCACTACACTGTACCCCGTCCCCCTCACTACACACTGTACCCCGTCCCCCTCACTACAAACTGTACCCCGTCCCCCGCACTACACTGTACCCCGTCCCCCTCACTACACACTGTACACCGTCCCTCTCACTACACACTGTACCCCGTCCCCCTCACTACACGCTGTACCACGTCCCCCTCACTAAACACTGTACCCCGTCCCCTTCACTACACTATACCCCGTCCCGCACACTACACACTGTACCCCGTCCCCCTCACTACACTGTACCACATCCCCCTCACTACACACTGTACCTCGTCACTCTCACTACACACGGTACCCCGTCCCTCTCAGTACACACTGTACCCTGTCCCCCTCACTACACACTGTACCCCGTCCCCCTCACTACACACTGTACCCCGTCCCTCTCACTACACACTGTACCCCGTCCCCCTCACTACACTGTACCCCGTCCCGCTCACTACACACTGTACCCCGTTCTCCTCACTACACACTGTACCCCGTCCCCCTCACGACAAACTGTACCCCGTCCCCCTCACTACACTGTACCCCGTCCCTCTCACTACACACTGTACCCCGTCCCCCTCACTACACAATTTACCCCGTCCCGCTCACTACACTGTACCCCGTCCCTCTCACTACACACTGTACCCCGTCCCTCTCACTACATTGAACCCCGTCCCCCTCACTACACACTGCACCCCGTCCCCCTCACTACACGCTGTACCCCGTCCCCCTCACGACAAACTGTACCCCGTCCCCCTCACTACACTGTACCCCGTCCCTCTCACTACACACTGTACCCCGTCCCCCTCACTACACAATTTACCCAGTCCCGCTCACTACACTGTACCCCGTCCCTCTCACTACACACTGTACCCCGTCCCGCTCACTACACTGTACCCCGTCCCTCTCACTACACACTGTACCCCGTCCCTCTCACTACACACTGTACCCCGTCCCTCTCACTACACACAGTACCCCGTCCCTCTCACTACACTGTACCCCGTGCCTCTCACTACACACTGTACCCCGTCCCCCTCACTGCACTGTACCCCGTCCCCATCACAACACACTGTACCCCGTACCCCTCACTACACACTGTACCCCGTCCCCCTCACTACACACTGTTCCCCGTCCCCCTCACCACACACTGTTCCCCGTCCACCTCACTACACACAGTTCCCCGTCCCCCTCACTACACACTGTACCCCGTCTCCCTCACTACACACTGTACCCCTTCCCACTCACTACACACTGTACCCCGTCCCTCTCACTACACACTGTAACCCGTCCCCCTCACTACACTGTACCCTGTCCCTCTCACTGCACTGTACCCCGTCCCCCTCACGACACTGTACCCCGTCCCCCTCACTACAAACTGTACCCCGTCCCCCGCACCACACTGTACCCCGTCCCCCTCACTACACACTGTACCCCGTCCCCCTCACTACAAACTGTACCCCGTCCCCCGCACTACACTGTACCCCGTCCCCCTCACTACACACTGTACCCCGTCCCCCTCACTACAAACTGTACCCCGTCCCCCTCACTACACACTGTACCCCGTCCCCCTCACTACACACTGTACACCGTCCCTCTCACTACACACTGTACCCCGTCCTCTTCACTACACTGTACCCCGTCCCGCTCACTACACACTGTACCCCGTCCCTCTCACTACACACTGTACCCCGTCCCCCTCACTGCACACTGTACCCCGTCCCCTTCACTACACACTGTACCCCGTCCCCCTCACTACACTGTACCCCGTCCCCCTCACTACATACTGTACCCCGTCCCTCTCACTACACTGTACCCTGTCCCTCTCACTACACACTGTACCCCGTCCCCCTCACTACACACTGTACCCCGTCCCTCTCACTACAAACTGTACCCCGTCCTCCTCACTACACACTGTACCCCGTCACCCTCACTACAAACTGTATCCCGTCCCCCTCAATACACACTGTACCCCGTCCCCCTCAGTACACTGTACCCCTTCCCTCTCACTACACTGTACCCCGTCCCCCTCACTACACTGTACCCCGTCCCCCTCACTACACTGTACCCCGTCCCTCTCACTACACAATTTACCCCGTCCCGCTCACTACACTGTACCCCGTCCCTCTCACTACACACTGTACCCCGTCCCTCTCACTACACACTGTACCCCGTCCCTCTCACTACACACTGTACCCCGTCCCTCTCACTACACACTGTACCCCGTCCCCCTCACTACACACTGTACCCCGTCCCCCTCACTACACAGTGTTCCCTGTCCCCCTCACACACACTGTTCCCCGTCCCCCTCACTACACACTGTTCCCCGTCTCCCTCACTACACACTGTACCCCTTCCCACTCACTACACACTGTACCCCGTCCCTCTCACTGCACACTGTAACCCGTCCCCCTCACTACAGTGTAACCCGTCCCCCTCACTACACACTGTACCCCGTCCCCCTCACTACACAGTGTTCCCCGTCCCTCTCACTACACACTGTAACCCGTCCCCCTCACTACACTGTACCCCGTCCCCCTCACTACACACTGTACCCCGTCCCCCTCACTACAAACTGTACCCCGTCCCCCGCACTACACTGTACCCCGTCCCCCTCACTACACACTGTACCCCGTCCCCCTCACTACAAACTGTACCCCGTCCCCCTCACTGCACACTGTACCCCGTCCCCTCACTACACACTGTACCCCGTCCCCCTCACTAAACACTGTACCCCGTCCCCCTCACTACACACTGTACCCCGTCCCCCTCACTACACTGTACCCCGTCCCCCTCACTACACACTGTACCCCGTCCCTCTCACTACATTGAACCCCGTCCCCCTCACTACACACTGCACCCCGTCCCCCTCACTACACACTGTACCCCGTCCCCCTCACGACAAACTGTACCCCGTCCCCCTCACTACACAATTTACCCCGTCCCTCTCACTACACTGTACCCCGTCCCTCTCACTACACACTGTACCCCGTGCCTCTCACTACACACTGTACCCCGTCCCCCTCACTGCACTGTACCCCGTCCCCCTCACTACACACTGTACCCCGTCCCCCTCACTACACAGTGTTCCCCGTCCCCCTCACCACACACTGTTCCCCGTCCCACTCACTACACAGTGTTCCCCGTCCCCCTCACCACACACTGTACCCCGTCCCCCTCACCACACACTGTACCCCGTCTCCCTCACTACACACTGTACCCCGTCTCCCTCACTACACACTGTACCCCTTCCCACTCACTACACACTGTACCCCGTCCCTCTCACTACACACTGTAACCCGTCCCCCTCACTACACTGTATCCTGTCCCCCTCACGACACAGTACCCCGTCCCCCTCACTACAAACTGTACCCCGTCCCCCGCACTATACTGTACCCCGTCCCCCTCACTACACACTGTACCCCGTCCCCCTCACTACAAACTGTACCCCGTCCCCCGCACTACACTGTACCCCGTCCCCCTCACTACACACTGTACCCCGTCCCCCTCACTAGAAACTGTACCCCGTCCCTCTCACTACACCATACCCCGTCCCCCTCACTACACACTGTACCCCGTCCCCCTCACTACACTGTACCCCGTCCCCCTCACTACACACTGTACCCCGTCCCCCTCACTACACACTGTACCCCGTCCCCCTCACTACACTGTACACCGTCCCTCTCACTGCACACTGTACCCCGTCCCCCTCACTACACACTGTACCCCGTACCCCTCACTACACACTGTACCCCGTCCCCCTCACTACACACCGTTCCCCGTCCCCCTCACCACACACTGTTCCCCGTCCACCTCACTACACACAGTTCCCCGTCCCCCTCACTACACACTGTACCCCGTCTCCCTCACTACACACTGTACCCCTTCCCACTCACTACACACTGTACCCCGTCCCTCTCACTACACACTGTAACCCGTCCCCCTCACTACACTGTACCCTGTCCCTCTCACTGCACTGTACCCCGTCCCCCTCACGACACTGTACCCCGTCCCCCTCACTACAAACTGTACCCCGTCCCCCGCACCACACTGTACCCCGTCCCCCTCACTACACACTGTACCCCGTCCCCCTCACTACAAACTGTACCCCGTCCCCCGCACTACACTGTACCCCGTCCCCCTCACTACACACTGTACCCCGTCCCCCTCACTACACACTGTACCCCGTCCCCCTCACTACACACTGTACACCGTCCCTCTCACTACACACTGTACCCCGTCCCCCTCACTACACGCTGTACCCCGTCCCCCTCACTAAACACTGTACCCCGTCCCTCTCACGACACTGTACCCCGTCCCCCTCACTACACACTGTACCCCGTCCCCCTCACTACACACTGTACACCGTCCCTCTCACTACACACTGTACCCCGTCCCTCTCACTACACACTGTACCCCGTCCCCCTCACTACACTGTACCCCATCCCCTCACTACACACTGTACCCTCGTCCCTCTCACTACACACGGTACCCCGTCCCTCTCACGTACACACTGTACCCCGTCCCCCTCACTACACACTGTACCCCGTCCCCCTCACTACACACTGTACCCCGTCCCTCTCACTACACACTGTACCCCGTCCCCCTCACAACACACTGTACCCCGTCCCTCTCACTACACACTGTACCCCGTCCCCCTCACTACACTGTACCCCGTCCCGCTCACTACACACTGTACCCCGTTCTCCTCACTACACACTGTACCCCGTCCCCCTCACGACAAACTGTACCCCGTCCCCCTCACTACACTGTACCCCGTCCCTCTCACTACACACTGTACCCCGTCCCCCTCACTACACAATTTACCCCGTCCCGCTCACTGCACTGTACCCCGTCCCTCTCACTACACACTGTACCCCGTCCCTCTCACTACATTGAACCCCGTCCCCCTCACTACACACTGCACCCCGTCCCCCTCACTACACGCTGTACCCCGTCCCCCTCACGACAAACTGTACCCCGTCCCCCTCACTACACAATTTACCCAGTCCCGCTCACTACACTGTACCCCGTCCCTCTCACTACACACTGTACCCCGTCCCGCTCACTACACTGTACCCCGTCCCTCTCACTACACACTGTACCCCGTCCCTCTCACTACACACTGTACCCCGTCCCTCTCACTACACACAGTACCCCGTCCCTCTCACTACACTGTACCCCGTGCCTCTCACTACACACTGTACCCCGTCCCCCTCACTGCACTGTACCCCGTCCCCATCACAACACACTGTACCCCGTACCCCTCACTACACACTGTACCCCGTCCCCCTCACTACACACTGTTCCCCGTCCCCCTCACCACACACTGTTCCCCGTCCACCTCACTACACACAGTTCCCCGTCCCCCTCACTACACACTGTACCCCGTCTCCCTCACTACACACTGTACCCCTTCCCACTCACTACACACTGTACCCCGTCCCTCTCACTACACACTGTAACCCGTCCCCCTCACTACACTGTACCCTGTCCCTCTCACTGCACTGTACCCCGTCCCCCTCACGACACTGTACCCCGTCCCCCTCACTACAAACTGTACCCCGTCCCCCGCACCACACTGTACCCCGTCCCCCTCACTACACACTGTACCCCGTCCCCCTCACTACAAACTGTACCCCGTCCCCCGCACTACACTGTACCCCGTCCCCCTCACTACACACTGTACCCCGTCCCCCTCACTACAAACTGTACCCCGTCCCCCTCACTACACACTGTACCCCGTCCCCCTCACTACACACTGTACACCGTCCCTCTCACTACACACTGTACCCCGTCCTCTTCACTACACTGTACCCCGTCCCGCTCACTACACACTGTACCCCGTCCCTCTCACTACACACTGTACCCCGTCCCCCTCACTGCACACTGTACCCCGTCCCCTTCACTACACACTGTACCCCGTCCCCCTCACTACACTGTACCCCGTCCCCCTCACTACATACTGTACCCCGTCCCTCTCACTACACTGTACCCTGTCCCTCTCACTACACACTGTACCCCGTCCCCCTCACTACACACTGTACCCCGTCCCTCTCACTACAAACTGTACCCCGTCCTCCTCACTACACACTGTACCCCGTCACCCTCACTACAAACTGTATCCCGTCCCCCTCAATACACACTGTACCCCGTCCCCCTCAGTACACTGTACCCCTTCCCTCTCACTACACTGTACCCCGTCCCCCTCACTACACTGTACCCCGTCCCCCTCACTACACTGTACCCCGTCCCTCTCACTACACACTGTGCCCCGTCCCCCTCACTACACTGTACCCCGTCCATCTCACTACACACTGTACCCCGTCCCCCTCACTGCACACTGTACCCCGTCCCCCTCACTACACACTGTACCCCGTCCCCCTCACTGCACACTGTACCCCGTCCATCTCACTACACACTGTACCCCGTCCCTCTCACTACACACTGTACCCCGTCCCTCTCACTACACACTGTACCCCGTCCCTCTCACTACAAACTGTACCCCGTTCCCCTCACTACACACTGTACCCCGTCCCTCTCACTACACACTGTACCCCGTCCCTCTCACTACAAACTGTACCCCGCCCCCTCACTACACACTGTACCCCGTCCCCCTCACTACACACTGTACCCCGTCCCCCTCACTACACACTGTACCCCGTCCCTCTCACTACACACTGTACCCCGTCCCTCTCACTACACACTGTACCCCGTCCCTCTCACTACACACTGTACCCCGTTCCCCTCACTACACACTGTGCCCCGTCCCTCTCACTACACACTGTACCCCGTCCCTCTCACTACACACTGTACCCCGTCCCCCTCACTACACACTGTACACCGTCCCCCTCACTACACACTGTATCCCGTCCCCCTCACTAAACACTGTACCCCGTCCCTCTCACTACATTGTACCCCGTCCCTCTCACTACATTGTACCCAGTCCCTCTCACTAAACACTGTACACCGTCCCCCTCACTACAAACTCTACCCTGTCCCCCTCACTACACTGTACCCCGTCCCCCTCACTACACACTGTACCCCGTCCCTCTCACTACATTGAACCCCGTCCCCCTCACTACACACTGCACCCCGTCCCCCTCACTACACACTGTACCCCGTCCCCCTCACGACAAACTGTACCCCGTCCCCCTCACTACACTGTACCCCGTCCCTCTCACTACACACTGTACCCCGTCCCCCTCACGACACAATTTACCCCGTCCCGCTCACTACACTGTACCCCGTCCCTCTCACTACACACTGTACCCCGTCCCTCTCACTACACACTGTACCCCGTCCCTCTCACTACACACTGTACCCCGTCCCTCTCACTACACACTGTACCCCGTCCCCCTCACTACACACTGTACCCCGTCCCCCTCACTACACAGTGTTCCCTGTCCCCCTCACCACACACTGTTCCCCGTCCCCCTCACTACACACTGTTCCCCGTCTCCCTCACTACACACTGTACCCCTTCCCACTCACTACACACTGTACCCCGTCCCTCTCACTACACACTGTAACCCGTCCCCCTCACTACACTGTAACCCATCCCCCTCACTACACACTGTACCCCGTCCCCCTCACTACACAGTGTTCCCCGTCCCTCTCACTACACACTGTAACCCGTCCCCCTCACTACACTGTAACCCGTCCCTCTCACTACACACTGTACCCCGTCCCCCTCACTACACACTGTACCCCGTCCCTCTCACTACACACTGTTCTCCGTCCCCCTCACGACACTGTACCCCGTCCCCCTCACTACACACTGTTCCCCGTCCCCCTCACTACACACTGTTCCCCGTCTCCCTCACTACACACTGTACCCCGTCCCTCTCACTACACACTGTACCCCGTCCCCCTCACGACACTGTACCCCGTCCCCCTCACTACGAACTGTCCCCCGTCCCCCGCACTATACTGTACCCCGTCCCCCTCACTACACACTGTACCCCGTCCCCCTCACTACAAACTGTACCCCGTCCCCCGCACTACACTGTACCCCGTCCCCCTCACTACACACTGTACCCCGTCCCCCTCACTACAAACTGTACCCCGTCCCCCTCACTGCACACTGTACCCCGTCCCCCTCACTACACACTGTACCCCGTCCCCCTCACTAAACACTGTACCCCGTCCCCCTCACTACACACTGTACCCCGTCCCCCTCACTACACTGTACCCCGTCCCCCTCACTACACACTGTACCCCGTCCCTCTCACTACATT
>JASTWF010002409.1:0-28049 GCA_030390025.1 Squalus acanthias
TTGGTGTCTCGGGGGTGAATTGGTGTCTCGGGGGGGTGGATTGGTGTCGAGGGGGTGAATTGGTGTCGGGGGGGGGTGAATTGGTGTCGAGGGGGGTGAATTGGTGTCGAGGGGGTGAATTGGTGTCTCGGGGGTGAATTGGTGTCGGGGGTGTGAATTGGTGTCGGGGGGTGAATTGGTGTCGGGGGTGTGAATTGGTGTCGGGGGGGCGAATTGGTGTCGAGGGGGGTGAATTGGTGTCGGGGGGTGAATTGGTGTCGGGGGTGTGAATTGGTGTCGGGGGGGTGAATTGGTGTCGGGGGGTGAATTGGTGTCGAGGGGGGGTGAATTGGTGTCGGGGGGTGAATTGGTGTCGGGGGGTGAATTGGTGTCGGGGGTGTGAATTGGTGTCGGGGGGGCGAATTGGTGTCGAGGTGGTGAATTGGTGTCGGGGGGTGGCTGAATTGATGTCGGGTGGGTGAATTGGTGTCGGGGGGGGTGAATTGGTGTCGAGGGGGTGAATTGGTGTCGAGGGGGTGAATTGGTGTCAAGGGGGGGGGTGAATTGGTGTCGAGGGGGTGAATTGGTGTCGAGGGGGTGAATTGGTGTCGAGCGGGTGAATTGGTGTCGAGGGGGTGAATTGGTGTCGAGCGGGTGAATTGGTGTCGAGCGGGTGAATCGGTGTCGGGGGGGTGAATTGGTGTCGAGGAGGTGAATTGGTGTCGAGGGGGTGAATTGGTTTCGAGGGGGTGAATTGGTGTCGAGGAGGTGAATTGGTGTCGAGGGGTGAATTGGTGTCGAGCGGGTGAATTGGTGTCGAGGGCGGGTGAATTGGTGTCGAGCGGGTGAATTGGTGTCGAGGGGGTGAATTGGTGTCGAGGGGGTGAATTGGTTCGGGGGGGTGAATTGGTGTCGGGGGGGTGAATTGGTGTCGGGTGGGGTGGATTGGTGTCGAGGGGGTGAATTGGTGTCGGGGGGGTGAATTGGTGTCGGGGGGGTGAATTGGTGTCGAGGGGGGTGAATTGGTGTCGAGGGAGTGAATTGGTGTCGAGGGGGGTGAATTGGTGTCGAGGGGTGAATTGGTGTCGGGGGGGGTGAATTGGTGTCGGGGGGGTGAATTGGTGTCGAGGGGGTGAATTGGTGTCGGGGGGGGTGAATTGGTGTCGAGGGGGTGAATTGGTGTCGAGGGGGGTGAATTGGTGTCGAGGGGTGAATTGGTGTCGAGGGGGTGAATTGGTGTCGGGAGGTGAATTGGTGTCGAGGGGGGTGAATTGGTGTCGGGGGGGGTGAATTGGTGTCGGGGGCGTGATTGGTGTCGGGGGGGGTGAATTGGTGTCGAGGGGGTGATTGGTGTCGAGGGGGTGAATTGGTGTCGGGGGGGTGAATTGGTGTCGGGGGGGTGAATTGGTGTCGAGGGGGTGAATTGGTGTCGGGGGGGTGAATTGGTGTCGAGGGGGGGTGAATTGGTGTCGGGGGGGTGAATTGGTGTCGGGGGGGGTGAATTGGTGTCGAGGGGGTGAATTGGTGTCGGGGGGGTGAATTGGTGTCGGGGGGGTGAATTGGTGTCGGGGGGGTGAATTGGTGTCGGGGGGGTGAATTGGTGTCGGGGGGGGGGGTGAATTGGTGTCGAGGGGGGTGAATTGGTGTCGGGGGGGTGAATTGGTGTCGGGGGGTGAATTGGTGTCGGGGGGGTGAATTGGTGTCGAGGGGGTGAATTGGTGTCGGGGGGGGGTGAATTGGTGTCGAGGGGGTGAATTGGTGTCGGGGGGGTGAATTGGTGTCGAGGGGGTGAATTGGTGTCGGGGGGGTGAATTGGTGTCGGGGGGGTGAATTGGTGTCGAGGGGGTGGAATTGGTGTCGAGGGGGTGAATTGGTGTCGAGGGGGGTGAATTGGTGTCGGGGGGTGAATTGGTGTCGGGGGGTGAATTGGTGTCGAGGGGGTGAATTGGTGTCGGGGGGGGGTGAATTGGTGTCGAGGGGGGTGAATTGGTGTCGGGGGGTGAATTGGTGTCGGGGGGTGAATTGGTGTCGGGGGGGTGAATTGGTGTCGAGGGGGTGAATTGGTGTCGGGGGGGGTGAATTGGTGTCGAGGGGGGTGAATTGGTGTCGGGGGGGTGAATTGGTGTCGGGGGGGGTGAATTGGTGTCGAGGGGGTGAATTGGTGTCGGGGGTGTGAATTGGTGTCGGGGGGGTGAATTGGTGTCGGGGTGCTGAATTGGTGTCGAGGGGGTGAATTGGTGTCGAGGGGGTGAATTGGTGTCGGGGGGGTGAATTGGTGTCGGGGGGGGTGAATTGGTGTCGGGGGGGTGAATTGGTGTCGAGGGAGGTGAATTGGTGTCGAGGGGGGTGAATTGGTGTCGAGGGGGGTGAATTGGTGTCGAGGGGGTGAATTGGTGTCGGGGGGGGTGAATTGGTGTCGAGGGGGTGAATTGGTGTCGAGGGGGTGAATTGGTGTCGAGGGGGGTGAATTGGTGTCGAGGGGGGTGAATTGGTGTCGGGGGGGGTGAATTGGTGTCGGGGGGGGTGAATTGGTGTCGAGGGGGGTGAATTGGTGTCGAGGGGGGTGAATTGGTGTCGGGGGGGGTGAATTGGTGTCGGGGGGGGGTGAATTGGTGTCGGGGGGGGTGAATTTGTGTCGAGGGGGTGAATTGGTGTCGAGGGGGTGAATTGGTGTCGGGGGGGGGTGAATTGGTGTCGGGGGGGGGTGAATTGGTGTCGAGGGGGTGAATTGGTGTCGGGGGGGGTGAATTGGTGTCGGGGGGGTGAATTGGTGTCGAGGGGCTGTGACGTCACAGGTAAGCAGGTAGGTGATTGGTGGTGAGTATTTCTTTTCTCTTCGGACTGAGGGCTAAGTTACAGTAAAGACCTATAGCATGTAACTACATTTATAACTAACTAAACTTATTTTCATAAATTAAACAAGATTATAACTTAGTTTACCTAGATTAAAAACTATAAATTTGACAATTGATTGATAGTGACGTAACTAGTTAAATAAAATACAATAGAGATGGCAGGGTAGGTGATGTGGTGCAGCTGTCGAATGTGGGAGCTGGTGGACACCAGTGTGATCCAGGGCGACCACATCTGCAGTAAGTGTCTGCAGCTCGAAGAACTTCGGCTCAGAGTTGATGGGCTTGAGTCCGAGCTTCAGACACTGCGATACATCAGGGAGGGAGAAAGTTACCTGGACACTTTGTTCCAGGAGGCAGTCACACTCCTTAGGTTAAATACTTCAGATTTGGTCCGTGGTCAGGGGCAGGAGGGTGTGACTACGAGTGAGGCAGGTATGGGGATCCACAAGGTAGCATTGGAGGAGCCTCAGCCCTTGCCCTTGTCCAACAGGTACGCGGTACTTGCTCCCTGTGTGGACGAGAGCAGGGACTGCAGGGAAGATGAGCAAACTGACCACAACACCGTGGTACAGGGGACCATTCAAGTTGGGGGAGTAAAAAGAAATGTTGTAGTGATAAGGGACAGTATAGTTAGGGGGATAGACACTGTTCTCTGCAGCAGAGAGCGTGAGTCCCGAAGGCTGTGTTGCCTGCCAGGGTTAAGGACATCTCCTCTGGGCTGGGGAGGAACTTGGAGTGGGGTGGAGGGGGGGGGGAGATCCAGTTGTCATGGTCCACGTAGGTACCAACGACATAGGTAGGACAAAGAAAGAGATTCTGCTGAGAGAGTATGAGCAGCTAGGGACTAAATTAAAAAGCAGAACCACAAAGGTAATAATTTCTTGATTACTACCTGAGCCACGAGCTAATTGGCATAGGGTAAATAAGATCAGAGAGATGAATGCGTGGCTCAAAGATTGGTGTGGGAGAAATGGGTTTCAATTCTTGGGGCACTGGCACCAGTACTGGGGAAAAAGGGAGCTGTTCTGCTGGGGTGGGCTTCACTTGAACCATGCCGGGACTAGTTTCCTGGCGAATCGAATAACTAGAGCTGTAGATAGGGCTTTGAACTAAATAGTGGGGGGGGAGGGTTCATGTGAGGGGAAATTTCAAAAGTCAAAGAGAAAGGAGAAGGCAATAGTGCAGGGTAGCGATAGGGGTAATGATAACCAGAGTGTGACAGGAAGGGACAGAGCGTGTAAACGTAAGAGTCCATCAGAAAGTAGAGTCAGAGTAGGGACAAATGGTTAAAAGACAAAATTAAAAGCTCTATCTCTGAATGCACGCAGCATTTGTAACAAGATAGATGAGTGGACGGCACAAATAGAAATAAATGGGTATGATCTGATAGCCATTACAGAGACGTGGTTAAAAGGTGACCAAGGCTGGGAACTGAATATTCAGGGGTATATGACATTTCGGAAGGATAGGCAGAAAGGAAAAGGAGGTGGGGTAGCTCTGTTAATAAAGGATGTGATCAGTGCAGTAGTGAGAAATGATATTAGCTCAGAAGATCAAGATGTAGAATCAGTTTGGGTGGAGATAAGAAATAATAAGGGAAAGAAGTCACTGCTGGGAGTAGTCTATAGGCCCCCTAACAGTAGCTACACTGTAGGACAGAGTATAAATCAAGAAATAATGGAGGCTTGTAAGAAAGGTACTGTAATAATCATGGGCGATTTTAATCTTCATATAGATTGGACAAATCAAATTGGCAAAGGTAGCCTTAAGGAAGTGTTCATAGAGTGTATTCGGGATGGTTTTTTAGAACAATACATTGTAGAACCAACCAGGGAGCAGGCTATTTTAGATCTGGTAATGTGTAATGAGATAGGATTAATTAATGATCTCATAGTAAAGTATCCTCTAGGGAAGAGTGATCATAGCATGGTAGAATTTCAAATTCAGTTTGAGGGTGAGAAACTTGGGTCTCAAACTAGTGTCCTGAAATTAAATAAAGGCAATTACAAAGGTATGAAGACAGAGTTGGCTAAAGCGGACTGGGAAAATAGATTAAAGGGTAAGACGGTAGATAAGCAGTGGCAGACATTTAAGGAGATATTTCATAACTCTCAGCAAAGATATATTCCAGTGAGAAAGAAAGACTCTAAGAGAAGAATGAACCATCCGTGGCTAACTAAGGAAGTAAAGGATGGTACCAAATTGAAAACAAAGGCTTACAATGTTGCGAAGAATAGTGGTAGGCCAGAGGATTGGGAAAGTTTTAGAAACCAGCAAAGGATGATTAAAAAAACAATAGAGAGAGAAGATAGATTATGAGAGTAAACTAGCAAGAAATATAAAAACAGACAGTAAGAGCTTCTACAGGTATATAAAAAGGAAGAGAGTAACTAAAGTAAACGTTGGTCCCTTAAAGGATGAGACTGGGGAATTAATAATGGGAAACAGGGAAATGGCAGAGACTTTGAACAAATATTTTGTATCGGTTTTCACGATAGAAGACACTAAAAGCATCCCAATTATAGATAATCAAGGGGCTATAGGGAGGGGGGAACTTAAAACAATCAGCATCACTAGAGAAAAAGTACTAGGCAAACTTATGGGACTAAAGGTGGACAAGTCCCCTGGACCTGATGGCCTGCATCCTAGGGTCTTAAAAGAAGTGGCTGCAGAGATAGTGGATGCATTGGTTGTAATCTTCCAAAATTCCCTGGATTCTGGAGAGGTCCCAGCGGATTGGAAAACCGCAAATGTAACACCCCTATTCAAGAAAGGAGGGAGACAGAAAGCAGGAAACTATTGAACAGTTAGCCTAACATCTGTCATTGGGAAAATGCTGGAGTCCATTATTAAGGAAGTAATAGCAGGACATTTAGAAAATCATAATACAGTCAAGCAGAGTCAGCATGGTTTTATGAAAGGGAAATCATGTTTGACAAATTTGCTAGAGTTTTTTGAGGATGTAACGAGCAGGGTGGATAAAGGGGAACCAGTAGATGTGGTGTATTTGGATTTCCAGAAGGCATTCGATAAGGTGCCACATAAAAGGTTACTGCACAAGATAAGAGCTCATGGGGTTGGGGGTAATATATTAGCATGGATAGAGGATTGGTTAACTAACAGGAAACAGAGAGTCGGGATAAATAGGTCATTTTCAGGTTGGTAAACTGTAACTAGTGGGGTGCCACAGGGATCAGTGCTGGGGCCTCAGCTGTTTACAATCTATATTAATGACTTGGGTGAAGGGACCGAGTGTAATGTAGCCAAATTTGCTGATGATACAAAGATAGGTGGGAAAGCAAGTTGTGAAGAGGACACAAAGAATCTGCAAAGGGATATAGGTAGGCTAAGTGAGTGGGAAAAAAATTGGCAGATGGCTTATAAGATGGGAAAATGTGAGGTTATCCACTTTGGTAGAAAAAATAAAAAAGCAAATTATTAATTAAATGGGGAGCGATTGCAAAATGCTCCGGTACAGAGGGGTCTGGGGGTCCTCATACATGAAACACAAAAAGTTAGCATGCAGGTACAGCAAGTAATTAGGAAGGCAAATGAAATGTTGGCCTTTATTGCAAGAGGGATGGAGTATAAAAGTAGGGAAGTCTTACTACAACTGTACAGGGTGCTGGTGAGACCACACCTGGAGTACTGCGTGCAGTTTTGGTCTCCTTATTTAAGGAGGGATATACTTGCATTGGAGGCAGTTCAGAGAAGGTTCACTGGGTTAATTCCTGAGATGAAGGGGTTGTCTTATGAAAAAAGGTTGAGCAGGTTGGGCATGTACTCATTGGAGTTTAGAAGAATGAGAGGGGATCTTATTGAAAAGTATGTGGCGGATCGCCACCTAAAACGGGCATAATCCACTCTTCCGTCTGTGGACAAATTTCCAGCACCTTCCCCTTTAAGGCACCTTACCTTTAAGGCAGAAGGGAGTGGGGCCTCAGGTTTTACCCAGAGAATTCTGGGAGTTTTTCCAGAGAATTCTGGGAGCAGCTTTCTCAGCCATTTTGTGTGCCATGCAGTGAATTAAAGTTTCTTGTTTTCCACATATGGATTCAGCCTCCATTCGTGTTTCGCGGCAGCCTCAACAAGTATAAGATTCTGAGGGGGCTTGACAGGGTAGATGCATAGAGGATGTTTCCCCTCATGGGAGTGTCTAGAACTAGGGGGCATAGTTTCAGAATAAGGGGTCACCCATTTAAAACGGAGATGAGGAGGAATTTCTTCTCTCAGAGGGTCATGAATCTTTGTAATTCTCTACCCCAGAGAGCAGTGGAGGCTGGGTCATTGAATATATTTAAGGTGGAGATAGACAGATTTCTGAAAGGTAAGGGAGTCGAGGGTTATGGGGAGCAGGCAGGGAAGTGGAGTTGAGGCCAAGATCAGATCAGCCATGATCTTATTGAATGGTGGAGCAGGCTCGAGGGGCCAAATGGCCTACTCCTGCTCCTATTTCTTATGCTCTCGAGGTCGGACCAATGTTTTATACAGGTTCATCATAACTTCCTTGCTTTTGTACTCTATACCTCAACCTGCCCTGCCACCTTCAATGATTTGTGCACATATACCCCTGGGTCTCTCTGTTCATGCACCCCCTTTAGAATTGTACCCTTTAGTTTATATTGCCTCTCCTCGTTCTTCATACCAAAATGTATTGGTGTCTGCGGGGGGTGGGGTGGTGCAGGCCTCACACACAGCTACCTACATTTACACATACGCACACCCAATGCAAACAGGCTTGCATACACCCAAACTGGCTTCTGCACACACTCACCTGCACATACAAACCGCTAACCAAGCATATGCATATGTAGATGCATGCACGCGCACACAGACACAAGCACACACACATACCTGTGCAATCAGCAGGGACAGCATGGGCCCTGGTGAAAGCATTTCCGTTTGGGTAAAGGTACTGCTCTCTGGCAGTTGTACAGCAGGATTTAAGTCTACATGTGTACCTTGGTGGAGAGGAGTCTGGTCAGGTAGATCTCCGGCAAAACCTTCTTCCGGTGGCTGTGCTTGTGAGATTTCTTGGTTTCAACCAGTTCATCGTTTGGAAGCACCTGTTTTGGAAATAACAAGGGAAAGGTTATGACTGATCAGGAGGCAAGACAACAAAGTCCTACCTGGGTCACGGCAGATCGGGATGGGTGGGGGAAGGGCGGGTGGGGAAGGGCGGGTGGGGGAGGGGCGGGGAAGGGCAGGTGGGGGAGGGGCGGGGAAGGGCGGGTGGGGGAGGGGCGGGGAAGGGCGGGGTAGGGCGGGTGGGGGAGGGGCGGGGTAGGGCGGGTGGGGGAGGGGCGGGGTAGGGCGGATGGGGGAGAGGCGGGGAAGGGCGGATGGGGGAGGGGCGGGGTAGGGTGGATGGGGGAGGGGCATGGTGGGGCAGATGGGGGAGGGGCATGGTGGGGCGGATGGGGGAGGAGCGGGGTTGGGTGGATGGTGAGGGGCGGGGCGGATGGGGAGGGGGAGGGGCGGGGTTGGGTGGATGGGGAGGGGCGGGGTGGATGGTAGGGCGGATGGGGAGGGGCGGGGTGGATGGTAGGGCGGATGGGGAGGGGCGGGGTGGATGGTAGGGCGGATGGGGAGGGGCGGGGTTGGGTGGATGGGTGGGGTGGATGGGGAGGGGCGGGGTGGATGGTAGGGCGGATGGGGAGGGGCGGGGTGGATGGTAGGGCGGATGGGGAGGGGCGGGGTTGGGTGGATGGGCGGGGTGGATGGGGGAGGGGCGGGGTTGGGTGGATGGGGAGGGGCGGGGTGGATGGTAGGGCGGATGGGGAGGGGCGGGGTGGATGGGGGAGGGGCAGGGTTGGGCGGATGGGGAGGGGTGGGGTGGATGGGAGGGGCGGATGGGGGAGGGGCGGATGGGGGAGGGGCGGGGTGGATTTGGGGCTGCTTGAAGCAGAATTGAAATGTATTGCACTCACTATCAGCATTAAACACTCCCAGGTCAGGTCAGGTACAGTACATGTTGCATTCAGGTGAAAGCTTCCTTTACTCTGCCCGTACAATGCTCCTCAGCTCCACCCTCTGAACCAGAGACACTTTTTTTTCATTTCCCAGAACAACCGTCCTGTGGCATTAGCAGTTTAGCGGTAAATTACTGCCAAATTAGAAGAACTGAATTGAGACAGTTCAAACTCATTCTATATATTGCCATTACAGCCAGCAGGCAGGACACCTTCATCCTGGTAATCAGGGCTGGATTTTCCCAAATCCTGTGGTGAAACAGTTGGGTCTTTCTCACTGCACCATCCATTCTTTTTTTACAAATCCTGTCGCTTTTAAGAAATCGCCAGCCCACTCAATATCAGTTTACGGTGACTGGCTAGACATCAGACAGGAGGAAGGTGGACAGCGAGATTCAACCAGGCCTAGCCCCAAGCCCTGAGCCAGATCTAGGCCTATCTCCAACCTAGATACAGGCCCAGGCCCAGCCCTAGCCCAGTAGGCCTATTATACCTAGGCCTAGGCCCAGGCTAAGGCTCAGCCCTAGCCCAGTAGGCCTATTATACCTAGGCCTAGGCCCAGGCTAAGGCTCAGCCCTAGCCCAGTAGGCCTATTATACCTAGGCCTAGGCCCAGGCTAAGGCTCAGCCCTAGCCCAGTAGGCCTATTATACCTAGACCTAGGCCAGATGTAGGTCCCGCCTTCAGCCCAAGCTTTCTTTTTCTCAATCTTATATTTCTCATTTGGTGGTTTCCATAGTTTTGTTCTTCTTACTTAAAAAACATTGACCCTGCTATTTATAAAAGTAAATAGTCTTATTTTGGAATTTGAATGTAATTATAGAAGATAGTCACGTTCACTATGTACACACTCCATTGATCCAAGTGCATCATGTGACCCCCCCCCCCCACCCCTCAGAACCTCCTGTTGAGAGTCTGAGCGTGTGAACCGATTCCTGCCCTCAGTCTGTCTCCCTGGGCAGACCAGATTCGCTTGTTTCCAGCAGATGTACTGTGGACACTGACATTACAGTCATAAATCTGCTCAAATATTGGGGGACTGGATTTACCACAGTCACCAAGAGAGGGCAAGTCACTCAACCACAGGAAGGCAGGTCACGGAGCAGATACGTGTGTGGCAGAGTTCCATCTACACCAGGGTTTGTCAGTCGCTCGAGGGAGGCTGGGATCACTCTGCCCGGGACGACTGCTTTACCTGGTTTTGCCGGAGAGCTGGGCATGGTGCATTGAATCACAGCTTGGTCCCTCAGCTGGACGTGCTACAGAAAGCCTGCAGCTGGATGCAAATGGTTATAGTATACGGTCCAGTTATACAGAGAATAAGGGAAGAGGTACTCACTAAATGGAAGTATTTTTCAGTATCCAAGTCCTTCACTGTAAAACAATTAAAATCGGTGATAATTTAAAGCACACATTTAAACAGGGTCCACTCAAATTTAAGTTTATTAACATTTATCGTTCTACAGAAGCAGTTCCTTCAAGAGGAAATGAACAAAGATGCAGGAGTAAAGGTTGTTTGATTTTCACTATTGCTGCACATTGCTAGGATACGGGTGGAGCAACTCTTTTGCTAATTTCGGTGATTGATAGCAATTGCCATCACCGATTAAAAAAGGAGCACAACTAATAAAACTGTAACTTAAACCAAAATTAATGGAAACTTAAATTAAATCAAAATTCTATTTTGGGGGGGGGGGGGGGGGGGGGGGTGATGAAGCGCTCCAGTCCCTCCGGTGCCCATCAGTCGCGGATGGAGGATACGGCTATGTATCCCAATCCTCGGCAAACTTCGTTCCTTATCTTAGCCAGGGTCAATATGGGGGGGAACCACCTGGGATCTCATTGGGAGAAAGAGAGAGATACTCCCCAGGCCCGATCTTCTGAAACTGGCTGAGGCCCAGAGTGGCAGAAGGGTGACAATATCTTCAAGATCAACAGGAAGCCTCACTATTTAAATGGTACATTTACCCCTCTGTATATAGGAACCGGAAGAGGCCATTCAGCCCATCAAGCCTGTTCTGCCATTCAATCAGATCATGGTTGCTCTGTATCTTAACTCCATCTACCTGCCTTGGTTCAATAACCCTCAATACTGTTAGCTAAAATTAAAGCTCATGGAATTGAAGACAAATTGGTTAGATGGTAGAAGACAGAGAGTAGGGATAATGGGTGTGTACTCGAATTGGAAGGAAGTGACCAGTAGTGTCCCACAAGGATCTGTGCTGGAGCTTCAATTATTCACTATATTTATTAATGACTTAGATAACACAATAGCCGATGACAAAGATTGGAGCTATAGTAAGCATAAAATTACAAAGAGGCATTGATAGAGTAAGTGAGTGGGCAAAACTGTGGCAGATGGATTTCAGTGCAGATAAGTGTGAGGACATCCATTTTAGACCAAAAAAGGAGATACAAGTATAATTTAAATGGTGAAAAGCTGGGAACAGTGGAAGTTCAAACAGCTTTAGAACTCCATGTGCACAGATCACTAAAATGTAGTAAGTCAGGTACAAAAAATAATCAAAAAGGCAATTGGAATATTAGCCTTTATAACTAAAGGGTTAGGATATAAAGGGGAGGAAGTTTTGCTACAGCTATACAAAGCCCTGGTTAGACCACACCTGGAGTACTGTGAGCAGTTCTGGGCACCACACCTTAGAAAGGATATATTGGCTTTGGAAGCAATGCATCACAGATTCACCAGAATGTTACCAGGTTTAGATTATGAGCAGAGTTTACATAAACTAGGTCCTGTAACCCTTCATATAACTGAGGCCCCGCCTTGGAGTTTAGACTTCAGTCAGACATACCTCGTCCCAGTGTGCCATCCCACTTGTCTTTCAAGCTCATGGCTAATGAGGCTGCATCAGGGACCTAGAGACAGTTGAAAGGTCAGAAGTCAATATTGCCATGACTGTGCCAGCCTGCATCTAACAGTCACATAACTAACACAGACACAACAGCCACCAATAGGACAGCTCTGACCATTAACCTCCTCCAGTCCTCACCCAAATGAAAACATTTCTACCACCTTTTCTCGCTCACCTTTCAACAACAGCTTGTATTTATATAGCTCCTTTAACATAGTAAAACATCCCAAGGCGCTTCACAGGAGCATTATCAAACAAAATTTGCACCGAGCCACATAAGGAGATATTAGGATGGGTGACCCAAAGCTTGGTCAGCGAGGTAGGTTTTAAGGAGGGTCTTAAAGCAGGAGAGAGAGGCGGAGAGGTTTAGGGAGGGAATTCCAGAGCTGAGGGCCGAGACAGCTGAAGGCACGGCCACCAATGGTGGGGTGAAGGAAGTGAGGGATGCACAAGAGGCCAGAATTGGAGGAGTGAATATATCTCGGAGGGTTGTAGTTCTGGAGGAGGTTACAGAGATAGGGAGAGGCAAGGCCATGGAGGGATTTAAACACAACTGTGAGAATTTTGAATTTGAGGCATTTGTGGACCGGGAGCCAATGTAGGTCAGCGAGCACAGGGGTGATGGGTGAACGGGACTTGGTGTGAGTTAGGGAGCACAGGGGTGATGGGTGAACGGGACTTGGTGTGAGTTAGGGAGCACAGGGGTGATGGGTGAACGGGACTTGGTGTGAGTTAGGGAGCACAGGGGTGATGGGTGAACGGGACTTGGTGTGAGTTAGGGAGCACAGGGGTGATGGGTGAACGGGACTTGGTGTGAGTTAGGGAGCACAGGGGTGATGGGTGAACGGAACTTGGTGTGAGTTAGGATACGGGCAGCAGAGTTTTGAATAAACACAAGTTTATGGAGGGAGGAAGATGGGAGGCTGGTCAGGAGAGAGTTGGAATAGTCGAGTCCGGAGGTAACAAAAGCATGGATGAGGGTTTCAGCAGCAGATGAGCTGAGGCGGGGCAGAGACGGGCGATGTTACAGAGGTGGAAGTAGGCGGTCTTGGTGGTGGTCAAGATAGGGGATTCGGAAGCCCATCTCAGGGTCAAATAGAATGCCAAGGTTGTGAACAGTCTGGTTCAGCCTGAAACAGTGGCTGGGGAGAGGGATGGAGTTGGTGGCAGGGGCTGAAGACGATGGCTTCAGTCTTCCCAATATTTAATTGGAAGAAATTGTGGCTCATCCAGGACTGGATGTCGGACAAGCAGTCTGACAGCAGAGCCTTCAACATCCTTCCATCCAATCGCTCAGAATGTTCTCTGCACAATTTATTTGACATTATTTGTCACCTTCTGACACATGAAGGAAGCTTGAGGTCTATTCAGGACGTGTTAATTTGCAAAGAACATAAATAAGGTAAAAAAGTTGAATGTTGGAAGTACATAGCAGTCAGTCAGTGTCTGAGGGAGACAGACTGAGGGGTCAGTCAGTGTCTGAGGGAGACAGACTGAGGGGTCAGTCAGTGTCTGAGGGAGACAGACTGAGGGGTCAGTCAGTGTCTGAGGGAGAGAGACTGAGGGGTCAGTCAGTGTCTGAGGGAGACAGACTGAGGGGTCAGTCAATGTCTGAGGGAGAGAGACTGAGGGGTCAGTCAATGACTGAGGGAGACAGACTGAGGGGTCAGTCAGTGTCTGAGGGAGACAGACTGAGGGGTCAGTCAGTGTCTGAGGGAGACAGACTGAGGGGTCAGTCAGTATCGAGGGAGACAGACTGAGGGGTCAGTCAATGTCTGAGGGAGAGAGACTGAGGGGTCAGTCAGTGTCTGAGGGAGACAGACTGAGGGGTCAGTCAATGTCTGAGGGAGAGAGACTGAGGGGTCAGTCAGTGTCTGAGGGAGACAGACTGAGGGGTCAGTCAGTATCGAGGGAGACAGACTGAGGGGTCAGTCAATGTCTGAGGGAGACAGACTTAGGGGTCAGTCAGTATCGAGGGAGACAGACTGAGGGGGTCAGTCAGTATCGAGGCAGACAGACTGAGGGGTCAGTCAGTGTCTGAGGGAGACAGACTGAGGGGTCAGTCAGTATCGAGGGAGACAGACTGAGGGGTCAGTCAATGTCTGAGGGAGAGAGACTGAGGGGTCAGTCAGTGTCTGAGGGAGACAGACTGAGGGGTCAGTCAGTATCGAGGGAGACAGACTGAGGGGTCAGTCAGTATCTGAGGGAGACAGACTGAGGGGTCAGTCAGTATCGAGGGAGACAGACTGAGGGGTCAGTCAGTATCTGAGGGGTCAGTCAGTATCGAGGCAGACAGACTGAGGGGTCAGTCAGTACCGAGGCAGACAGACTGAGGGGTCAGTCAGTATCGAGGCAGACAGACTGAGGGGTCAGTCAGTACCGAGGCAGACAGACTGAGGGGTCAGTCAGTGTCTGAGGGAGACAGACTGAGGGGTCAGTCAGTGTCTGAGGGAGACAGACTGAGGGGTCAGTCAGTATCAAGGGAGACAGACTGAGGGGTCAGTCAGTGTCTGAAGGAGACAGACTGAGGGGTCAGTCAATGTCTGAAGGAGACAGACTGAGGGGTCAGTCAGTATCGAGGGAGACAGGCTGAGGGGTCAGTCAGTGTCTGAGGGAGACAGACTGAGAGGTCAGTCAGTGTCTGAGGGAGACAGACTGAGAGGTCAGTCAGTATCGAGGGAGACAAACTGAGGGGTCAGTCAGTATCGAGGGAGACTAGCGAGGGGTTCAAGCTTGTCTGTAATGTCCTACAGGGGAAAGTAAGTTGACCACGTTCATTCATGCTTGAAAAAGAGCCATTTGGACGAGGCTGTTAGCCCACACGAATCGGTACCCCAGCAAAGGCCAGCACCAGCAAGAGTGACGGAGAAACTGTGGCAAGAATTCTCATTAGCTGCTCCTCACCTTGCAGTGGGCCATGGTATTGAGTTTCTTTCGGCCATCCTCTACAAGGGAGGTGTTGTCCAGGTCTCGCAGTATGCGGCTGTCGCTACTTGAAGCAAACCACTCTACCAATAAGAAATGGAGATCTGTCAGAATGAACTTCAACCTCATGTGTCATGCACACCATTTGTGGGTCGTCCCCCAGTGTCACACACCATTGGTGGGGAATCAACCAATGTACAGCTCGTGTCTCTGTCCCTGGGGGTAACACACTGTACTGGACCCGGTCCCTGGGGCTCACACACTGTACTGGACCCTGGGGCTCACACACTGTACTGGACCCGGTCCCTGGGGCTCACACACTGTACTGGACCCTGGGGCTCACACACTGTACTGGTCCCTGGGGCTCACACACTGTACTGGACCCGGTCCCTGGGGCTCACACACTGTACTGGTCCCTGGGGCTCACACACTGTACTGGACCCGGTCCCTGGGGCTCACACACTGTACTGGGCCCGGTCCCTGGGGCTCACACACTGTACTGGGCCCGGTCCCTGGGGCTCACACACTGTACTGGGCCCGGTCCCTGGGGCTCACACACTGTACTGGACCCTGGGGCTCACACACTGTACTGGACCCGGTCCCTGGGGCTCACACACTGTACTGGACCCTGGGGCTCACACACTGTACTGGTCCCTGGGGCTCACACACTGTACTGGACCCGGTCCCTGGGGCTCACACACTGTACTGGTCCCTGGGGCTCACACACTGTACTGGACCCGGTCCCTGGGGCTCACACACTGTACTGGGCCCGGTCCCTGGGGCTCACACACTGTACTGGGCCCGGTCCCTGGGGCTCACACACTGTACTGGACCCTGGGGCTCACACACTGTACTGGACCCGGTCCCTGGGGCTCACACACTGTACTGGTCCCTGGGGCTCACACACTGTACTGGTCCCTGGGGCTCACACACTGTACTGGACCCGGTCCCTGGGGCTCACACACTGTACTGGACCCTGGGGCTCACACACTGTACTGGACCCGGTCCCTGGGGCTCACACACTGTACTGGACCCGGTCCCTGGGGCTCACACACTGTACTGGTCCCTGGGGCTCACACACTGTACTGGACCCGGTCCCTGGGGCTCACACACTGTACTGGACCCTGGGGCTCACACACTGTACTGGACCCTGGGGCTCACACACTGTACTGGACCCGGTCCCTGGGGCTCACACACTGTACTGGACCCTGGGGCTCACACACTGTACTGGTCCCTGGGGCTCACACACTGTACTGGACCCGGTCCCTGGGGCTCACACACTGTACTGGTCCCTGGGGCTCACACACTGTACTGGACCCGGTCCCTGGGGCTCACACACTGTACTGGGCCCGGTCCCTGGGGCTCACACACTGTACTGGGCCCGGTCCCTGGGGCTCACACACTGTACTGGACCCTGGGGCTCACACACTGTACTGGACCCGGTCCCTGGGGCTCACACACTGTACTGGTCCCTGGGGCTCACACACTGTACTGGTCCCTGGGGCTCACACACTGTACTAGACCCGGTCCCTGGGGCTCACACACTGTACTGGACCCTGGGGCTCACACACTGTACTGGACCCGGTCCCTGGGGCTCACACACTGTACTGGACCCGGTCCCTGGGGCTCACACACTGTACTGGTCCCTGGGGCTCACACACTGTACTGGTCCCTGGGGCTCACACACTGTACTGGACCCGGTCCCTGGGGCTCACACACTGTACTGGACCCTGGGGCTCACACACTGTACTGGTCCCTGGGGCTCACACACTGTACTGGTCCCTGGGGCTCACACACTGTACTGGACCCGGTCCCTGGGGCTCACACACTGTACTGGACCCGGTCCCTGGGGCTCACACACTGTACTGGACCCGGTCCCTGGGGCTCACACTCTGTACTGGACCCTGGGGCTCACACACTGTACTGGACCCGGTCCCTGGGGCTCACACACTGTACTGGTCCCTGGGGCTCACACACTGTACTGGACCCGGTCCCTGGGGCTCACACACTGTACTGGACCCGGTCCCTGGGGCTCACACACTGTACTGGTCCCTGGGGCTCACACACTGTACTGGACCCTGGGGCTCACACACTGTACTGGACCCTGGGGCTCATACACTGTACTGGACCCTGGGGCTCACACACTGTACTGGTCCCTGGGGCTCACACACTGTACTGGTCCCTGGGGCTCACACACTGTACTGGACCCTGGGGCACACACACTGTACTGGACCCTGGGGCTCACACACTGTACTGGACCCGGTCCCTGGGGCTCACACACTGTACTGGACCCGGTCCCTGGGGCTCACACACTGTACTGGACCCTGGGGCTCACACACTGTACTGGTCCCTGGGGCTCACACACTGTACTGGACCCGGTCCCTGGGGCTCACACACTGTACTGGACCCGGTCCCTGGGGCTCACACACTGTACTGGACCCGGTCCCTGGGGCTCACACACTGTACTGGTCCCTGAGGCTCACACACTGTACTGGACCTGATCCCTGGGGCTCACACACTGTACTGGACCCGGTCCCTGGGGCTCACACACTGTACTGGACCCTGGGGCTCACACACTGTACTGGACCCTGGGGCTCACACACTGTACTGGTCCCTGGGGCTCACACACTGTACTGGTCCCTGGGGCTCACACACTGTACTGGACCCGGTCCCTGGGGCTCACACACTGCACTGGACCCGGTCCCTGGGGCTCACACACTGAACTGGACCCGGTCCCTGGGGCTCACACACTGTACTGGACCCTGGGGCTCACACACTGTACTGGGCCCGGTCTCTGGGGCTCACACACTGTACTGGACCCTGGGGCTCACACACTGTACTGGGCCCGGTCCCTGGGGCTCACACACTGTACTGGACCCGGACCCTGGGGCTCACACACTGTACTGGACCCTGGGGCTCACACACTGTACTGGACCCTGGGGCTCACACACTGTACTGGACCTGATCCCTGGGGCTCACACACTGTACTGGACCCGGTCCCTGGGGCTCACACACTGTACTGGACCCTGGGGCTCACACACTGTACTGGACCCAGTCCCTGGGGCTCACACACTGTACTGGACCCGGACCCTGGGGCTCACACACTGTACTGGACCCGGACCCTGGGGCTCACACACTGTACTGGACCCAGTCCCTGGGGCCCACACACTGTACTAGGCCCTGGGGATCACACACTGTACTGGGCCCTGGGGCTCACACACTGTATTGGGCCCTGGGGCTCACACACTGTACTGGGCCCGGTCCCCGGGGCTCACACACTGTACTGGACCCTGGGGCTCACACACTGTACTGGACCCGGTCCCTGGGGCTCACACACTGTACTGGTCCCTGGGGCTCACACACTGTACTGGTCCCTGGGGCTCACACACTGTACTAGACCCGGTCCCTGGGGCTCACACACTGTACTGGACCCTGGGGCTCACACACTGTACTGGACCCGGTCCCTGGGGCTCACACACTGTACTGGACCCGGTCCCTGGGGCTCACACACTGTACTGGTCCCTGGGGCTCACACACTGTACTGGTCCCTGGGGCTCACACACTGTACTGGACCCGGTCCCTGGGGCTCACACACTGTACTGGACCCTGGGGCTCACACACTGTACTGGTCCCTGGGGCTCACACACTGTACTGGTCCCTGGGGCTCACACACTGTACTGGACCCGGTCCCTGGGGCTCACACACTGTACTGGACCCGGTCCCTGGGGCTCACACACTGTACTGGACCCGGTCCCTGGGGCTCACACTCTGTACTGGACCCTGGGGCTCACACACTGTACTGGACCCGGTCCCTGGGGCTCACACACTGTACTGGTCCCTGGGGCTCACACACTGTACTGGACCCGGTCCCTGGGGCTCACACACTGTACTGGACCCGGTCCCTGGGGCTCACACACTGTACTGGTCCCTGGGGCTCACACACTGTACTGGACCCTGGGGCTCACACACTGTACTGGACCCTGGGGCTCATACACTGTACTGGACCCTGGGGCTCACACACTGTACTGGTCCCTGGGGCTCACACACTGTACTGGTCCCTGGGGCTCACACACTGTACTGGACCCGGACCCTGGGGCTCACACACTGTACTGGACCCGGACCCTGGGGGTCACACACTGTACTGGACCCAGTCCCTGGGGCCCACACACTGTACTGGGCCCTGGGGATCACACACTGTACTGGGCCCTGGGGCTCACACACTGTATTGGGCCCTGGGGCTCACACACTGTACTGGGCCCGGTCCCCGGGGCTCACACACTGTATTGGGCCCTGGGGCTCACACACTGTACTGGTCCCTGGGGGTAACACACTGTTATGGGCCCAGTCCCTGGGGGTCACACACTGTACTGGACCCGGTCCCTGGGGCTCACACACTGTACTGGACCCGGTCCCTGGGGCTCACACACTGTACTGGACCCGGTCCCTGGGGCTCACACACTGTACTGGACCCTAGGGCTCACACACTGTACTGGACCCGGTCCCTGGGGCTCACACACTGTACTGGGCCCTGTCACTGGGGCTCACACACTGTACTGGTCCCTGGGGCTCACACACTGTACTGGGCCCTGTCCCTGGGGCTCACACACTGTACTGGGCCCTGAGGCTCACACACTGTACTGGACCCGGTCCCCGGGGCTCACACACTGTACTGGACCCGGTCCCTGGGGCTCACACACTGTACTGGGCCCTGTCCCTGGGGCTCACACACTGTACTGGGCCCTGGGGCTCACACACTGTACTGGGCCCTGGGGCTCACACACTGTACTGGGCCCGGTCCCTGGGGCTCACACACTGTACTGGTCCCTGGGGCTCACACACTGTACTGGGCCCGGTCCCCGGGGCTCACACACTGTACTGGGCCCGGTCCCTGGGGCTCACACACTGTACTGGGCCCGGTCCCTGGGGCTCACACACTGTACTGGGCCCGGTCCCTGGGGCTCACACACTGCACTGGACCCTGGGGCTCACACACTGTACTGGACCCGGTCCCTGGGGCTCACACACTGTACTGGTCCCTGGGGCTCACACACTGTACTGGTCCCTGGGGCTCACACACTGTACTGGACCCGGTCCCTGGGGCTCACACACTGTACTGGACCCTGGGGCTCACACACTGTACTGGACCCGGTCCCTGGGGCTCACACACTGTACTGGACCCGGTCCCTGGGGCTCACACACTGTACTGGTCCCTGGGGCTCACACACTGTACTGGACCCGGTCCCTGGGGCTCACACACTGTACTGGACCCTGGGGCTCACACACTGTACTGGTCCCTGGGGCTCACACACTGTACTGGACCCTGGGGCTCACACACTGTACTGGACCCGGTCCCTGGGGCTCACACACTGTACTGGACCCTGGGGCTCACACACTGTACTGGACCCGGTCCCTGGGGCTCACACACTGTACTGGTCCCTGGGGCTCACACACTGTACTGGACCCGGTCCCTGGGGCTCACACACTGTACTGGTCCCTGGGGCTCACACACTGTACTGGACCCGGTCCCTGGGGCTCACACACTGTACTGGGCCCGGTCCCTGGGGCTCACACACTGTACTGGGCCCGGTCCCTGGGGCTCACACACTGTACTGGACCCTGGGGCTCACACACTGTACTGGACCCGGTCCCTGGGGCTCACACACTGTACTGGTCCCTGTGGCTCACACACTGTACTGGTCCCTGGGGCTCACACACTGTACTAGACCCGGTCCCTGGGGCTCACACACTGTACTGGACCCTGGGGCTCACACACTGTACTGGACCCGGTCCCTGGGGCTCACACACTGTACTGGACCCGGTCCCTGGGGCTCACACACTGTACTGGTCCCTGGGGCTCACACACTGTACTGGTCCCTGGGGCTCACACACTGTACTGGACCCGGTCCCTGGGGCTCACACACTGTACTGGACCCTGGGGCTCACACACTGTACTGGTCCCTGGGGCTCACACACTGTACTGGTCCCTGGGGCTCACACACTGTACTGGACCCGGTCCCTGGGGCTCACACACTGTACTGGACCCGGTCCCTGGGGCTCACACACTGTACTGGACCCGGTCCCTGGGGCTCACACACTGTACTGGACCCGGTCCCTGGGGCTCACACACTGTACTGGACCCGGTCCCTGGGGCTCACACACTGTACTGGTCCCTGGGGCTCACACTCTGTACTGGACCCTGGGGCTCACACACTGTACTGGACCCGGTCCCTGGGGCTCACACACTGTACTGGTCCCTGGGGCTCACACACTGTACTGGACCCGGTCCCTGGGGCTCACACACTGTACTGGACCCGGTCCCTGGGGCTCACACACTGTACTGGTCCCTGGGGCTCACACACTGTACTGGACCCTGGGGCTCACACACTGTACTGGACCCTTGGGCTCACACACTGTACTGGTCCCTGGGGCTCACACACTGTACTGGTCCCTGGGGCTCACACACTGTACTGGACCCTGGGGCACACACACTGTACTGGACCCTGGGGCTCACACACTGTACTGGACCCGGTCCCTGGGGCTCACACACTGTACTGGACCCGGTCCCTGGGGCTCACACACTGTACTGGACCCTGGGGCTCACACACTGTACTGGTCCCTGGGGCTCACACACTGTACTGGACCCGGTCCCTGGGGCTCACACACTGTACTGGACCCGGTCCCTGGGGCTCACACACTGTACTGGACCCGGTCCCTGGGGCTCACACACTGTACTGGTCCCTGAGGCTCACACACTGTACTGGACCTGATCCCTGGGGCTCACACACTGTACTGGACCCGGTCCCTGGGGCTCACACACTGTACTGGACCCTGGGGCTCACACACTGTACTGGACCCTGGGGCTCACACACTGTACTGGTCCCTGGGGCTCACACACTGTACTGGTCCCTGGGGCTCACACACTGTACTGGACCCGGTCCCTGGGGCTCACACACTGTACTGGACCCGGTCCCTGGGGCTCACACACTGAACTGGACCCGGTCCCTGGGGCTCACACACTGTACTGGACCCTGGGGCTCACACACTGTACTGGGCCCGGTCTCTGGGGCTCACACACTGTACTGGACCCTGGGGCTCACACACTGTACTGGGCCCGGTCCCTGGGGCTCACACACTGTACTGGACCCGGACCCTGGGGCTCACACACTGTACTGGACCCTGGGGCTCACACACTGTACTGGACCCTGGGGCTCACACACTGTACTGGACCTGATCCCTGGGGCTCACACACTGTACTGGACCCGGTCCCTGGGGCTCACACACTGTACTGGACCCTGGGGCTCACACACTGTACTGGACCCAGTCCCTGGGGCTCACACACTGTACTGGACCCGGACCCTGGGGCTCACACACTGTACTGGACCCGGACCCTGGGGGTCACACACTGTACTGGACCCAGTCCCTGGGGCCCACACACTGTACTGGGCCCTGGGGATCACACACTGTACTGGGCCCTGGGGCTCACACACTGTATTGGGCCCTGGGGCTCACACACTGTACTGGGCCCGGTCCCCGGGGCTCACACACTGTATTGGGCCCTGGGGCTCACACACTGTACTGGTCCCTGGGGGTAACACACTGTTATGGGCCCAGTCCCTGGGGGTCACACACTGTACTGGACCCGGTCCCTGGGGCTCACACACTGTACTGGACCCGGTCCCTGGGGCTCACACACTGTACTGGACCCGGTCCCTGGGGCTCACACACTGTACTGGACCCTAGGGCTCACACACTGTACTGGGCCCTGGGGCTCACACACTGTACTGGGCCCGGTCCCTGGGGCTCACACACTGTACTGGTCCCTGGGGCTCACACACTGTACTGGGCCCGGTCCCCGGGGCTCACACACTGTACTGGGCCCTGGGGCTCACACACTGTACTGGGCCCTGGGGCTCACACACTGTACTGGGCCCGGTCCCTGGGGCTCACACACTGTACTGGTCCCTGGGGCTCACACACTGTACTGGGCCCGGTCCCCGGGGCTCACACACTGTACTGGGCCCTGGGGCTCACACACTGTACTGGGCCCTGGGGCTCACACACTGTACTGGACCCGGTCCCTGGGGCTCACACACTGTACTGGGCCCTGGGGCTCACACACTGTACCGGGCCCTGGGTCTCACACACTGTATTGGTCCCTGGGGCTCACACACTCTGTGCCCTGATTGAGGGGGCCAGTTGTGCTTTCAGAGAACCAAGAGGGGGCCGAGGAAATTATCTTTTCACGTGGAGAGCGGACAACGGACATTTTCAGTTGTCGCTCCGTCCCACTTTATCTAACAAGATATAAACATGGTAAATCATTTACCCAGATCCACATCTTCCACTCTGGGCCACTGGGAGAAAGGCAAATTCTTGTAAAACCCTTCCAGAATCTTCTCCTTGACTTGGCTGATGGAGTCGCTGTCCATGACTCGGACTGAGATGGAGTCCATGCCGCACCCTTGGAAAGACACGTTGAGGTTCTGTTGGAGTGGAGGGACAGAGAGATGCCATACCTTTTATATTGGCTGCATTACTGCCGGGGTAGGGGGGAGTAGGAGCACCGAAGTATCGGAGGATATTGTGGGGAGGCAGCGGGCCTTCAGGTCTGGGCTCTGGGTTTGAATCCTGCCCAGACTGATGGGATGACAGATGGGCTGGACCAGTTAGAGGTGACTCTTCCATATATCGGGCATAGGATTTCTATTCCGGGGCGGGTGAGGCTTGGGTCTGCTGCCCGTCCCCAGAAAATTTTTGAATCATAGAATCATACAGCACAGAAGGAGGCTATTCGACCCAGCGTGCCTTTGTAAGAGCTATTCAATTAGTCCACTCCCCTGCTCTTTCCCCATAGCCCTGCAAATGTTACTGCTTCAAGTATT
Source organism: Squalus acanthias (assembly GCA_030390025.1). Classification (NCBI taxonomy): domain Eukaryota; kingdom Metazoa; phylum Chordata; class Chondrichthyes; order Squaliformes; family Squalidae; genus Squalus; species Squalus acanthias. The sequence continues at coordinate 23,486 of JASTWF010002409.1, forward strand.
TATCCAATTCCCTTTTGAAAGTTACTGTTGAATCTGCTTCCACCGCCCTTTCAGACTGTGCATTCCAGATCAGAATAGCTTTGATTTGATGTGTTTTGCAGTATTTGTAAAAGATTGCTGGTGTGTACATCCCTTCACAGGAGAGAATATAACCCAGTGAGCCGGACTGAGTGAAGCAGGCACATTGTAAGAATCTATTAATGAACTGCTTTCCTGCAAAGTAATGAGGCGACTGGTGTTTAGAAATGACTGCAACATTTGTGGCTGAATGTTTAATGTTTTTATTTAATATCCCTGTCCCACCTCTGTTAAATTATCAGAAAAAGGAGAGTCCCATAATAGCACCAACAGTCATATCTAGGCTTTAGCATCATTGATGAAGTATTCTCCAATTATAAATTTTTTAATCTAACCTCTGCACGCACTTCCTTTCATATGCCATTGTAAATTCCAATGACCACATTTATAATGGCAACTCTCTATGTAAACTTGTCACACTGTAATTACACTCTCCTGTCAGTGGGGCCACTTCAGCCTTTAGTCCCGGACTCCAATACCGCCCCCTAGTCCCCGACTCCAATACCGCTCCCTAGTCCCCGACTCCAATACCGCTCCCTAGTCCCCGACTCCAATACCGCTCCCTAGTCCCCGACTCCAATACCGCTCCCTAGTCCCCGACTCCAATACCGCTCCCTAGTCCCCGACTCCAATACCGCTCCCTAGTCCCGCACTCCAATACCGCTCGCTAGTCCCCGACTCCAATACCGCTCCCTAGTCCCGGACTCCAATACCGCTCCCTAGTCCCCGACTCCAATACCGCCCCCTAGTCCCCGACTCCAATACCGCTCCCTAGTCCCGGACTCCAATACCGCTCCCTAGTCCCCGACTCCAATACCGCTCCCTAGTCCCGGACTCCAATACCGCTCCCTAGTCCCGGACTCCAATACCGCTCCCTAGTCCCGGACTCCAATACCGCTCCCTAGTCCCGGACTCCAATACCGCCCCCTAGTCCCGGACTCCAATACCGCTCCCTAGTCCCGGACTCCAATACCGCTCCCTAGTCCCGGACTCCAATACCGCTCCCTAGTCCCGGACTCCAATACCGCTCCCTAGTCCCGGACTCCAAATACCGCTCCCTAGTCCCGGGCTCCAATACCACCCCCTAGTCCCCGACTCCAATACCGCTCCCTAGTCCCGGACTCCAATACCGCTCCCTAGTCCCGGACTCCAATACCGCTCCCTAGTCCCGGACTCCAATACCGCTCCCTAGTCCCGGACTCCAATACCGCTCCCCAGTCCCGGGCTCCAATACCGCTCCCTAGTCCCGGGCTCCAATACCGCCCCCTCGTCCCCGACTCCAATACCGCTCCCTAGTCCCGGACTCCAATACCGATCCCTAGTCCCGGACTCCAATACCGCTCCCTAGTCCCGGACTCCAATACCGCTCCCTAGTCCCGGACTCCAATACCGCTCCCTAGTCCCCGACTCCAATACCGCCCCCTAGTCCCGGACTCCAATACCACTCCCTAGTCCCGGACTCCAATACCGCTCCCTAGTCCCAGACTCCAATACCGCTCCCCAGTCCCGGGCTCCAATACCGCTCCCTAGTCCCGGGCTCCAATACCGCCCCCTCGTCCCCGACTCCAATACCGCTCCCTAGTCCCGGACTCCAATACCGCCCCTTAGTCCCGGACTCCAATACCGCTCCCTAGTCCCCGACTCCAATACCGCCCCCTAGTCCCGGACTCCAATACCGCTCCCTAGTCCCCGACTCCAATACCGCTCCCTAGTCCCGGACTCCAATACCGGTCCCTAGTCCCGGACTCCAATACCGCTCATTCACCCCGGACACCAATACCGCTCCCTAGTCCCCGACTCCAATACCGCCCCCTAGTCCCGGACTCCAATACCGCCCCTAGTCCCGGACTCCAATACCGCTCCCTAGTCCCCGACTCCAATACCGCTCCCTAGTCCCGGACTCCAATACCGCTCATTCACCCCGGACACCAATACCGCTCCCTAGTCCCCGACTCCAATACCGCCCCCTAGTCCCGGACTCCAATACCGCCCCTAGTCCCGGACTCCAATACCGCCCCCTAGTCCCGGACTCCAATACCGCTCCCTAGTCCCCGACTCCAATACCGCTCCCTAGTCCCGGACTCCAATACCGCCCCCTAGTCCCCGACTCCAATACCGCTCCCTAGTCCCCGACTCCAATACCGCTCCCTAGTCCCGGACTCCAATACCGCCCCCTAGTCCCGGACTCCAATACCGATCCCTAGTCCCGGACTCCAATACCACTCCCTAGTCCCCGACTCCAATACCGCCCCCTAGTCCCGGACTCCAATACCGATCCCTAGTCCCGGACCCCAATACCGCTCCCTAGTCCCCGACTCCAATACCGCTCCCTAGTCCCCGACTCCAATACCGCTCCCTAGTCCCCGATTCCAATACCGCCCCTAGTCCCCGACAACAATACCGCCCCTAGTCCCCGACTCCAATACCGATCCCTAGTCCCGGACTCCAATACCGCTCCCTAGTCCCGGACTCCAATACCGCCCCGAATCCCGGACCAGAATACCGCCCCCTCATCCCGGACTCCAATACCGCTCCCTAGTCCCGGACCCCAATACCGCCGCCTAGTCCCGGACTCCAATACCGCTCCCTAGTCCCCGACTCCAATACCGCCCCCTAGTCCCGGACTCCAATACCGCTCCCTAGTCCCCGAGTCCAATACCGCTCCCTAGTCCCGGACTCCAATACCGCTCTCTAGTCCCCGACTCCAATACCGCTCCCTAGTCCCGGACCCCAATACCGCTCCCTAGTCCCCGACTCCAATACCGCTCCCTAGTCCCCGACTCCAATACCGCTCCCTAGTCCCCGACTCCAATACCGCCCCTAGTCCCCGACAACAATACCGCCCCTAGTCCCCGACTCCAATACCGATCCCTAGTCCCGGACTCCAATACCGCTCCCTAGTCCCGGACTCCAATACCGCCCCCGAATCCCGGACCAGAATACCGCCCCCTCATCCCGGACTCCAATACCGCTCCCTAGTCCCGGACCCCAATACCGCCGCCTAGTCCCGGACTCCAATACCGCTCCCTAGTCCCCGACTCCAATACCGCCCCCTAGTCCCGGACTCCAATACCGCTCCCTAGTCCCCGAGTCCAATACCGCTCCCTAGTCCCGGACTCCAATACCGCTCTCTAGTCCCCGACTCCAATACCGCTCCCTAGTCCCGGACTCCAATACCGCTCCCTAGTCCCGGACTCCAATACCGCCCCCTAGTCCCGGACTCCAATACCGCTCCCTAGTCCCGGACTCCAATACCGCCCCCTAGTCCCGGACTCCAATACCGCTACCTAGTCCCGGACTCCAATACCGATCCCTAGTCCCGGACTCCAATACCACTCCCTAGTCCCCGACTCCAATACCGCCCCCTAGTCCCGGACTCCAATACCGATCCCTAGTCCCGGACCCCAATACCGCTCCCTAGTCCCCGACTCCAATACCGCTCCCTAGTCCCCGACTCCAATACCGCTCCCTAGTCCCCGACTCCAATACCGCCCCTAGTCCCCGACAACAATACCGCCCCTAGTCCCCGACTCCAATACTGATCCCTAGTCCCGGACTCCAATACCGCTCCCTAGTCCCGGACTCCAATACCGCCCCCGAGTCCCGGACCAGAATACCGCCCCCTCGTCCAGGACTCCAATACCGCTCCCTAGTCCCAGACCCCAATACCGCCGCCTAGTCCCGGACTCCAATACCGCCCCCTAGTCCCGGACTCCAATACCGCTCCCTAGTCCCCGAGTCCAATACCGCTCCCTAGTCCCGGACTCCAATACCGCTCCCTAGTCCCGGACTCCAATACCGCTCCCTAGTCCCGGACTCCAATACCGCTCCCTAGTCCCGGACTCCAATACCGCCCCCTAGTCCGGACTCCAATACCGCTCCCTAGTCCCGGACTCCAATACCGCCCCCAAGTCCCGGACTCCAATACCGCTACCTAGTCCCGGACTCCAATACCGCCCCCTAGTCCCGGACTCCAATACCGCCCCCTAGTCCCGGACTCCAATACCGCTCCCTAGTCCCGGACTCCAATACCGCTCCCTAGTCCCGGACTCCAATACCGCCCCCTAGTCCGGACTCCAATACCGCTCCCTAGTCCCGGACTCCAATACCGCTCCCTAGTCCCGGACTCCAATACCGCTCCCTAGTCCCGGACCCCAATACCGCTCCCTAGTCCCGGACCCCAATACCGCTCCCTAGTCCCGGACTCCAATACCGCTCCCTAGTCCCGGACTCCAATACCGCTCCCTAGTCCCGGACTCCAATACCGCCCCCTAGTCCCGGACTCCAATACCGCTCCCTAGTCCCGGACTCCAATACCGCTCCCTAGTCCCGGACTCCAATACCGCTCCCTAGTCCCGGACTCCAATACCGCTCCCTAGTCCCCGACTCCAATACCGCTCCCTAGTCCCGACTCCAATACCGCCCCCTAGTCCCCGACTCCAATACCGCTCCCTAGTCCCGACTCCAATACCGCCCCCTAGTCCCG
>JASTWF010000241.1:0-84104 GCA_030390025.1 Squalus acanthias
AGAGTGAGACTCATGACTGTACCCCAACATTTCCTCAATACATAGAGTGAGATCATGGAAACGGTATCCAAACATTTTCTCAATAAATAGAAAGTTCAAGGAACTGTACCCAAACATTTCTCAAATAAATAGAGAGACTCATGGAACTTGTTCCCAAACATTCCTCATAAATAGAAAGTCTCATGGAACTGTACCCCACATTTCTCTATAAATAGAGAGTCTATGGAACTGTACCCAACATTGCTCAAGAATGAGGAGTATAGACTCATGGAACTGTACCCCAACTTACTCAATAAATAGAGAGAGACTCATGGAACTGTACCCCAACATTTCCTCAATAAATACGAGAGTCTCATGGAACTGTACCCAACATTCCTCAATAATAGTGCGACTCATGGACTGTACCCCAACATTCCTCAATAATAGTGAGAGCTCATGGAACTGTACCCCAACATTCCTCAATAAATAGAGAGACTCATGGAACTGTACCCCAACACTCCACAATAAAAAGAGAGACTCATGGAACTGTACCCCAACATTCGTCATATAGAGAGACTAGGACTGTAGCCATTCATATTGAGTCAGGAACTGGTAGCCCAACATCCTCAATAAATTGAGAGAGACTCAGGAACTGTCCCTCAAAAATCCCTCAATAAATAGTGAGGCTCAGGGAACGGTACCCCAACTTTCTCAATAAATAAGGAGACTCATGGAACTCTATCCCAACATTTCTCAATAAATAGAGACTCATGGAACTGTCCCCAACATTCTCAATAAATAGTGAGGCTCATGGAACTGTACCCAACATCTTCAATAATAGAGTGAGGAATCATGGAATTGTACCGCAACATTGCTCAATAATAGACGCTCATTGAACTGTACCCCACATTCCTCAAGTAAATAGAGGTGAGACTCATGGAACTTGTAGCCCAACATTCCTCAATAAATAGAGTGAGACTCATGGAACTGTACCCAACATTCCTCAATAAATAGAGTGAGACTCATGGAACTGTACCCCAACATTCCTCAATAAATAGTGAGACTCATGGAACTGTACTCCAACATTCCTCAATAAATAGAGTGAGACTCATGGAATTGTACCCCAACATTCCTCAATAAATAGAGAGAGACTCATGGAACTGTCCCCAACATTCCTCAATAAATAGAGAGAGACTCATGGAACTGTACCCCAACATTCCTCAATAAATAGAGAGACTCATGGAACTGTACCCCAACATTCCTCAATAAATAGAGTGAGACTCATGGAACTGTACCCCAACATTCCTCAATAAATAGTGAGGCTCATGGAACTGTACCCCAACATTCCTCAATAAATAGAGAGACTCATGGAACTGTACCCCAACATTCCTCAATAAATAGAGAGACTCATGGAACTGTTCTCCAACATTCCTCAATAAATACAGAGAGGCTCATGGAACTGTACCCCAACATTCCTCAATAAATAGAGACTCATGGAACTGTACCCCAACATTCCTCAATAAATAGAGAGACTCATGGAACTGTACCCCAACATTCCTCAATAAATACAGAGAGGCTCATGGAACTGTACTCCAACATTCCTCAATAAATAGAGTGAGGCTCATGGAACTGTACTCCAACATTCCTCAATAAATAGAGTGAGACTCATGGAACTGTACCCCAACATTCCTCAATAAATAGTGAGGCTCATGGAACTGTACCCCAACATTCCTCAATAAATAGAGAGACTCATGGAACTGTACCCCAACATTCCTCAATAAATAGTGAGGCTCATGGAACTGTACCCCAACATTCCTCATAAATAGTGAGACTCATGGAACTGTACCCAACATTCCTCAATAAATAGAGTGAGACTCATGGAACTGTCCCCAACATTCCTCAATAAATAGAGAGACTCATGGAACTGTACCCCAACATTCCTCAATAAATAGAAGTCTCATGGAACTGTACCCCAACATTTCTCAATAAATAGAGAGTCTCATGGAACTGTACCCCAACATTCCTCAATAAATAGAGTGAGACTCATGGAACTGTACCCCAACATTCCTCAATAAATAGAGAGGCTCATGGAACTGTACCCAACATTCCTCAATAAATAGAGTGAGACTCATGGAACTGTACCCCAACATTCGTCAATAAATAGAGAGACTCATGGAACTGTAGCCCAACATTCCTCAATAAATAGGGAGACTCATGGAACTGTACCCCCAACATTCCTCAATAAATAGAGTGAGACTCATGGAACTGTCCCTCAACATCCTCAATAAATAGTGAGGCTCATGGAACTGTACCCCAACGTTCCTCAATAAACAGAGTGAGACTCATGGAACTGTACCCAACATTCCTCAATAAATAGAGTGAGACTCATGGAACTGTACACCAACATTCCTCAATAAATAGTGAGAGACTCATGGAACTGTACCCCAACATTCCTCAATAAATAGAGAGACTCATGGAACTGTAGCCCAATATTCCTCAATAAATAGAGAGACTCATGGAAATGTCCCCCAACATTCCTCAATAAATAGAGAAACTCATGGAACTGTACCCCAACATTCCTCAATAAATAGGGTGAGACTCATGGAACTCTATCCCAACATTCCTCAATAAATAAAGTGAGACTCATGGAACTCTATCCAACATTTCTCAATAATAGAGACTCATGGAACTGTACCCCAACATTCCTCAATAAATAGTGAGGCTCATGGAACTGTACCCCAACATTCTTCAATAAATAGAGTGAGACTCATGGAATTGTACCCCAACATTGCTCAATAAATAGACGCTCATGGAACTGTACCCCAACATTCCTGAATAAATAGAGTGTGACTCATGGAACTGTACCCCCTACATTCCTCAATAAATAGAGTGAGACTCATGGAACTGTACCAACATTCCTCAATAAATAGAGTGAGGACTCATGGACTGTACCCCCAACATTCCTCAATAAATAGTGAGCTCATGGAACTGTACTCAACATTCCTCAATAAATAGAGTGAGACTCATGGAACTGTACCCAACATTCCTCAATAAATAGAGAGAGACTCATGGAACTGTCCCCCAACATTCCTCAATAAATAGAGAGACTCATGGAACTGTACCCCAACATTCCTCAATAAATAGAGAGACTCATGGAACTGTCCCCCAACATTCCTCAATAAATAGAGTGAGACTCATGGAACTGTACCCCAACATTCCTCAATAAATAGAGTGAGACTCATGGAACTGTATCCCAACATTTCTCAATAAATAGAGAGACTCATGGAACTGTACCCCAACATTCTCAATAAATAGAGAGACTCATGGAACTGTACCCCAACATTCCTCAATAAATAGAGAGACTCATGGAACTGTACCCCAACATTCTCAATAAATAGAGAGACTCATGGAACTGTACCCCAACATTCCTCAATAAATAGAGTGAGACTCATGGAACTGTACCCCAACATTCCTCAATAAATAGAGAGAGACTCATGGAACTGTACCCCAACATTCCTCAATAAATAGAGTGAGACTCATGGAACTGTACCCCAACATTCCTCAATAAATAGAGAGACTCATGGAACTGTACCCCAACATTCCTCAATAAATAGAGAGACTCATGGAACTGTACCCCAACATTCCTCAATAAATAGAGAGACTCATGGAACTGTAGCCCCAACATTCCTCAATAAATAGAGAGAGACTCATGGAACTGTCCCCAACATCCCTCAATAAATAGAGAGGCTCATGGAACTGTACCCCAACATTCCTCAATAAATAGAGAAACTCATGGAACTGTACCCAACATTCCTCAATAAATAGGGTGAGACTCATGGAACTGTACCCCAACATTCCTCAATACATAGAGTGAGACTCATGGAACTGTATCCCAACATTTCTTAATAAATAGAAAGCCTCAAGGAACTGTACCCCAACATTTCTCAATAAGTAGAGAGACTCATGGAACTGTACCCAACATTCCTCAATAAATAGGAAAGTCTCATGGAACTGTACCCCAACATTCTCAATAAATAGAGAGTCTCAGTGGAACTGTACCCCAACATTGCTCAAGAAATAGAGTGAGACTCATGGAACTGTACCCCAACATTCCTCAATAAATAGAGAGAGACTCATGGAACTGTACCCCAACATTCCTCAATAAATACAGTGAGGCTCATGGAACTGTTCTCCAACATTCCTCAATAAATACAGAGAGGCTCATGGAACTGTACCCCAACATTCCTCAATAAATAGCGAGGCTCATGGACTGTACCCAACATTCCTCAATAAATAGAGAGACTCATGGAACTGTAGCCCAACATTCCTCAATAAATAGAGAGAGACTCATGGAACTGTCCCCAACATTCCTCAATAAATAGTGAGACTCATGGAACTGTACCCCAACATTCCTCAATAAATAGAGAGACTCATGGAACTGTACCCCAACATTCCTCAATAAATAGAGAGACTCATGGAACTGTACCCCAACATTCCTCAATAAATAGAGTGAGACTCATGGAACTGTACCCCAACATTCCTCAATAAATAGTGAGAGACTCATGGAACTGTACCCCAACATTCCTCAATAAATAGAGAGACTCATGGAACTGTACCCCAACATTCCTCAATAAATAGAGAGACTCATGGAACTGTACCCCAACATTCCTCAATAAATAGAGAGACTCATGGAACTGTACCCCAACATTCCTCAATAAATAGAGTGAGACTCATGGAACTGTACCCAACATTCCTCAATAAATAGAGAGACTCATGGAACTGTACCCCAACATTCTCAATAAATAGTGAGACTCATGGAACTGTACCCCAACATTCCTCAATAAATAGTGAGACTCATGGAACTGTACCCCAACATTCCTCAATAAATAGAGTGAGACTCATGGAACTGTACCCCAACATTCCTCAATAAATAGAGAGACTCATGGAACTGTACCCCAACATTCCTCAATAAATAGAGAGACTCATGGAACTGTACCCCAACATTCCTCAATAAATAGAGAGACTCATGGAACTGTACCCCAACATTCCTCAATAAATAGAGAGACTCATGGAACTGTACCCCAACATTCCTCAATAAATAGAGAGGACTCATGGAACTGTACCCCAACATTCCTCAATAAATAGAGAGACTCATGGAACTGTACCCCAACATTCCTCAATAAATAGGTTGAGACTCATGGAACTGTACCCAACATTCTCAATAAATAGTGAGGCTCATGGAACTGTACCCCAACATTCCTCAATAAATAGAGAGACTCATGGAACTGTACCCCAACATTCCTCAATAAATAGAGAGACTCATGGAACTGTACTCCAACATTCCTCAATAAATACAGAGAGGCTCATGGAACTGTACCCCAACATTCCTCAATAAATAGAGACTCATGGAACTGTACCCCAACATTCCTCAATAAATAGAGAGACTCATGGAACTGTACCCCAACATTCCTCAATAAATAGTGAGGCTCATGGAACTGTACCCCAACATTCCTCAATAAATAGTGAGACTCATGGAACTGTACCCAACATTCCTCAATAAATAGAGTGAGACTCATGGAACTGTCCCCCAACATTCCTCAATAAATAGAGAGACTCATGGAACTGTACCCCAACATTCCTCAATAAATAGAAAGTCTCATGGAACTGTACCCCAACATTCCTCAATAAATAGAGAGTCTCATGGAACTGTACCCCAACATTCCTCAATAAATAGAGTGAGACACATGGAACTGTACCCCAACATTCCTCAATAAATAGTGAGGCTCATGGAACTGTACCCAACATTCCTCAATAAATAGAGTGAGACTCATGGAACTGTACCCCAACATTCTCAATAAATAGAGAGACTCATGGAACTGTAGCCCAACATTCCTCAATAAATAGGAGACTCATGGAACTGTACCCCAACATTCCTCAATAAATAGAGTGAGACTCATGGAACTGTCCCTCAACATCCCTCAATAAATAGTGAGGCTCATGGAACTGTACCCCAACGTTCCTCAATAAACAGAGTGAGACTCATGGAACTGTACCCAACATTCCTCAATAAATAGAGTGAGACTCATGGAACTGTACACCAACATTCCTCAATAAATAGTGAGAGACTCATGGAACTGTACCCCAACATTCCTCAATAAATAGAGAGACTCATGGAACTGTAGCCCAACATTCCTCAATAAATAGAGTGAGACTCATGGAACTGTACCCCAACATTCCTCAATAAATAAGTGAGACTCATGGAACTGTACCCAACATTCCTCAATAAATAGTGAGACTCATGGAACTGTACCCCAACATTCCTCAATAAATAGAGAGACTCATGGAACTGTACCCCAACATTCCTCAATAAATAGAGTGAGACTCATGGAACTGTACCCCAACATTCCTCAATAAATAGAGAGAGACTCATGGAACTGTCCCCCAACATTCCTCAATAAATAGAGAAACTCATGGAACTGTACCCCAACATTCCTCAATAAATAGGGTGAGACTCATGGAACTGTACCCCAACATTCCTCAATACATAGAGTGAGACTCATGGAACTGTACCCCAACATTCCTCAATAAATAGAGAGACTCATGGAACTGTACCCCAACATTCTCAATAAGTAGAGAGACTCATGGAACTGTACCCAACATTCCTCAATAAATAGAGAAGTCTCATGGAACTGTACCCCAACATTCTCAATAAATAGAGAGTCTCATGGAACTGTACCCCAACATTGCTCAATAAAGAGAGTGAGACTCATGGAACTGTACCCCAACATTCCTCAATAAATAGAGAGAGACTCATGGAACTGTACCCCAACATTCCTCAATAAATACAGTGAGGCTCATGGAACTGTTCCCCAACATTCCTCAATAAATACAGAGAGGCTCATGGAACTGTACCCCAACATTCCTCAATAAATAGCGAGGCTCATGGACTGTACCCCAACATTCCTCAATAAATAGAGAGACTCATGGAACTGTAGCCCAACATTCCTCAATAAATAGAGAGAGACTCATGGAACTGTCCCTCAACATCCCTCAATAAATAGTGAGGCTCATGGAACTGTACCCCAACATTCCTCAATAAATAGAGAGACTCATGGAACTGTACCCCAACATTCCTCAATAAATAGTGAGACTCATGGAACTGTACCCCAACATTCCTCAATAAATAGAGAGACTCATGGAACTGTACCCCAACATTCTTCAATAAATAGAGAGACTCATGGAACTGTACCCCAACATTCCTCAATAAATAGAGAGACTCATGGAACTGTACCCCAACATTCCTCAATAAATAGAGAGACTCATGGAACTGTACCCCAACATTCCTCAATAAATAGAGAGACTCATGGAACTGTACCCCAACATTCCTCAATAATAGAGTGAGACTCATGGAACTGTACCCCAACATTCCTCAATAAATAGAGAGAGACTCATGGAACTGTACCCCAACATTCCTCAATAAATAGAGTGAGACTCATGGAACTGTCCCCAACATTCCTCAATAAATAGAGAGACTCATGGAACTGTACCCCAACATTCCTCAATAAATAGAGAGACTCATGGAACTGTACCCCAACATTCCTCAATAAATAGAGAGACTCATGGAACTGTAGCCCAACATTCCTCAATAAATAGAGAGAGACTCATGGAACTGTCCCTCAACATCCTCAATAAATAGTGAGGCTCATGGAACTGTACCCCAACATTCCTCAATAAACAGAGTGAGACTCATGGAACTGTACCCCAACATTCCTCAATAAATAGAGTGAGGACTCATGGAACTGTACCCCAACATTCCTCAATAAATAGTGAGACTCATGGAACTGTACCCCAACATTCCTCAATAAATAGAGAGACTCATGGAACTGTACCCCAACATTCCTCAATAAATAGAGAGACTCATGGAACTGTCCCCAACATTCCTCAATAAATAGAGAGACTCATGGAACTGTACCCCAACATTCCTCAATAAATAGAGTGAGACTCATGGAATTGTACCCCAACATTCCTCAATAAATAGTGAGACTCATGGAACTGTACCCCAACATTCCTCAATAAATAGAGACTCATGGAACTGTACCCCAACATTCCTCAATAAATAGTGAGACTCATGGAACTGTACCCCAACATTCCTCAATAAATAGAGAGACTCATGGAACTGTACCCCAACATTCCTCAATAAATAGAGTGAGACTCATGGAACTGTACCCCAACATTCCTCAATAAATAGAGAGACTCATGGAACTGTACCCCAACATTCCTCAATAAATAGAGTGAGACTCATGGAACTGTACCCCAACATTCCTCAATAAATAGAGAGACTCATGGAACTGTACCCCAACATTCCTCAATAAATAGAGAGACTCATGGAACTGTACCCCAACATTCCTCAATAAATAGTGAGGCTCATGGAACTGTACCCCAACATTCCTCAATAAATAGAGAGACTCATGGAACTGTACCCCAACATTCCTCAATAAATAGAGAGACTCATGGAACTGTACTCCCACATTCCTCAATAAATAGTGAGACTCATGGAACTGTATCCCAACATTCCTCAATAAATAGAGGAGACTCATGGAACTGTACCCAACATTCCTCAATAAATAGTGAGGACTCATGGAACTGTACCCCAACATTCCTCAATAAATAGAGTGAGACTCATGGAATTGTACCCCAACATTCCTCAATAAATAGTGAGACTCATGGAACTGTACCCCAACATTCCTCAATAAATAGAGAGGCTCATGGAACTGTACCCCAACATTCCTCAATAAATAGAGAGACTCATGGAACTGTACCCCAACATTCCTCAATAAATAGAGAGACTCATGGAACTGTTCTCCAACATTCCTCAATAAATAGAGACTCATGGAACTGTACCCCAACATTCCTCAATAAATAGAGTGAGACTCATGGAACTGTACCCCAACATTCCTCAATAAATAGAGAGACTCATGGAACTGTACCCAACATTCCTCAATAAATAGAGTGAGACTCATGGAACTGTACCCCAACATTCCTCAATAAATAGTGAGACTCATGGAACTGTACCCCAACATTCCTCAATAAATAGAGAGACTCATGGAACTGTACCCCAACATTCCTCAATAAATAGTGAGGCTCATGGAACTGTACCCCAACATTCCTCAATAAATAGAAGAGACTCGTGGAACTGTACCCCAACATTCCTCAATAAATAGAGAGACTCATGGAACTGTAGCCCCAACATTTCCTCAATAAATAGAGTGAGACTCATGGAACTGTACCCCAACATTCCTCAATAAATAGAGACTCATGGAACTGTACCCCAACATTCCTCAATAAATAGAGAGACTCATGGAACTGTACCCAACATTCCTCAATAAATAGAGTGAGGCTCATGGAACTGTACCTCCAACATTCCTCAATAAATAGAGGAGACTCATGGAACTGTACCCCAACATTCTCAATAAATAGTGAGGACTCGTGGAACTGTACCCAACATTTCCTCAATAAATAGAGTGAGACTCATGGAACTGTACCCCAACATTCCTCAATAAATAGAGTGAGACTCATGGAACTGTACCCCAACATTCCTCAATAAATAGAGAGAGACTCATGGAACTGTACCCCAACATTCTCAATAAATAGAGAGAGACTCATGGAACTGTACCCCAACATTCCTCAATAAATAGAGAGACTCATGGAACTGTACCCCAACATTCCTCAATAAATAGAGAGACTCATGGAACTGTCCCCCAACATTCCTCAATAAATAGTGAGGCTCATGGAACTGTACCCCAACATTCCTCAATAAATAGTGAGACTCATGGAACTGTACCCCAACATTCCTCAATAAATAGAGTGAGACTCATGGAACTGTACCCCAACATTCCTCAATAAATAGAGAGGACTCATGGAACTGTACCCCAACATTCCTCAATAAATAGAGAGACTCATGGAACTGTACCCCAACATTCCTCAATAAATAGAGAGACTCATGGAACTGTACCCCAACATTCCTCAATAAATAGAGAGACTCATGGAACTGTACCCCAACATTCCTCAATAAATAGAGTGAGACTCATGGAACTGTACCCCAACATTCCTCAATAAATAGAGTGAGACTCATGGAACTGTACCCCAACATTCCTCAATAAATAGAGACTCATGGAACTGTACCCCAACATTCCTCAATAAATAGTGAGGCTCATGGAACTGTACCCCAACATTCCTCAATAAATAGAGTGAGACTCATGGAACTGTACCCAACATTCCTCAATAAATAGTGAGACTCATGGAACTGTACCCCACATTCCTCAATAAATAGAGAGACTCATGGAACTGTACCCCAACATTCCTCAATAAATAGAGTGAGACTCATGGAACTGTACCCCAACATTCCTCAATAAATAGAGAGACTCATGGAACTGTACCCCAACATTCCTCAATAAATAGGGTGAGACTCATGTACTGTACCCCAACATTCCTCAATAAATAGTGAGACTCATGGAACTGTCCCCAACATTCCTCAATAAATAGAGAGACTCATGGAACTGTACCCAACATTCCTCAATAAATAGAGAGAGACTCATGGAACTGTACCCCAACATTCCTCAATAAATAGAGAGACTCATGGAACTGTACCCCAACATTCCTCAATAAATAGAGAGACTCATGGAACTGTACCCCAACATTCCTCAATAAATAGAGAGACTCATGGAACTGTACCCCAACATTCCTCAATAAATAGAGAGACTCATGGAACTGTACCCCAACATTCCTCAATAAATAGAGAGAGACTCATGGAACTGTACCCCAACATTCCTCAATAAATAGAGAGGACTCATGGAACTGTACCCCAACATTCCTCAATAAATAGAGAGACTCATGGAACTGTACCCCAACATTCCTCAATAAATAGAGAGACTCATGGAACTGTACCCCAACATTCCTCAATAAATAGAGAGACTCATGGAACTGTACCCCAACATTCCTCAATAAATAGAGAGACTCATGGAACTGTACCCCAACATTCCTCAATAAATAGCGAGACTCATGGAACTGTACCCCAACATTCCTCAATAAATAGAGAGAGCTCATGGAACTGTACCCCAACATTCCTCAATAAATAGTGAGACTCATGGAACTGTACCCAACATTCCTCAATAAATAGAGAGACTCATGGAACTGTACCCCAACATTCCTCAATAAATAGTGAGACTCATGGAACTGTACCCCAACATTCCTCAATAAATAGAGAGACTCATGGAACTGTACCCCAACATTCCTCAATAAATAGAGAGACTCATGGAACTGTACCCAACATTCCTCAATAAATAGAGAGAGCTCATGGAACTGTACCCCAACATTCCTCAATAAATAGAGTGAGACTCATGGAACTGTACCCCAACATTCCTCAATAAATAGAGAGACTCATGGAACTGTACCCCAACATTCCTCAATAAATAGTGAGACTCATGGAACTGTACCCCAACATTCCTCAATAAATAGAGTGAGACTCATGGAACTGTACCCCAACATTCCTCAATAAATAGAGTGAGACTCATGGAACTGTACCCCAACATTCCTCAATAAATAGAGAGACTCATGGAACTGTACCCCAACATTCCTCAATAAATAGAGAGACTCATGGAACTGTACCCCAACATTCCTCAATAAATAGAGAGACTCATGGAACTGTACCCCAACATTCCTCAATAAATAGAGAGACTCATGGAACTGTACCCCAACATTCCTCAATAAATAGTGAGACTCATGGAACTGTACCCCAACATTCCTCAATAAATAGCGAGACTCATGGAACTGTCCCCAACATTCCTCAATAAATAGAGAGGACTCATGGAACTGTACCCCAACATTCCTCAATAAATAGAGAGACTCATGGAACTGTACCCCAACATTCCTCAATAAATAGAGAGACTCATGGAACTGTACCCCAACATTCCTCAATAAATAGAGAGAGACTCATGGAACTGTACCCCAACATTCCTCAATAAATAGAGTGAGACTCATGGAACTGTACCCCAACATTCCTCAATAAATAGAGTGAGACTCATGGAACTGTACCCCAACATTCCTCAATAAATAGAGTGAGACTCATGGAACTGTACCCCAACATTCCTCAATAAATAGAGAGACTCATGGAACTGTACCCCAACATTCCTCAATAAATAGAGAGACTCATGGAACTGTACCCAACATTCCTCAATAAATAGAGAGACTCATGGAACTGTACCCCAACATTCCTCAATAAATAGAGAGACTCATGGAACTGTACCCCAACATTCCTCAATAAATAGTGAGACTCATGGAACTGTACCCCAACATTCCTCAATAATAGAGTGAGACTCATGGAACTGTACCCCAACATTCCTCAATAAATAGAGAGACTCATGGAACTGTACCCCAACATTCCTCAATAAATAGAGAGACTCATGGAACTGTACCCCAACATTCCTCAATAAATAGAGTGAGACTCATGGAACTGTACCCCAACATTCCTCAATAAATAGAGGAGACTCATGGAACTGTACCCCAACATTCCTCAATAAATAGAGAGACTCATGGAACTGTACCCCAACATTCCTCAATAAATAGCGAGACTCATGGAACTGTACCCAACATTCCTCAATAAATAGAGTGAGACTCATGGAACTGTACCCAACATTCCTCAATAAATAGAGACGCTCATGGAACTGTACCCCAACATTCCTCAATAAATAGAGGAGACTCATGGAACTGTACCCCAACATTCCACAATAAATAGAGAGCTCATGGAACTGTACCCCAACATTCCTCAATAAATAGGAGTGAGACTCCATGGAACTGTACCCAACATTCCTCAATAAATGAGTGAGACTCATGGAACTGTACCCCAACATTCTCAATAAATAGTGAGACTCATGGAACTGTACCCCAACATTCCTCAATAAATAGAGAGACTCATGGAACTGTACCCAACATTCCTCAATAAATAGAGAGACTCATGGAACTGTACCCCAACATTCCTCAATAAATAGAGGACTCATGGAACTGTACCCCAACATTCCTCAATAAATAGAGAGACTCATGGAACAGTACCCCAACATTCCTCAATAAATAGAGGAGGACTCATGGAACTGTACCCAACATTCCTCAATAAATAGTGAGACTCATGGAACTGTACCCCAACATTCCTCAATAAATAGAGAGACTCATGGAACTGTACCCCAACATTCCTCAATAAATAGCGAGACTCATGGAACTGTACCCCAACATTCCTCAATAAATAGTGAGACTCATGGAACTGTACCCCAACATTCCTCAATAAATAGAGACTCATGGAACTGTACCCCAACATTCCTCAATAAATAGAGAGACTCATGGAACTGTACCCCAACATTCCTCAATAAATAGAGAGGACTCATGGAACTGTACCCCAACATTCCTCAATAAATAGAGTGAGACTCATGGAACTGTACCCCAACATTCCTCAATAAATAGAGTGAGACTCATGGAACTGTACCCCAACATTCCTCAATAAATAGAGAGACTCATGGAACTGTACCCCAACATTCCTCAATAAATAGAGAGACTCATGGAACTGTACCCCAACATTCCTCAATAAATAGAGTGAGACTCATGGAACTGTACCCCAACATTCCTCAATAAATAGTGAGGCTCATGGAACTGTACCCCAACTTTCCTCAATAACTAGAGTGAGACTCATGAACTGTACCCAACATTCCTCAATAAATAGAGTGAGACTCATGGAACTGTACACCAACATTCCTCAATAAATAGAGAGACTCATGGAACTGTACCCCAACATTCCTCAATAAATAGAGAGACTCATGGAACTGTAGCCCAACATTCCTCAATAAATAGTGAGACTCATGGAACTGTAACCCCAACATTCCTCAATAAATAGAGTGAGACTCATGGAACTGTACACCAACATTCCTCAATAAATAGTGAGAGACTCATGGAACTGTACCCCAACATTCCTCAATAAAATAGAGACTCATGGAACTGTACCCCAACATTCTCAATAAATAGAGAGTCTCATGGAACTGTACCCCAACATTGCTCAAGAAATAGTGAGACCATGGAACTGTACCCCAACATTCCTCAATAAATAGAGAGAGACTCATGGAACTGTCCCCCAACATTCCTCAATAAATAGAGTGAGACTCATGGAACTGTCCCCCAACATTCCTCAATAAATAGAGAGAGACTCATGGAACTGTACCCCAACATTCCTCAATAAATAGAGAGACTCATGGAACTGTACCCCAACATTCCTCAATAAATAGAGTGAGACTCATGGAACTGTAGCCCAACATTCCTCAATAAATAGAGAGAGACTCATGGAACTGTCCCTCAACATCCCTCAATAAATAGTGAGGCTCATGGAACTGTACCCCAACATTCCTCAATAAACAGAGTGAGACTCATGGAACTGTACCCAACATTCCTCAATAAATAGAGTGAGACTCATGGAACTGTACCCCAACATTCCTCAATAAATAGTGAGAGACTCATGGAACTGTACCCCAACATTCCTCAATAAATAGAGAGACTCATGGAACTGTAGCCCAACATTCCTCAATAAATAGAGAGACTCATGGAAATGTCCCCCAACATTCCTCAATAAATAGAGAAACTCATGGAACTGTACCCCAACATTCCTCAATAAATAGGGTGAGACTCATGGAACTGTTCCCAACATTCCTCAATAAATAAGTGAGACTCATGGAACTGTACCCAACATTCCTCAATAAATAGAGAGACTCATGGAACTGTACCCCAACATTCCTCAATAAATAGTGAGACTCATGGAACTGTACCCCAACATTCCTCAATAAATAGAGAGACTCATGGAACTGTACCCAACATTCCTCAATAAATAGAGTGAGACTCATGGAACTGTACCCCAACATTCCTCAATAAATAGTGAGACTCATGGAACTGTACCCCAACATTCCTCAATAAATAGAGTGAGACTCATGGAACTGTACCCCAACATTCCTCAATAAATAGAGAGACTCATGGAACTGTACCCCAACATTCCTCAATAATAGAGGAGACTCATGGAACTGTACCCCAACATTCCTCAATAAATAGTGAGCTCATGGAACTGTACCCCAACATTCCTCAATAAATAGAGAGACTCATGGAACTGTACCCCAACATTCCTCAATAAATAGAGAGACTCATGGAACTGTACCCCAACATTCCTCAATAATAGAGAGACTCATGGAACTGTACCCCAACATTCCTCAATAAATAGGAGACTCATGGAACTGTACCCCAACATTCTCAATAAATAGTGAGTCTCATGGAACTGTACCCCAACATTCTCAATAAATAGAGTGAGACTCATGGAACTGTACCCCAACATTCCTCAATAAATAGAGAGAGACTCATGGAACTGTACCCAACATTCTCAATAAATAGTTGAGCTCATGGAACTGTACCCCAACATTCCTCAATATATAGAGCTCATGGAACTGTACCCCAACATTCCTCAATAAATAGAGAGCTCAGGGAACTGTACCCCAACATTCTCAATAAATAGAGTAGACTCATGGAACTGTAGCCCAACATTCCTCAATAAATAGAGAGACTCATGGAACTGTACCCCAACATTCCTCAATAAATAGAGACTCATGGAACTGTACCCCAACATTCCTCAATAAATAGTGAGACTCATGGAACTGTACCCCAACATTCCTCAATAAATAGAGTGAGACTCATGGAACTGTACCCCAACATTCCTCAATAAATAGAGTGAGACTCATGGAACTGTACCCCAACATTCCTCAATAAATAGAGTGAGGCTCATGGAACTGTACCCCAACATTCCTCAATAAATAGAGTGAGACTCATGGAACTGTACCCCAACATTCCTCAATAAATAGAGAGACTCATGGAACTGTACCCCAACATTCCTCAATAAATAGAGAGAGACTCATGGAACTGTCCCCAACATTCCTCAATAAATAGAGAGAGACTCATGGAACTGTCCCCCAACATTCCTCAATAAATAGAGTAGACTCATGGAACTGTACCCCAACATTCCTCAATAAATAGTGAGACTCATGGAACTGTACCCCAACATTCCTCAATAAATAGAGTGAGACTCATGGAACTGTACCCCAACATTCCTCAATAAATAGAGAGACTCATGGAACTGTACCCCAACATTCCTCATGCTACTGTACCCCAACATTCCTCAATAAATACAGTGAGGCTCATGGAACTGTACCCCAACATTCCTCAATAAATAGAGAGACTCATGGAACTGTACCCCAACATTCCTCAATAAATAGAGAGTCTCATGGAACTGTACCCCAACATTCCTCAATAAATAGAGAGACTCATGGAACTGTACCCCAACATTCCTCAATAAATAGAGTGAGACTCATGGAACTGTACCCCAACATTCCTCAATAAATAGAGAGACTCATGGAACTGTACCCCAACATTCCTCAATAAATAGTGAGACTCATGGAACTGTACCCCAACATTCCTCAATAAATAGAGAGACTCATGGAACTGTACCCCAACATTCCTCAATAAATAGAGAGACTCATGGAACTGTACCCCAACATTCTCAATAAATAGAGAGACTCATGGAACTGTACCCCAACATTCCTCAATAAATAGAGAGACTCATGGAACTGTACCCCAACATTCCTCAATAAATAGAGAGACTCATGGAACTGTACCCCAACATTCCTCAATAAATAGAGAGAGCTCATGGAACTGTACCCCAACATTCCTCAATAAATAGAGTGAGACTCATGGAACTGTACCCCAACATTCCTCAATAAATAGTGAGACTCATGGAACTGTACCCAACATTCCTCAATAAATAGAGTGACTCATGGAACTGTACCCCAACATTCCTCAATAAATAGAGTGAGACTCATGGAACTGTACCCCAACATTCCTCAATAAATAGAGAGACTCATGGAACTGTACCCCAACATTCCTCAATAAATAGAGTGAGACTCATGGAACTGTACCCCAACATTCCTCAATAAATAGAGAGACTCATGGAACTGTACCCCAACATTCCTCAATAAATAGAGAGAGACTCATGGAACTGTACCCCAACATTCCTCAATAAATAGTGAGGACTCATGGAACTGTACCCAACATTCCTCAATAAATAGAGAGAGCTCATGGAACTGTACCCCAACATTCCTCAATAAATAGAGAGACTCATGGAACTGTACCCCAACATTCCTCAATAAATAGAGAGACTCATGGAACTGTACCCAACATTCCTCAATAAATAGAGTGAGACTCATGGAACTGTACCCCAACATTCCTCAATAAATAGAGAGCTCATGGAACTGTACCCCAACATTCCTCAATAAATAGAGTGAGACTCATGGAACTGTACCCCAACATTCCTCAATAAATAGAGTGAGACTCATGGAACTGTACCCCAACATTCCTCAATAAATAGAGAGAGACTCATGGAACTGTACCCCAACATTCCTCAATAAATAGAGAGACTCATGGAACTGTAGCCCAACATTCCTCAATAAATAGAGAGACTCATGGAACTGTACCCCAACATTCCTCAATAAATAGAGAGACTCATGGAACTGTACCCCAACATTCCTCAATAAATAGGGTGAGACTCATGGAACTCTATCCCAACATTCCTCAATAAATAAAGTGAGACTCATGGAACTCTATCCAACATTTCTCAATAAATAGAGACTCAAGGAACTGTACCCCAACATTCCTCAATAAATAGTGAGACTCATGGAACTGTACCCCAACATTCTCAATAAATAGAAGACTCATGGAACTGTACCCCAACATTTCTCAATAAATAGAGAGACTCATGGAACGTCCCCCAACATTCCTCAATAAAGAGAGAGACTCATGGAACTGTACCCAACATTCCTCAATAAATAGAGAGACTCATGGAACTGTACCCAACATTCCTCAATAAATAGAGGAGCTCATGGAATGTTACCAACATCCTCAATAAAGGAGGCTCATGGGACTGTACCCCAACATTCCTCAATAAATAGAGCTCATGGAAACTGTACCCCAACATTCCTCAATAAATAGAGAGACTCATGAACTGTACCCCACATTCTCAATAAAAGAGTGAGACTCATGAACTGTACCCCAACATTCTTCAATAAATAGTGAGACTCATGGAACTGTACCCCAACATTCCTCAATAAATAGAGTGAGACTCATGGAACTGTACCCCAACATTCCTCAATAAATAGAGAGAGACTCATGGAACTGTCCCCAACATTCCTCAATACACAGAGGAGACCCATGGAACTGTACCCCAACATTCCTCAATAAATAGAGAAACTCATGGAACTGTCCCCCACATTCCTCAATAAATAGGGTGAGACTCATGGAACTGTACCCCAACATTCCTCAATAAATAGTGAGGCTCATGGAACTGCACCCCAAACATTCATCTTCTCAATAAATAGAGAGACTCATGGAACTGTACCCCAACATCCTCAATAAATATAGAAGACTCATGGAACTGTAGCCCAACATTCCTCAATAAATAGAGTGAGACTCATGGAACTGTACCCCAACATTCCTCAATAAATAGAGACTCATGAACTGTACCCCAACATTCCTCAATAAATAGAGAGACTCATGGAACTGTCCCCAACATTCCTCAATAAATAGGTGAGACTCATGGAACTGTACCCAACATTCCTCAATAAATAGTGAGGACTCATGGAACTGTACCCCAACATTCCTCAATAAATAGTGAGACTCATGGAACTGTACCCCAACATTCCTCAATAAATAGAGAGACTCATGGAACTGTACCCCAACATTCCTCAATAAATAGAGAGACTCATGGAACTGTACCCCAACATTCCTCAATAAATAGAGTGAGACTCATGGAACTGTACCCCAACATTCCTCAATAAATAGAGTGAGACTCATGGAACTGTACCCCAACATTCCTCAATAAATAGAGAGACTCATGGAACTGTACCCCAACATTCCTCAATAAATAGGAGAGACTCATGGAACTGTACCCCAACATTCCTCAATAAATAGAGAGACTCATGGAACTGTACCCCAACATTCCTCAATAAATAGTGAGACTCATGGAACTGTATCCCAACATTTCTCAATAAATAGAGTGAGACTCATGGAACTGTACCCCAACATTCCTCAATAAATAGAGTGAGACTCATGGAATTGTACCCCAACATTCCTCAATAAATAGTGAGACTCATGGAACTGTACCCCAACATTCCTCAATAAATAGAGACTCATGGAACTGTACCCCAACATTCCTCAATAAATAGAGAGACTCATGGAACTGTACCCAACATTCCTCAATAAATAGTGAGACTCATGGAACTGTACCCCAACATTCCTCAATAAATAGAGAGAGACTCATGGAACTGTACCCCAACATTCCTCAATAAATAGTGAGGACTCATGGAACTGTACCCAACATTCCTCAATAAATAGAGAGACTCATGGAACTGTACCCCAACATTCCTCAATAAATAGAGAGACTCATGGAACTGTACCCCAACATTCCTCAATAAATAGAGAGACTCATGGAACTGTACCCCAACATTCCTCAATAAATAGAGAGAGACTCATGGAACTGTCCCTCAACATTCCCTCAATAAATAGTGAGGCTCATGGAACTGTACCCCAACATTCCTCAATAAATAGAGTGAGACTCATGGAACTGTACCCCAACATTCCTCAATAAATAGAGTGAGGACTCATGGAACTGTACCCCACATTCCTCAATAAATAGTGAGACTCATGGAACTGTACCCCAACATTCCTCAATAAATAGAGAGACTCATGGAACTGTAGCCCAACATTCCTCAATAAATAGAGCGTCATGGAACTGTACCCCAACATTCCTCAATAAATAGAGAGACTCATGGAACTGTACCCCAACATTCCTCAATAAATAGAGGAGACTCATGGAACTGTACCCCAACATTCCTCAATAAATAGAGTGAGACTCATGGAACTGTACCCAACATTCCTCAATAAATAGAGAGACTCATGGAACTGTACCCCAACATTCCTCAATAAATAGAGTGAGACTCATGGAACTGTACCCCAACATTCCTCAATAAATAGAGAGACTCATGGAACTGTACCCCAACATTCTCAATAAATAGAGAGACTCATGAACTGTACCCCAACATTTCCTCAATAAATAGGTGAGACTCATGGAACTGTACCCCAACATTCCTCAATAAATAGTGAGACTCATGGAACTGTACCCAACATTCCTCAATAAATAGAGTGAGACTCATGGAACTGTACCCCAACATTCCTCAATAAATAGAGAGACTCATGGAACTGTACCCCAACATTCCTCAATAAATAGAGAGAGACTCATGGAACTGTACCCCAACATTCCTCAATAAATAGAGAGACTCATGGAACTGTACCCCAACATTCCTCAATAAATAGAGTGAGACTCATGGAACTGTACCCCAACATTCCTCAATAAATAGAGAGACTCATGGAACTGTACCCCAACATTCCTCAATAAATAGAGAGACTCATGGAACTGTACCCCAACATTCCTCAATAAATAGAGAGACTCATGGAACTGTACCCCAACATTCCTCAATAAATAGAGAGACTCATGGAACTGTACCCCAACATTCCTCAATAAATAGAGTGAGACTCATGGAACTGTACCCAACATTCCTCAATAAATAGAGAGAGCTCATGGAACTGTACCCCAACATTCCTCAATAAATAGAGAGACTCATGGAACTGTACCCAACATTCCTCAATAAATAGAGTGAGACTCATGGAACTGTACCCCAACATTCCTCAATAAATAGAGTGAGACTCATGGAACTGTACCCCAACATTCCTCAATAAATAGAGAGACTCATGGAACTGTACCCCAACATTCCTCAATAAATAGAGAGGACTCATGGAACTGTACCCCAACATTCCTCAATAAATGGAGAGACTCATGGAACTGTACCCCAACATTCCTCAATAAATAGAGAGACTCATGGAACTGTAGCCCAACATTCCTCAATAAATAGAGAGACTCATGGAACTGTACCCCAACATTCCTCAATAAATAGAGACTCATGGAACTGTACCCCAACATTCCTCAATAAATAGAGAGACTCATGGAACTGTACCCCAACATTCCTCAATAAATAGAGTGAGACTCATGGAACTGTACCCCAACATTCCTCAATAAATAGAGTGAGACTCATGGAACTGTACCCCAACATTCCTCAATAAATAGAGAGACTCATGGAACTGTACCCAACATTCCTCAATAAATAGAGTGAGACTCATGGAACTGTACCCAACATTCCTCAATAAATAGAGAGAGACTCATGGAACTGTACCCCAACATTCCTCAATAAATAGAGAGACTCATGGAACTGTACCCCAACATTCCTCAATAAATAGAGAGACTCATGGAACTGTACCCCAACATTCCTCAATAAATAGAGAGGCTCATGGAACTGTACCCCAACATTCCTCAATAAATAGAGAGACTCATGGAACTGTACCCCAACATTCCTCAATAAATAGAGAGACTCATGGAACTGTACCCCAACATTCCTCAATAAATAGTGAGGCTCATGGAACTGTACCCCAACATTCCTCAATAAATAGAGTGAGACTCATGGAACTGTACCCAACATTCCTCAATAAATAGAGTGAGACTCATGGAACTGTACCCCAACATTCCTCAATAAATAGAGAGACTCATGGAACTGTACCCCAACATTCCTCAATAAATAGAGAGACTCATGGAACTGTACCCCAACATTCCTCAATAAATAGAGAGACTCATGGAACTGTACCCCAACATTCCTCAATAAATAGAGAGACTCATGGAACTGTACCCAACATTCCTCAATAAATAGAGTGAGACTCATGGAACTGTACCCCAACATTCTCAATAAATAGAGAGACTCATGGAACTGTACCCCAACATTCCTCAATAAATAGAGAGACTCATGGAACTGTACCCCAACATTCCTCAATAAATAGTGAGGACTCATGGAACTGTACCCCAACATTCCTCAATAAATAAGTGAGACTCATGGAACTGTACCCCAACATTCCTCAATAAATAGAGTGAGACTCATGGAACTGTACCCCAACATTCCTCAATAAATAGGTGAGACTCATGGAACTGTACCCCAACATTCCTCAATAAATAGAGAGACTCATGGAACTGTACCCCAACATTCCTCAATAAATAGAGAGACTCATGGAACTGTACCCCAACATTCCTCAATAAATAGGTGAGACTCATGGAACTGTACCCCAACATTCCTCAATAAATAGAGAGGCTCATGGAACTGTACCCCAACATTCCTCAATAAATAGAGAGACTCATGGAACTGTACCCCAACATTCCTCAATAAATAGAGAGACTCATGGAACTGTACCCAACATTCCTCAATAAATAGAGAGGCTCATGGAACTGTACCCCAACATTCCTCAATAAATAGAGAGACTCATGGAACTGTACCCCAACATTCCTCAATAAATAGTGAGGCTCATGGAACTGTACCCCAACATTCCTCAATAAATAGAGAGACTCATGGAACTGTACCCCAACATTCCTCAATAAATAGAGAGACTCATGGAACTGTACTCCAACATTCCTCAATAAATAGAGAGAGCTCATGGAACTGTACCCCAACATTCCTCAATAAATAGAGACTCATGGAACTGTACCCCAACATTCCTCAATAAATAGAGAGACTCATGGAACTGTACTCCAACATTCCTCAATAAATAGAGTGAGGCTCATGGAACTGTACTCCAACATTCCTCAATAAATAGAGTGAGACTCATGGAACTGTACCCCAACATTCCTCAATAAATAGAGAGACTCATGGAACTGTACTCCAACATTCCTCAATAAATAGAGTGAGGCTCATGGAACTGTACTCCAACATTCCTCAATAAATAGAGTGAGACTCATGGAACTGTACCCCAACATTCCTCAATAAATAGAGAGACTCATGGAACTGTACCCCAACATTCCTCAATAAATAGTGAGGCTCATGGAACTGTACCCCAACATTCCTCAATAAATAGAGAGACTCGTGGAACTGTACCCCAACATTCCTCAATAAATAGAGAGACTCATGGAACTGTAGCCCAACATTCCTCAATAAATACAGAGAGGCTCATGGAACTGTACCCCAACATTCCTCAATAAATAGAGACTCATGGAACTGTACCCCAACATTCCTCAATAAATAGAGAGACTCATGGAACTGTACTCCAACATTCCTCAATAAATAGAGTGAGGCTCATGGAACTGTACTCCAACATTCCTCAATAAATAGAGTGAGACACATGGAACTGTACCCCAACATTCCTCAATAAATAGTGAGGCTCATGGAACTGTACCCAACATTCCTCAATAAATAGAGTGAGACTCATGGAACTGTACCCCAACATTCGTCAATAAATAGAGTGAGACTCATGGAACTGTACCCCAACATTCCTCAATAAATAGAGAGAGACTCATGGAACTGTCCCCCAACATTCCTCAATAAATAGAGTGAGACTCATGGAACTGTACCCCAACATTCCTCAATAAATAGAGAGACTCATGGAACTGTACCCCAACATTCCTCAATAAATAGAGAGAGACTCATGGAACTGTACCCCAACATTCCTCAATAAATAGTGAGGCTCATGGAACTGTACCCCAACATTCCTCAATAAATACAGAGAGGCTCATGGAACTGTACCCCAACATTCCTCAATAAATAGAGAGGCTCATGGAACTGTACCCCAACATTCCTCAATAAATAGAGAGACTCATGGAACTGTACCCAACATTCCTCAATAAATAGAGAGAGACTCATGGAACTGTCCCTCAACATCCCTCAATAAATAGTGAGGCTCATGGAACTGTACCCCAACATTCCTCAATAAACAGAGTGAGACTCATGGAACTGTACCCAACATTCCTCAATAAATAGAGTGAGACTCATGGAACTGTACCCCAACATTCCTCAATAAATAGTGAGAGACTCATGGAACTGTACCCCAACATTCCTCAATAAATAGAGAGACTCATGGAACTGTAGCCCAACATTCCTCAATAAATAGAGAGAGCTCATGGAAATGTCCCCCAACATTCCTCAATAAATAGAGAAACTCATGGAACTGTACCCCAACATTCCTCAATAAATAGGGTGAGACTCATGGAACTCTATCCCAACATTCCTCAATAAATAAAGTGAGACTCATGGAACTCTATCCCAACATTTCTCAATAAATAGAGACTCATGGAACTGTACCCCAACATTCCTCAATAAATAGTGAGGCTCATGGAACTGTACCCCAACATTCTTCAATAAATAGAGTGAGACTCATGGAACTGTACCCCAACATTCCTCAATAAATAGAGACTCATGGAACTGTACCCAACATTCCTCAATAAATAGAGTGAGACTCATGGAACTGTACCCAACATTCCTCAATAAATAGACGCTCATGGAACTGTACCCCAACATTCCTCAATAAATAGAGTGAGACTCATGGAACTGTACCCAACATTCCTCAATAAATAGAGAGACTCATGGAACTGTACCCCAACATTCCTCAATAAATAGAGTGAGACTCATGGAACTGTACCCCAACATTCCTCAATAAATAGAGTGAGACTCATGGAACTGTACCCCAACATTCCTCAATAAATAGTGAGACTCATGGAACTGTACTCCAACATTCCTCAATAAATAGAGTGAGACTCATGGAACTGTACCCCAACATTCCTCAATAAATAGAGAGAGACTCATGGAACTGTCCCCAACATTCCTCAATAAATAGAGAGAGACTCATGGAACTGTCCCCCAACATTCCTCAATAAATAGAGAGACTCATGGAACTGTACCCCAACATTCCTCAATAAATAGGGTGAGACTCATGTACTGTACCCCAACATTCCTCAATAAATAGTGAGGCTCATGGAACTGCACCCCAACATTCCTCAATAAATAGAGAGACTCATGGAACTGTACCCCAACATTCCTCAATAAATAGAGAGACTCATGGAACTGTACCCCAACATTCCTCAATAAATAGAGAGGCTCATGGAACTGTACCCCAACATTCCTCAATAAATAGAGACTCATGGAACTGTACCCCAACATTCCTCAATAAATAGAGAGACTCATGGAACTGTACCCCAACATTCCTCAATAAATAGTGAGGCTCATGGAACTGTACCCCAACATTCCTCAATAAATAGTGAGGCTCATGGAACTGTACCCAACATTCCTCAATAAATAGAGTGAGACTCATGGAACTGTACCCCAACATTCGTCAATAAATAGAGAGACTCATGGAACTGTAGCCCAACATTCCTCAATAAATAGAGAGACTCATGGAACTGTACCCCAACATTCCTCAATAAATAGAGTGAGACTCATGGAACTGTCCCTCAACATCCCTCAATAAATAGTGAGGCTCATGGAACTGTACCCCAACGTTCCTCAATAAACAGAGTGAGACTCATGGAACTGTACCCAACATTCCTCAATAAATAGAGTGAGACTCATGGAACTGTACACCAACATTCCTCAATAAATAGTGAGAGACTCATGGAACTGTACCCCAACATTCCTCAATAAATAGAGAGACTCATGGAACTGTAGCCCAACATTCCTCAATAAATAGTGAGACTCATGGAACTGTACTCCAACATTCCTCAATAAATAGAGTGAGACTCATGGAACTGTACCCCAACATTCCTCAATAAATAGAGAGAGACTCATGGAACTGTCCCCAACATTCCTCAATAAATAGAGAGAGACTCATGGAACTGTACCCCAACATTCCTCAATAAATAGAGAGACTCATGGAACTGTACCCCAACATTCCTCAATAAATAGGGTGAGACTCATGGAACTGTACCCCAACATTCCTCAATAAATAGTGAGGCTCATGGAACTGTACCCCAACATTCCTCAATAAATAGAGAGACTCATGGAACTGTACCCCAACATTCCTCAATAAATAGAGAGACTCATGGAACTGTTCTCCAACATTCCTCAATAAATACAGAGAGGCTCATGGAACTGTACCCCAACATTCCTCAATAAATAGAGACTCATGGAACTGTACCCCAACATTCCTGAATAAATAGAGAGACTCATGGAACTGTACCCCAACATTCCTCAATAAATAGTGAGGCTCATGGAACTGTACCCCAACATTCCTCAATAAATAGTGAGGCTCATGGAACTGTACCCAACATTCCTCAATAAATAGAGTGAGACTCATGGAACTGTCCCCCAACATTCCTCAATAAATAGAGAGACTCATGGAACTGTACCCAACATTCCTCAATAAATAGAAAGTCTCATGGAACTGTACCCCAACATTCCTCAATAAATAGAGAGTCTCATGGAACTGTACCCCAACATTCCTCAATAAATAGAGTGAGACACATGGAACTGTACCCCAACATTCCTCAATAAATAGTGAGGCTCATGGAACTGTACCCAACATTCCTCAATAAATAGAGTGAGACTCATGGAACTGTACCCCAACATTCGTCAATAAATAGAGAGACTCATGGAACTGTAGCCCAACATTCCTCAATAAATAGGGAGACTCATGGAACTGTACCCCCAACATTCCTCAATAAATAGAGTGAGACTCATGGAACTGTCCCTCAACATCCCTCAATAAATAGTGAGGCTCATGGAACTGTACCCCAACGTTCCTCAATAAACAGAGTGAGACTCATGGAACTGTACCCAACATTCCTCAATAAATAGAGTGAGACTCATGGAACTGTACACCAACATTCCTCAATAAATAGTGAGAGACTCATGGAACTGTACCCCAACATTCCTCAATAAATAGAGAGACTCATGGAACTGTAGCCCAATATTCCTCAATAAATAGAGAAACTCATGGAACTGTACCCCAACATTCCTCAATAAATAGGGTGAGACTCATGGAACTCTATCCCAACATTCCTCAATAAATAAAGTGAGACTCATGGAACTCTATCCCAACATTTCTCAATAAATAGAGACTCATGGAACTGTACCCCAACATTCCTCAATAAATAGTGAGGCTCATGGAACTGTACCCCAACATTCTTCAATAAATAGAGTGAGACTCATGGAATTGTACCCCAACATTGCTCAATAAATAGACGCTCATGGAACTGTACCCCAACATTCCTCAATAAATAGAGTGAGACTCATGGAACTGTACCCCAACATTCCTCAATAAATAGAGTGAGACTCATGGAACTGTACCCAACATTCCTCAATAAATAGAGTGAGACTCATGGAACTGTACCCCAACATTCCTCAATAAATAGTGAGACTCATGGAACTGTACTCCAACATTCCTCAATAAATAGAGTGAGACTCATGGAATTGTACCCCAACATTCCTCAATAAATAGAGAGAGACTCATGGAACTGTCCCCCAACATTCCTCAATAAATAGAGAAACTCATGGAACTGTACCCCAACATTTCTTAATAAATAGAAAGCCTCAAGGAACTGTACCCCAACATTTCTCAATAAGTAGAGAGACTCATGGAACTGTACCCAACATTCCTCAATAAATAGAAAGTCTCATGGAACTGTACCCCAACATTTCTCAATAAATAGAGAGACTCATGGAACTGTACCCCAACATTCCTCAATAAATAGAGTGAGACTCATGGAACTGTACCCCAACATTCCTCAATAAATAGAGAGAGACTCATGGAACTGTACCCCAACATTCCTCAATAAATACAGTGAGGCTCATGGAACTGTTCTCCAACATTCCTCAATAAATACAGAGAGGCTCATGGAACTGTACCCCAACATTCCTCAATAAATAGCGAGGCTCATGGGACTGTACCCCAACATTCCTCAATAAATAGAGAGACTCATGGAACTGTAGCCCAACATTCCTCAATAAATAGAGAGAGACTCATGGAACTGTCCCTCAACATCCCTCAATAAATAGTGAGGCTCATGGAACTGTACCCCAACATTCCTCAATAAATAGAGAAACTCATGGAACTGTACCCCAACATTCCTCAATAAATAGGGTGAGACTCATGGAACTGTACCCCAACATTCCTCAATACATAGAGTGAGACTCATGGAACTGTATCCCAACATTTCTTAATAAATAGAAAGCCTCAAGGAACTGTACCCCAACATTTCTCAATAAGTAGAGAGACTCATGGAACTGTACCCAACATTCCTCAATAAATAGAAAGTCTCATGGAACTGTACCCCAACATTTCTCAATAAATAGAGAGTCTCATGGAACTGTACCCCAACATTGCTCAAGAAAGAGAGTGAGACTCATGGAACTGTACCCCAACATTCCTCAATAAATAGAGAGAGACTCATGGAACTGTACCCCAACATTCCTCAATAAATACAGTGAGGCTCATGGAACTGTTCTCCAACATTCCTCAATAAATACAGAGAGGCTCATGGAACTGTACCCCAACATTCCTCAATAAATAGCGAGGCTCATGGGACTGTACCCCAACATTCCTCAATAAATAGAGAGACTCATGGAACTGTAGCCCAACATTCCTCAATAAATAGAGAGAGACTCATGGAACTGTCCCTCAACATCCCTCAATAAATAGTGAGGCTCATGGAACTGTACCCCAACATTCCTCAATAAACAGAGTGAGACTCATGGAACTGTACCCAACATTCCTCAATAAATAGAGTGAGACTCATGGAACTGTACCCCAACATTCCTCAATAAATAGTGAGAGACTCATGGAACTGTACCCCAACATTCCTCAATAAATAGAGAGACTCATGGAACTGTAGCCCAACATTCCTCAATAAATAGAGAGAGTCATGGAAATGTCCCCCAACATTCCTCAATAAATAGAGAAACTCATGGAACTGTACCCCAACATTCCTCAATAAATAGGGTGAGACTCATGGAACTCTATCCCAACATTCCTCAATAAATAAAGTGAGACTCATGGAACTCTATCCCAACATTTCTCAATAAATAGAGACTCATGGAACTGTACCCCAACATTCCTCAATAAATAGTGAGGCTCATGGAACTGTACCCCAACATTCTCAATAAATAGAGTGAGACTCATGGAACTGTACCCCAACATTGCTCAATAAATAGAGAGCTCATGGAACTGTACCCCAACATTCCTCAATAAATAGAGTGAGACTCATGGAACTGTACCCCAACATTCCTCAATAAATAGAGTGAGACTCATGGAACTGTACCCCAACATTCCTCAATAAATAGTGAGACTCATGGAACTGTACCCAACATTCCTCAATAAATAGAGTGAGACTCATGGAACTGTACCCCAACATTCCTCAATAAATAGAGAGAGACTCATGGAACTGTCCCCAACATTCCTCAATAAATAGAGAGAGACTCATGGAACTGTACCCCAACATTCCTCAATAAATAGAGAACTCATGGAACTGTACCCCAACATTCCTCAATAAATAGGTGAGACTCATGGAACTGTACCCCAACATTCCTCAATAAATAGTGAGACTCATGGAACTGTACCCCAACATTCCTCAATAAATAGAGAGACTCATGGAACTGTACCCCAACATTCCTCAATAAATAGAGAGACTCATGGAACTGTTCTCCAACATTCCTCAATAAATAGAGAGGCTCATGGAACTGTACCCCAACATTCCTCAATAAATAGAGACTCATGGAACTGTACCCCAACATTCCTCAATAAATAGAGAGACTCATGGAACTGTACTCCAACATTCCTCAATAAATAGAGTGAGGCTCATGGAACTGTACTCCAACATTCCTCAATAAATAGAGAGACTCATGGAACTGTACCCCAACATTCCTCAATAAATAGTGAGACTCATGGAACTGTACCCCAACATTCCTCAATAAATAGAGAGACTCATGGAACTGTACCCCAACATTCCTCAATAAATAGAGTGAGGCTCATGGAACTGTACCCCAACATTCCTCAATAAATAGAGAGACTCATGGAACTGTACCCCAACATTCCTCAATAAATAGTGAGGCTCATGGAACTGTACCCCAACATTCCTCAATAAATAGAGAGACTCATGGAACTGTACCCCAACATTCCTCAATAAATAGAGAGACTCATGGAACTGTACCCCAACATTCCTCAATAAATAGAGAGAGACTCATGGAACTGTCCCCCAACATTCCTCAATAAATAGAGAGACTCATGGAACTGTACCCCAACATTCCTCAATAAATAGAGTGAGACTCATGGAACTGTACCCCAACATTCCTCAATAAATAGTGAGACTCATGGAACTGTACCCCAACATTCCTCAATAAATAGAGAGACTCATGGAACTGTACCCCAACATTCCTCAATAAATAGAGAGACTCATGGAACTGTACCCAACATTCCTCAATAAATAGAGAGACTCATGGAACTGTACCCCAACATTCCTCAATAAATAGAGAGACTCATGGAACTGTACCCCAACATTCCTCAATAAATAGAGAGACTCATGGAACTGTACCCAACATTCCTCAATAAATAGAGTGAGACTCATGGAACTGTAGCCCAACATTCCTCAATAAATAGAGAGACTCATGGAACTGTACCCCAACATTCCTCAATAAATAGTGAGGCTCATGGAACTGTACCCCAACATTCCTCAATAAATAGAGAGACTCATGGAACTGTACCCCAACATTCCTCAATAAATAGAGTGAGACTCATGGAACTGTACCCCAACATTCCTCAATAAATAGAGAGACTCATGGAACTGTACCCCAACATTCCTCAATAAATAGAGAGACTCATGGAACTGTACCCCAACATTCCTCAATAAATAGAGAGACTCATGGAACTGTACCCCAACATTCCTCAATAAATAGAGAGACTCATGGAACTGTACCCCAACATTCCTCAATAAATAGAGAGAGCTCATGGAACTGTACCCCAACATTCCTCAATAAATAGAGAGACTCATGGAACTGTACCCCAACATTCCTCAATAAATAGAGAGACTCATGGAACTGTACCCCAACATTCCTCAATAAATAGAGTGAGCTCATGGAACTGTACCCCAACATTCCTCAATAAATAGAGTGAGACTCATGGAACTGTACCCCAACATTCCTCAATAAATAGTGAGACTCATGGAACTGTACCCAACATTCCTCAATAAATAGAGTGAGACTCATGGAACTGTACCCCAACATTCCTCAATAAATAGAGAGACTCATGGAACTGTAGCCCAACATTCCTCAATAAATAGAGAGACTCATGGAACTGTACCCCAACATTCCTCAATAAATAGAGTGAGACTCATGGAACTGTACCCCAACATTCCTCAATAAATAGAGAGACTCATGGAACTGTACCCCAACATTCCTCAATAAATAGAGTGAGACTCATGGAACTGTACCCCAACATTCCTCAATAAATAGAGTGAGACTCATGGAACTGTACCCCAACATTCCTCAATAAATAGAGAGAGACTCATGGAACTGTACCCCAACATTCCTCAATAAATAGAGTGAGACTCATGGAACTGTACCCCAACATTCCTCAATAAATAGAGAGAGACTCATGGAACTGTACCCCAACATTCCTCAATAAATAGAGAGACTCATGGAACTGTACCCCAACATTCCTCAATAAATAGAGTGAGACTCATGGAACTGTACCCAACATTCCTCAATAAATAGAGTGAGACTCATGGAACTGTACCCCAACATTCCTCAATAAATAGAGAGACTCATGGAACTGTACCCCAACATTCCTCAATAAATAGAGTGAGACTCATGGAACTGTACCCCAACATTCCTCAATAAATAGAGAGACTCATGGAACTGTACCCCAACATTCCTCAATAAATAGGTGAGACTCATGGAACTGTACCCCAACATTCCTCAATAAATAGAGTGAGACTCATGGAACTGTACCCAACATTCCTCAATAAATAGAGAGACTCATGGAACTGTACCCCAACATTCCTCAATAAATAGAGAGACTCATGGAACTGTACCCAACATTCCTCAATAAATAGAGAGACTCATGGAACTGTACCCCAACATTCCTCAATAAATAGAGAGTCTCATGGAACTGTACCCCAACATTCCTCAATAAATAGAGAGACTCATGGAACTGTACCCCAACATTCCTCAATAAATAGAGAGAGACTCATGGAACTGTACCCCAACATTCCTCAATAAATAGAGTGAGACTCATGGAACTGTACCCCAACATTCCTCAATAAATAGAGAGGACTCATGGAACTGTACCCCAACATTCCTCAATAAATAGAGAGACTCATGGAACTGTACCCCAACATTCCTCAATAAATAGTGAGGCTCATGGAACTGTACCCCAACATTCCTCAATAAATAGAGTGAGACTCATGGAACTGTACCCAACATTCCTCAATAAATAGAGTGAGACTCATGGAACTGTACCCCAACATTCCTCAATAAATAGAGAGACTCATGGAACTGTACCCCAACATTCCTCAATAAATAGAGAGACTCATGGAACTGTACCCCAACATTCCTCAATAAATAGAGAGACTCATGGAACTGTACCCCAACATTCCTCAATAAATAGAGAGAGACTCATGGAACTGTACCCCAACATTCCTCAATAAATAGTGAGGCTCATGGAACTGTACCCCAACATTCCTCAATAAATAGAGAGACTCATGGAACTGTACCCCAACATTCTCAATAAATAGAGAGACTCATGGAACTGTACCCCAACATTCCTCAATAAATAGTGAGGCTCATGGAACTGTACCCCAACATTCTTCAATAAATAGAGTGAGACTCATGGAACTGTACCCCAACATTCCTCAATAAATAGTGAGACTCATGGAACTGTACTCCAACATTCCTCAATAAATAGAGTGAGACTCATGGAATTGTACCCCAACATTCCTCAATAAATAGAGAGAGACTCATGGAACTGTCCCCAAACATTCCTCAATAAATAGGGTGAGACTCATGGAACTGTACCCCAACATTCCTCAATACATAGAGTGAGACTCATGGAACTGTATCCCAACATTTCTCAATAAATAGAAAGTCTCAAGGAACTGTACCCCAACATTCCTCAATAAATAGAGAGACTCATGGAACTGTACCCAA
This sequence comes from Squalus acanthias, assembly GCA_030390025.1. Taxonomy (NCBI): domain Eukaryota; kingdom Metazoa; phylum Chordata; class Chondrichthyes; order Squaliformes; family Squalidae; genus Squalus; species Squalus acanthias. Next base: position 33,144 of record JASTWF010000241.1, read on the forward strand.
CATTCCTCAATAAATAGCAAGTCTCATGGAACTGTACCCCAACATTCTCAATAAATAGAGAGTCTCATGGAACTGTACCCCAACATTCCTCAAGAAATAGAGTGAGACTCATGGAACTGTACCCCAACATTCCTCAATAAATAGAGAGAGACTCATGGAACTGTACCCCAACATTCCTCAATAAATACAGTGAGGCTCATGGAACTGTACTCCAACATTCCTCAATAAATAGAGAGAGGCTCATGGAACTGTACCCCAACATTCCTCAATAAATAGAGAGACTCATGGAACTGTACCCCAACATTCCTCAATAAATAGTGAGGCTCATGGAACTGTACCCCAACATTCCTCAATAAATAGAGTGAGACTCATGGAACTGTACCCAACATTCCTCAATAAATAGAGTGAGACTCATGGAACTGTACCCCAACATTCCTCAATAAATAGAGAGACTCATGGAACTGTACCCAACATTCCTCAATAAATAGAGAGACTCATGGAACTGTAGCCCCAACATTCCTCAATAAATAGAGAGAGACTCATGGAACTGTACCCCAACATTCCTCAATAAATAGAGAGGCTCATGGAACTGTACCCCAACATTCCTCAATAAATAGAGAGACTCATGGAACTGTACCCCAACATTCCTCAATAAATAGAGAGACTCATGGAACTGTACCCCAACATTCCTCAATAAATAGAGAGACTCATGGAACTGTACCCCAACATTCCTCAATAAATAGAGAGACTCATGGAACTGTACCCCAACATTCCTCAATAAATAGAGAGACTCATGGAACTGTACCCCAACATTCCTCAATAAATAGAGTGAGACTCATGGAACTGTACCCCAACATTCCTCAATAAATAGAGTGAGACTCATGGAACTGTACCCAACATTCCTCAATAAATAGAGTGAGACTCATGGAACTGTACCCCAACATTCCTCAATAAATAGAGAGACTCATGGAACTGTACCCCAACATTCCTCAATAAATAGAGTGAGACTCATGGAACTGTACCCCAACATTCCTCAATAAATAGAGAGAGACTCATGGAACTGTACCCCAACATTCCTCAATAAATAGAGAGACTCATGGAACTGTACCCCAACATTCCTCAATAAATAGAGTGAGACTCATGGAACTGTACCCCAACATTCCTCAATAAATAGAGAGGCTCATGGAACTGTACCCCAACATTCCTCAATAAATAGAGTGAGACTCATGGAACTGTACCCCAACATTCCTCAATAAATAGAGAGACTCATGGAACTGTACCCCAACATTCCTCAATAAATAGTGAGACTCATGGAACTGTACCCCAACATTCCTCAATAAATAGAGTGAGACTCATGGAACTGTACCCCAACATTCCTCAATAAATAGTGAGACTCATGGAACTGTACCCCAACATTCCTCAATAAATAGAGTGAGACTCATGGAACTGTACCCAACATTCCTCAATAAATAGAGTGAGACTCATGGAACTGTACCCCAACATTCCTCAATAAATAGTGAGACTCATGGAACTGTACCCCAACATTCCTCAATAAATAGAGTGAGACTCATGGAACTGTACCCCAACATTCCTCAATAAATAGTGAGACTCATGGAACTGTACCCCAACATTCCTCAATAAATAGAGTGAGACTCATGGAACTGTACCCCAACATTCCTCAATAAATAGAGAGAGACTCATGGAACTGTACCCCAACATTCCTCAATAAATAGAGAGAGACTCATGGAACTGTACCCCAACATTCCTCAATAAATAGAGAGACTCATGGAACTGTACCCCAACATTCCTCAATAAATAGAGAGACTCATGGAACTGTACCCCAACATTCCTCAATAAATAGTGAGGCTCATGGAACTGTACCCCAACATTCCTCAATAAATAGAGAGACTCATGGAACTGTACCCCAACATTCCTCAATAAATAGAGAGACTCATGGAACTGTACCCAACATTCCTCAATAAATAGAGAGACTCATGGAACTGTACCCCAACATTCCTCAATAAATAGAGTGAGACTCATGGAACTGTACCCCAACATTCCTCAATAAATAGAGTGAGACTCATGGAACTGTACCCCAACATTCCTCAATAAATAGTGAGGCTCATGGAACTGTACCCCAACATTCCTCAATAAATAGAGAGACTCATGGAACTGTACCCCAACATTCCTCAATAAATAGTGAGGCTCATGGAACTGTACCCCAACATTCCTCAATAAATAGAGAGACTCATGGAACTGTACCCCAACATTCCTCAATAAATAGAGAGAGACTCATGGAACTGTACCCCAACATTCCTCAATAAATAGAGAGACTCATGGAACTGTACCCCAACATTCCTCAATAAATAGAGAGACTCATGGAACTGTACCCCAACATTCCTCAATAAATAGTGAGGCTCATGGAACTGTACCCCAACATTCCTCAATAAATAGAGAGACTCATGGAACTGTACCCCAACATTCCTCAATAAATAGAGAGACTCATGGAACTGTACCCAACATTCCTCAATAAATAGAGAGACTCATGGAACTGTACCCCAACATTCCTCAATAAATAGAGACTCATGGAACTGTACCCCAACATTCCTCAATAAATAGAGAGACTCATGGAACTGTACCCCAACATTCCTCAATAAATAGAGTGAGACTCATGGAACTGTACCCAACATTCCTCAATAAATAGAGTGAGACTCATGGAACTGTACCCCAACATTCCTCAATAAATAGTGAGGCTCATGGAACTGTACCCCAACATTCCTCAATAAATAGAGAGACTCATGGAACTGTACCCCAACATTCCTCAATAAATAGTGAGGCTCATGGAACTGTACCCCAACATTTCTCAATAAATAGAGAGTCTCATGGAACTGTACCCCAACATTCCTCAATAAATAGAGTGAGACTCATGGAACTGTACCCCAACATTCCTCAATAAATAGAGAGAGACTCATGGAACTGTACCCCAACATTCCTCAATAAATACAGTGAGGCTCATGGAACTGTACTCCAACATTCCTCAATAAATACAGAGAGGCTCATGGAACTGTACCCCAACATTCCTCAATAAATAGAGAGGCTCATGGAACTGTACCCCAACATTCCTCAATAAATAGAGAGACTCATGGAACTGTACCCAACATTCCTCAATAAATAGAGAGAGACTCATGGAACTGTACCCCAACATTCCTCAATAAATAGAGAGACTCATGGAACTGTACCCCAACATTCCTCAATAAATAGAGAGACTCATGGAACTGTACCCCAACATTCCTCAATAAATAGAGAGACTCATGGAACTGTACCCCAACATTCCTCAATAAATAGAGAGAGACTCATGGAACTGTACCCCAACATTCCTCAATAAATAGTGAGACTCATGGAACTGTACCCCAACATTCCTCAATAAATAGAGACTCATGGAACTGTACCCCAACATTCCTCAATAAATAGAGAGACTCATGGAACTGTACCCCAACATTCCTCAATAAATAGAGTGAGACTCATGGAACTGTACCCCAACATTCCTCAATAAATAGTGAGACTCATGGAACTGTACCCCAACATTCCTCAATAAATAGAGTGAGACTCATGGAACTGTACCCCAACATTCCTCAATAAATAGAGTGAGACTCATGGAACTGTACCCCAACATTCCTCAATAAATAGAGAGACTCATGGAACTGTACCCCAACATTCCTCAATAAATAGAGTGAGACTCATGGAACTGTACCCCAACATTCCTCAATAAATAGTGAGGACTCATGGAACTGTACCCCAACATTCCTCAATAAATAGAGTGAGACTCATGGAACTGTACCCCAACATTCCTCAATAAATAGAGAGAGACTCATGGAACTGTACCCCAACATTCCTCAATAAATAGAGAGAGACTCATGGAACTGTACCCCAACATTCCTCAATAAATAGAGAGACTCATGGAACTGTACCCCAACATTCCTCAATAAATAGAGAGACTCATGGAACTGTACCCCAACATTCCTCAATAAATAGTGAGACTCATGGAACTGTACCCCAACATTCCTCAATAAATAGAGAGACTCATGGAACTGTACCCCAACATTCCTCAATAAATAGAGAGACTCATGGAACTGTACCCCAACATTCCTCAATAAATAGAGAGACTCATGGAACTGTACCCCAACATTCCTCAATAAATAGAGAGACTCATGGAACTGTACCCCAACATTCCTCAATAAATAGAGTGAGACTCATGGAACTGTACCCCAACATTCCTCAATAAATAGAGAGACTCATGGAACTGTACCCCAACATTCCTCAATAAATAGTGAGACTCATGGAACTGTACCCCAACATTCCTCAATAAATAGAGAGACTCATGGAACTGTACCCCAACATTCCTCAATAAATAGAGAGACTCATGGAACTGTACCCCAACATTCCTCAATAAATAGAGAGAGACTCATGGAACTGTACCCCAACATTCCTCAATAAATAGAGAGAGACTCATGGAACTGTACCCCAACATTCCTCAATAAATAGAGAGACTCATGGAACTGTACCCCAACATTCCTCAATAAATAGTGAGGCTCATGGAACTGTACCCCAACATTCCTCAATAAATAGAGAGACTCATGGAACTGTACCCCAACATTCCTCAATAAATAGAGAGACTCATGGAACTGTACCCAACATTCCTCAATAAATAGAGAGGCTCATGGAACTGTACCCCAACATTCCTCAATAAATAGAGAGACTCATGGAACTGTACCCCAACATTCCTCAATAAATAGAGAGACTCATGGAACTGTACCCCAACATTCCTCAATAAATAGAGTGAGCTCATGGAACTGTACCCAACATTCCTCAATAAATAGAGTGAGACTCATGGAACTGTACCCCAACATTCCTCAATAAATAGTGAGGCTCATGGAACTGTACCCCAACATTCCTCAATAAATAGAGAGACTCATGGAACTGTACCCCAACATTCCTCAATAAATAGAGAGGCTCATGGAACTGTACCCCAACATTCTCAATAAATAGAGAGACTCATGGAACTGTACCCCAACATTCCTCAATAAATAGAGTGAGACTCATGGAACTGTACCCCAACATTCCTCAATAAATAGAGAGAGACTCATGGAACTGTACCCCAACATTCCTCAATAAATAGAGTGAGCTCATGGAACTGTTCCCCAACATTCCTCAATAAATAGAGAGGCTCATGGAACTGTACCCCAACATTCCTCAATAAATAGTGAGGCTCATGGAACTGTACCCCAACATTCCTCAATAAATAGAGTGAGACTCATGGAACTGTACCCAACATTCCTCAATAAATAGAGTGAGACTCATGGAACTGTACCCCAACATTCCTCAATAAATAGAGAGACTCATGGAACTGTACCCCAACATTCCTCAATAAATAGAGAGACTCATGGAACTGTAGCCCAACATTCCTCAATAAATAGAGAGACTCATGGAACTGTAGCCCAACATTCCTCAATAAATAGAGAGAGACTCATGGAACTGTACCCCAACATTCCTCAATAAATAGTGAGGCTCATGGAACTGTACCCCAACATTCCTCAATAAATAAGTGAGACTCATGGAACTGTACCCAACATTCTCAATAAATAGAGAGACTCATGGAACTGTACCCCAACATTCCTCAATAAATAGTGAGGCTCATGGAACTGTACCCCAACATTCCTCAATAAATAGAGTGAGACTCATGGAACTGTACCCCAACATTCCTCAATAAATAGTGAGGCTCATGGAACTGTACCCCAACATTCCTCAATAAATAGAGTGAGACTCATGGAACTGTACCCCAACATTCCTCAATAAATAGAGAGACTCATGGAACTGTACCCAACATTCCTCAATAAATAGAGAGACTCATGGAACTGTACCCCAACATTCCTCAATAAATAGAGAGGCTCATGGAACTGTACCCCAACATTCCTCAATAAATAGTGAGGCTCATGGAACTGTACCCCAACATTCCTCAATAAATAGAGTGAGACTCATGGAACTGTACCCAACATTCCTCAATAAATAGAGTGAGACTCATGGAACTGTACCCCAACATTCCTCAATAAATAGAGAGACTCATGGAACTGTACCCCAACATTCCTCAATAAATAGAGAGACTCATGGAACTGTAGCCCAACATTCCTCAATAAATAGAGAGACTCATGGAACTGTAGCCCAACATTCCTCAATAAATCGAGAGAGACTCATGGAACTGTACCCCAACATTCCTCAATAAATAGTGAGGCTCATGGAACTGTACCCCAACATTCCTCAATAAATAAGTGAGACTCATGGAACTGTATCCCAACATTCTCAATAAATAGAGACTCATGGAACTGTACCCCAACATTCCTCAATAAATAGTGAGGCTCATGGAACTGTACCCCAACATTCCTCAATAAATAGAGTGAGACTCATGGAACTGTACCCCAACATTCGTCAATAAATAGAGACGCTCATGGAACTGTACCCCAACATTCCTCAATAAATAGAGTGAGACTCATGGAACTGTACCCCAACATTCCTCAATAAATAGAGTGAGACTCATGGAACTGTACCCAACATTCCTCAATAAATAGAGTGAGACTCATGGAACTGTACCCCAACATTCCTCAATAAATAGTGAGACTCATGGAACTGTACCCCAACATTCCTCAATAAATAGAGTGAGACTCATGGAACTGTACCCCAACATTCCTCAATAAATAGAGAGAGACTCATGGAACTGTACCCCAACATTCCTCAATAAATAGAGAGACTCATGGAACTGTACCCCAACATTCCTCAATAAATAGGTGAGACTCATGGAACTGTACCCCAACATTCCTCAATAAATAGAGAGACTCATGGAACTGTACTCCAACATTCCTCAATAAATAGAGAGAGCTCATGGAACTGTACCCCAACATTCCTCAATAAATAGAGAGACTCATGGAACTGTACCCAACATTCCTCAATAAATAGAGTGAGACTCATGGAACTGTACCCAACATTCCTCAATAAATAGAGTGAGACTCATGGAACTGTACCCCAACATTCCTCAATAAATAGTGAGGCTCATGGAACTGTACCCCAACATTCCTCAATAAATAGAGAGACTCATGGAACTGTACCCCAACATTCCTCAATAAATAGTGAGGCTCATGGAACTGTACCCCAACATTCCTCAATAAATAGTGAGGCTCATGGAACTGTACCCCAACATTCCTCAATAAATAGAGAGACTCATGGAACTGTACCCCAACATTGCCTCAATAAATAGAGTGAGACTCATGGAACTGTACCCCAACATTCCTCAATAAATAGAGAGAGACTCATGGAACTGTACCCCAACATTCCTCAATAAATACAGTGAGGCTCATGGAACTGTTCTCCAACATTCCTCAATAAATACAGAGAGGCTCATGGAACTGTACCCCAACATTCCTCAATAAATAGTGAGGCTCATGGAACTGTACCCCAACATTCCTCAATAAATAGAGTGAGACTCATGGAACTGTACCCAACATTCCTCAATAAATAGAGTGAGACTCATGGAACTGTACCCCAACATTCCTCAATAAATAGAGAGACTCATGGAACTGTACCCCAACATTCCTCAATAAATAGAGAGACTCATGGAACTGTACCCAACATTCCTCAATAAATAGAGAGACTCATGGAACTGTACCCAACATTCCTCAATAAATAGAGAGAGACTCATGGAACTGTACCCAACATTCCTCAATAAATAGTGAGGCTCATGGAACTGTACCCCAACATTCCTCAATAAATAAGTGAGACTCATGGAACTGTATCCCAACATTCCTCAATAAATAGAGAGACTCATGGAACTGTACCCCAACATTCCTCAATAAATAGTGAGGCTCATGGAACTGTACCCCAACATTCTCAATAAATAGAGTGAGACTCATGGAACTGTCCCCAACATTCCTCAATAAATAGTGAGACTCATGGAACTGTACCCCAACATTCCTCAATAAATAGAGTGAGACTCATGGAACTGTACCCCAACATTCCTCAATAAATAGTGAGGCTCATGGAACTGTACCCAACATTCCTCAATAAATAGAGAGACTCATGGAACTGTACCCCAACATTCCTCAATAAATAGAGAGGCTCATGGAACTGTACCCCAACATTCCTCAATAAATAGCGAGGCTCATGGAACTGTACCCCAACATTCCTCAATAAATAGTGAGACTCATGGAACTGTACCCCAACATTCCTCAATAAATAGAGAGACTCATGGAACTGTACCCCAACATTCCTCAATAAATAGAGTGAGACTCATGGAACTGTACCCCAACATTCCTCAATAAATAGAGAGACTCATGGAACTGTACCCCAACATTCCTCAATAAATAGAGTGAGCTCATGGAACTGTACCCCAACATTCCTCAATAAATAGAGAGACTCATGGAACTGTACCCCAACATTCCTCAATAAATAGTGAGGCTCATGGAACTGTACCCCAACATTCCTCAATAAATAGAGTGAGACTCATGGAACTGTACCCAACATTCCTCAATAAATAGAGTGAGACTCATGGAACTGTACCCCAACATTCCTCAATAAATAGAGAGACTCATGGAACTGTACCCCAACATTCCTCAATAAATAGAGAGACTCATGGAACTGTACCCCAACATTCCTCAATAAATAGAGAGACTCATGGAACTGTACCCAACATTCCTCAATAAATAGAGAGAGACTCATGGAACTGTACCCCAACATTCCTCAATAAATAGTGAGGCTCATGGAACTGTACCCCAACATTCCTCAATAAATAGAGTGAGACTCATGGAACTGTACCCAACATTCCTCAATAAATAGAGAGACTCATGGAACTGTACCCCAACATTCCTCAATAAATAGAGAGACTCATGGAACTGTACCCCAACATTCCTCAATAAATAGAGTGAGACTCATGGAACTGTACCCCAACATTCCTCAATAAATAGAGAGGACTCATGGAACTGTACCCCAACATTCCTCAATAAATAGAGTGAGACTCATGGAACTGTACCCCAACATTCCTCAATAAATAGAGAGAGCTCATGGAACTGTACCCCAACATTCCTCAATAAATAGAGAGGCTCATGGAACTGTACCCCAACATTCCTCAATAAATAGAGAGACTCATGGACTGTACCCCAACATTCCTCAATAAATAGTGAGGCTCATGGAACTGTACCCCAACATTCCTCAATAAATAGAGTGAGACTCATGGAACTGTACCCAACATTCCTCAATAAATAGAGTGAGACTCATGGAACTGTACCCCAACATTCGTCAATAAATAGAGAGACTCATGGAACTGTACCCCAACATTCCTCAATAAATAGAGAGACTCATGGAACTGTAGCCCAACATTCCTCAATAAATAGAGAGACTCATGGAACTGTAGCCCAACATTCCTCAATAAATAGAGAGAGACTCATGGAACTGTCCCTCAACATCCCTCAATAAATAGTGAGGCTCATGGAACTGTACCCCAACATTCCTCAATAAATAAAGTGAGACTCATGGAACTCTATCCCAACATTTCTCAATAAATAGAGACTCATGGAACTGTACCCCAACATTCCTCAATAAATAGTGAGGCTCATGGAACTGTACCCCAACATTCTTCAATAAATAGAGTGAGACTCATGGAATTGTACCCCAACATTGCTCAATAAATAGACGCTCATTGAACTGTACCCCAACATTCCTCAATAAATAGAGTGAGACTCATGGAACTGTACCCCAACATTCCTCAATAAATAGAGTGAGACTCATGGAACTGTACCCAACATTCCTCAATAAATAGAGTGAGACTCATGGAACTGTACCCCAACATTCCTCAATAAATAGTGAGACTCATGGAACTGTACCCCAACATTCCTCAATAAATAGTGAGGACTCATGGAACTGTACCCCAACATTCCTCAATAAATAGAGAGACTCATGGAACTGTACCCCAACATTCCTCAATAAATAGAGTGAGACTCATGGAACTGTACCCCAACATTCCTCAATAAATAGGGTGAGACTCATGGAACTGTACCCCAACATTCCTCAATAAATAGAGAGACTCATGGAACTGTTCTCCAACATTCCTCAATAAATACAGAGAGGCTCATGGAACTGTACCCCAACATTCCTCAATAAATAGAGAGACTCATGGAACTGTACTCCAACATTCCTCAATAAATAGAGTGAGGCTCATGGAACTGTACTCCAACATTCCTCAATAAATAGAGTGAGACTCATGGAACTGTACCCCAACATTCCTCAATAAATAGTGAGGCTCATGGAACTGTACCCCAACATTCCTGAATAAATAGAGAGACTCATGGAACTGTACCCCAACATTCCTCAATAAATAGTGAGGCTCATGGAACTGTACCCCAACATTCCTCAATAAATAGTGAGGCTCATGGAACTGTACCCCAACATTTCTCAATAAATAGAGAGTCTCATGGAACTGTACCCCAACATTGCTCAAGAAAGAGAGTGAGACTCATGGAACTGTACCCCAACATTCCTCAATAAATAGAGAGAGACTCATGGAACTGTACCCCAACATTCCTCAATAAATACAGTGAGGCTCATGGAACTGTTCTCCAACATTCCTCAATAAATACAGAGAGGCTCATGGAACTGTACCCCAACATTCCTCAATAAATAGTGAGGCTCATGGAACTGTACCCCAACATTCCTCAATAAATAGAGTGAGACTCATGGAACTGTACCCAACATTCCTCAATAAATAGAGTGAGACTCATGGAACTGTACCCCAACATTCGTCAATAAATAGAGAGACTCATGGAACTGTACCCCAACATTCCTCAATAAATAGAGAGACTCATGGAACTGTAGCCCAACATTCCTCAATAAATAGAGAGACTCATGGAACTGTAGCCCAACATTCCTCAATAAATCGAGAGAGACTCATGGAACTGTCCCTCAACATCCCTCAATAAATAGTGAGGCTCATGGAACTGTACCCCAACATTCCTCAATAAATAAAGTGAGACTCATGGAACTCTATCCCAACATTTCTCAATAAATAGAGACTCATGGAACTGTACCCCAACATTCCTCAATAAATAGTGAGGCTCATGGAACTGTACCCCAACATTCTTCAATAAATAGAGTGAGACTCATGGAATTGTACCCCAACATTGCTCAATAAATAGTGAGGCTCATGGAACTGTACCCCAACATTCCTCAATAAATAGAGTGAGACTCATGGAACTGTACCCCAACATTCCTCAATAAATACAGTGAGGCTCATGGAACTGTTCTCCAACATTCCTCAATAAATACAGAGAGGCTCATGGAACTGTACCCCAACATTCCTCAATAAATAGCGAGGCTCATGGGACTGTACCCCAACATTCCTCAATAAATAGTGAGGCTCATGGAACTGTACCCCAACATTCCTCAATAAATAGAGTGAGACTCATGGAACTGTACCCAACATTCCTCAATAAATAGAGTGAGACTCATGGAACTGTACCCCAACATTCGTCAATAAATAGAGAGACTCATGGAACTGTACCCCAACATTCCTCAATAAATAGAGAGACTCATGGAACTGTAGCCCAACATTCCTCAATAAATAGAGAGACTCATGGAACTGTAGCCCAACATTCCTCAATAAATCGAGAGAGACTCATGGAACTGTCCCTCAACATCCCTCAATAAATAGTGAGGCTCATGGAACTGTACCCCAACATTCCTCAATAAATAGTGAGGCTCATGGAACTGTACCCCAACATTCTTCAATAAATAGAGTGAGACTCATGGAATTGTACCCCAACATTGCTCAATAAATAGACGCTCATTGAACTGTACCCCAACATTCCTCAATAAATAGAGTGAGACTCATGGAACTGTACCCCAACATTCCTCAATAAATAGAGTGAGACTCATGGAACTGTACCCAACATTCCTCAATAAATAGAGTGAGACTCATGGAACTGTACCCCAACATTCCTCAATAAATAGTGAGACTCATGGAACTGTACTCCAACATTCCTCAATAAATAGAGTGAGACTCATGGAATTGTACCCCAACATTCCTCAATAAATAGAGAGAGACTCATGGATCTGTCCCCCAACATTCCTCAATAAATAGAGAAACTCATGGAACTGTACCCCAACATTCCTCAATAAATAGGGTGAGACTCATGGAACTGTACCCCAACATTCCTCAATAAATAGAGAGACTCATGGAACTGTTCTCCAACATTCCTCAATAAATACAGAGAGGCTCATGGAACTGTACCCCAACATTCCTCAATAAATAGAGAGACTCATGGAACTGTACTCCAACATTCCTCAATAAATAGAGTGAGGCTCATGGAACTGTACTCCAACATTCCTCAATAAATAGAGTGAGACTCATGGAACTGTACCCCAACATTCCTCAATAAATAGTGAGGCTCATGGAACTGTACCCCAACATTCCTGAATAAATAGAGAGACTCATGGAACTGTACCCCAACATTCCTCAATAAATAGTGAGGCTCATGGAACTGTACCCCAACATTCCTCAATAAATAGTGAGGCTCATGGAACTGTACCCAACATTCCTCAATAAATAGAGTGAGACTCATGGAACTGTCCCCCAACATTCCTCAATAAATAGAGAGACTCATGGAACTGTACCCAACATTTCTCAATAAATAGAGAGTCTCATGGAACTGTACCCCAACATTGCTCAAGAAAGAGAGTGAGACTCATGGAACTGCACCCCAACATTCCTCAATAAATAGAGAGAGACTCATGGAACTGTACCCCAACATTCCTCAATAAATAGTGAGGCTCATGGAACTGTACCCCAACATTCCTCAATAAATAGGGAGACCCATGGAACTGTACCCCAACATTCCTCAATAAATAGAGAGAGACTCATGGAACTGTCCCCCAACATTCCTCAATAAATAGAGTGAGACTCATGGAACTGTACCCCAACATTCCTCAATAAATAGAGTGAGACTCATGGAACTGTCCCCCAACATCCCTCAATAAATAGAGAGAGAGACTCATGGAACTGTCCCCTGACATTTTTCAATAAATGGAGAGACTCATGGAACTGTACCCCAACATTCCTCAATAAATAGAGTGTGACTCATGGAACTGTACCCCAACATTCCTCAATAAATAGAGAGACTCATGGAACTGTACCCCAACATTCCTCAATAAATAGAGTGAGACTCATGGAACTGTACCCAACATTCCTCAATAAATAGAGAGAGACTCATGGAACTGTACCCCAACATTCCTCAATAAATAGAGTGAGACTCATGGAACTGTACCCCAACATTCCTCAATAAATAGTGAGAGACTCATGGAACTGTACCCCAACATTCTTCAATAAATGGAGAGACTCATGGAACTGTAGCCCAACATTCCTCAATAAATAGAGAGACTCATGGAACTGTACCCAACATTCCTCAATAAATAGAGTGAGACTCATGGAACTGTACCCCAACATTCCTCAATAAATAGAGTGAGACTCATGGAACTGTACCCCAACATTCCTCAATAAATAGAGTGAGACTCATGGAACTGTACCCCAACATTCCTCAATACATAGAGTGAGACTCATGGAACTCTATCCCGACATTTCTCAATAAATAGAGTGAGACTCATGGAACTCTATCCCAATATTCCTCAATAAATAAAGTGAGACTCGTGTAACTGTATCCCAACATTTCTCAATAAATAGAGAGAGACTCATGGAAGTGTACCCCAACATTCCTCAATAAATAGAGAGATTCATGGAACTGTTGCCCAACATTCCTCAATAAATAGTGAGGCTCATGGAACTGTACCCCAACATTCCTCAATAAATAGAGAGAGACTCATGGAACTGTCCCCCAACATTCCTCAATAAATAGGGTGAGACTCATGGAACTGTACCCCAACATTCCTCAATAAATAGTGAGGCTCATGGAACTGTACCCCAACATTCCTCAATAAATAGAGAGACTCATGGAACTGTACCCCAACATTCCTCAATAAATAGAGAGACTCATGGAACTGTTCTCCAACATTCCTCAATAAATACAGAGAGGCTCATGGAACTGTACCCCAACATTCCTCAATAAATAGAGACTCATGGAACTGTACCCCAACATTCCTCAATAAATAGAGAGACTCATGGAACTGTACTCCAACATTCCTCAATAAATAGAGTGAGACTCATGGAACTGTACCCCAACATTCCTCAATAAATAGTGAGGCTCATGGAACTGTACCCCAACATTCCTGAATAAATAGAGAGACTCATGGAACTGTACCCCAACATTCCTCAATAAATAGTGAGGCTCATGGAACTGTACCCCAACATTGCTCAAGAAAGAGAGTGAGACTCATGGAACTGTACCCCAACATTCCTCAATAAATAGAGAGAGACTCATGGAACTGTACCCCAACATTCCTCAATAAATAGAGAGAGACTCATGGAACTGTACCCCAACATTCCTCAATAAATAGTGAGGCTCATGGAACTGTACCCCAACATTCCTCAATAAATAGAGTGAGACTCATGGAACTGTACCCAACATTCCTCAATAAATAGAGTGAGACTCATGGAACTGTCCCCCAACATTCGTCAATAAATAGAGAGACTCATGGAACTGTAGCCCAACATTCCTCAATAAATAGGGAGACTCATGGAACTGTACCCCAACATTCCTCAATAAATAGTGTGAGACTCATGGAACTGTACCCCAACATTCCTCAATAAATAGAGAGAGACTCATGGAACTGTCCCCCAACATTCCTCAATAAATAGAGTGAGACTCATGGAACTGTACCCCAACATTCCTCAATAAATAGAGTGAGACTCATGGAACTGTACCCGAACATTCTTCAATAAATAGGGAGACTCATGGAACTGTACCCCAACATTCCTCAATAAATAGTGTGAGACTCATGGAACTGTACCCCAACATTCCTCAATAAATAGAGAGAGACTCATGGAACTGTCCCCCAACATTCCTCAATAAATAGAGTGAGACTCATGGAACTGTACCCCAACATTCCTCAATAAATAGAGTGAGACTCATGGAACTGTACCCCAACATTCCTCAATAAATAGTGAGAGACTCATGGAACTGTACCCCAACATTCTTCAATAAATGGGGAGACTCATGGAACTGTAGCCCAACATTCCTCAATAAATAGAGAGACTCATGGAACTGACCCCCAACATTCCTCAATAAATAGAGTGAGACTCATGGAACTGTACCCCAACATTCCTCAATAAATAGAGTGAGACTCATGGAACTGTACCCAACATTCCTCAATAAATAGAGTGAGACTCATGGAACTGTACCCCAACATTCCTCAATAAATAGTGAGACTCATGGAACTGTACCCCAACATTCCTCAATAAATAGAGACTCATGGAACTATACCCCAACATTCCTCAATAAATAGAGAGACTCATGAAACTGTAGCCCAACGTTCCTCAATAAATAGAGTGAGACTCATGGAACTGTACCCCAACATCCCTCAATAAATAGAGACTCATGGAAATATACCCCAACATTCCTCAATAAATAGAGAGACTCATGAAACTGCAGCCCAACGTTCCTCAATAAATAGAGTGAGACTCATGGAACTGTACCCAATATCCTCAATAAATAGGGTGAGACTCATGGAACTGTACCCCAACATTCCTCAATAAATAGAGAGACTCATGGAACTGTACCCCAACATTCCTCAATAAATAGTGAGACTCATGGAACTGTACCCCAACATTCCTCAATAAATAGTGAGGCTCATGGAACTGTACCCCAACATTCCTCAATAAATAGAGAGACTCATGGAACTGTACCCCAACATTCCTCAATAAATAGAGAGACTCATGGAACTGTTCTCCAACATTCCTCAATAAATACAGAGAGGCTCATGGAACTGTACCCCAACATTCCTCAATAAATAGAGACTCATGGAACTGTACCCCAACATTCCTCAATAAATAGAGAGACTCATGGAACTGTACTCCAACATTCCTGAATAAATAGAGAGACTCATGGAACTGTACCCCAACATTCCTCAATAAATATTGAGGCTCATGGAACTGTACCCCAACATTGCCCAAGAAAGAGAGTGAGACTCATGGAACTGTACCCCAACATTCCTCAATAAATAGAGAGAGACTCATGGAACTGTACCCCAACATTCCTCAATAAATAGAGAGAGACTCATGGAACTGTACCCCAACATTCCTCAATAAATAGAGTGAGGCTCATGGAACTGTACCCAACATTCCTCAATAAATAGAGTGAGACTCATGGAACTGTACCCCAACATTCTTCAATAAATAGTGAGAGACTCATGGAACTGTCCCCCAACATTCCTCAATAAATAGAGTGAGACTCATGGAACTGTACCCCAACATTCCTCAATAAATAGAGTGAGACTCATGGAACTGTACCCCAACATTCCTCAATAAATAGTGTGAGACTCATGGAACTGTACCCCAACATTCTTCAATAAATAGAGAGAGACTCATGGAACTGTCCCCCAACATTCCTCAATAAATAGAGTGAGACTCATGGAACTGTACCCCAACATTCTTCAATAAATAGAGAGAGACTCATGGAACTGTCCCCCAACATTCCTCAATAAATAGAGTGAGACTCATGGAACTGTACCCCAACATTCCTCAATAAATAGAGTGAGACTCATGGAACTGTACCCCAACATTCCTCAATAAATAGTGAGAGACTCATGGAACTGTACCCCAACATTCTTCAATAAATGGAGAGACTCATGGAACTGTAGCCCAACATTCCTCAATAAATAGAGAGACTCATGGAACTGACCCCCAACATTCCTCAATAAATAGAGTGAGACTCATGGAACTGTACCCCAACATTCCTCAATAAATAGAGTGAGACTCATGGAACTGTAGCCCAACATTCCTCAATAAATAGAGTGAGACTCATGGAACTGTACCCCAACATTCCTCAATAAATAGAGAGGCTCATGGAACTGTACCCCAACATTCCTCAATAAATAGAGAGAGACTCATGGAACTGTACCCCAACATTCCTCAGTAAATAGAGAGGCTCATGGAACTGTACCCCAACATGCCTCAATAAATAGAGAGACTCATGGAACTGTACCCCAACATTCCTCAATAAATAGAGACTCGTGGAACTGTACCCAACATTCCTCAATAAATAGAGAGACTCATGGAATTGTACCCCAACATTGCTCAATAAATAGAGGCTCATGGAGCTGTACCCCAACATTCCTCAATAAATAGAGTGAGACTCATGGAACTGTAGCCCAACATTCCTCAATAAATAGAGAGAGACTCATGGAACTGTACCCCAACATTCCTCAATAAATAGAGAGACTCATGGAACTGTACCCCAACATTCCTCAATAAATAGAGTGAGACTCATGGAACTGTACCCCAACATTCCTCAATAAATAGAGAGACTCATGGAACTGTACCCCAACATTCCTCAATAAATAGACTGAGACTCATGGAACTGTATCCCAACATTCCTCAATAAATAGAGAGACTCATGGAACTGTACCCCAACATTCCTCAGTAAATAGAGTGAGACTCATGGAACTGTACCCCAACATTCCTCAATAAATAGAGTGAGACTCATGGAATTGTACCCCAACATTCCTCAATAAATAGAGAGACTCATGGAACTGTCCCCAACATTCCTCAATAAATAGAGAGACTCATGGAACTGTACCCCAACATTCGTCAATAAATCGAGTGAGACTCATGGAATTGTACCCCAACATTGCTCAATAAATAGAGGCTCATGGAACTGTACCCCAACATTCCTCAATAAATAGAGAGACTCATGGAATTGTACCCCAACATTGCTCAATAAATAGAGGCTCATGGAGCTGTACCCCAACATTCCTCAATAAATAGAGTGAGACTCATGGAACTGTAGCCCAACATTCCTCAATAAATAGAGAGAGACTCATGGAACTGTCCCCCAACATTCCTCAATAAATAGAGAGACTCATGGAACTGTACCCCAACATTCCTCAATAAATAGAGTGAGACTCATGGAACTGTACCCCAACATTCCTCAATAAATCGATACTCGTGGAACTGTACCCCAACATTCCTCAATAAATAGAGAGACTCATGGAACTGTACCCCAACATTCCTCAATAAATAGAGTGAGACTCATGGAACTGTACCACAACATTCCTCAATAAATAGAGAGACTCATGGAACTGTACCCCAACATTCCTCAATAAATAGAGTGAGACTCATGGAATTGTACCCCAACATTCCTCAATAAATAGAGGCTCGTGGAACTGTACCCCAACATTCCTCAATAAATAGAGTGAGGCTCATGGAACTGTGCCCCAACATTCCTCAATAAATAGAGAGACTCATGGAACTGTCCCCAACATTCCTCAATAAATAGAGAGACTCATGGAACTGTACCCCAACATTCCTCAATATATAGAGTGAGACTCATGGAACTGTACCCCAACATTCCTCAATAAATAGTGAGACGCATGGAACGGTACCCCAAGATTCCTCAATAAATAGAGTGAGGCTCTTGGAACTGTACCCCAACATTCCTCATTAAATGGTGAGACTGAAGGAACTGCACCCCAACATTGAGTTCCAATCACTGATGATAATTGATCTTGTACAAGTTGTTCTGAACAATGATGTGGTAATTGTGTTGCGCACTTTCTCCTGTGTTTCTGTCCTTCACCATGTGTTCCTGTTACAGTCACACCCGAAGCGGGCCATGCTGCAGGCGAGAGTCTTATCTCTGCTCACCGAGGTTCCCACTAACTTGCTGGACCAGCTGATCAGCCTGTATGCAGTGGACAAGGCTGACCCTTCCTCCCTACTCGGTCTGATCAATGATCTGTGCATCAAGGGCAAGTACAAAGAGGTGAGGTGTATCCTGGAATATGCGGGCCAGTTGTTGGGGAAACTCTTCCTTCATTTGAGTATATGGTTTTCCCAAGACAGCATTGTCATGTGTCCTTTATATTTAGATGGCGACTCTCTCTGCCAGCCTCCATTACCTTCTTGTAGTTCGTTCCTTTGGGGAAAGTTTGAAAGAGGCCAAGAATATCTAGTAGCTTGATAAATATCTGAACAACGTTCTGAAGGACCCCGCTTATTGCAGAATGTGCTATTTTGCACAATTGGTTGTCGTCTCACAGTTTACAGATGTTCAGTAATATTTCCCCTCTCTCTGGGCTATCCTCTTTGGCTGGACACATACAGCCAGACAGTTCAGCATTCCTCGTCAGCAAGGTCTGGTACCTCTCCTCTCCAATTCCACCCTACACTTTTCCAAAAAGGAACCTCATGCATTGCAGTTTGGAGCAGCTTGGATTTTGCAGCAGTCACCAGGTGGGAGCGAGGGGTTGGTCAGGTGTTGCTGAGGGACACTTCACGGCGATGTGGCAAGATCAGCCACTTCAATCGATGCCTGGAGGTGTTGTCAACCTGCTGCCTTTGTCCAATGCACTAAATGGCAACATCAGGATGCCTGGTCGAAAACACTTCAAGTTCTCTTTTACCTGCAGTGTTGAATCCAATCAGGAGCTTTGCTGCAATTCCCCCTCCAGCTTACATCTGCCCAGAAATCCATTTTGGTGTCGGTGATGTTGGCACTTTGTCGCCACAGTTTCCCAGTCCCTTTTCAATGCAAATTCTGGGGATACCGGCTGTTTGTGGATCATTGGAAAGCACACAGCCATGGATAGAGCCAGCATACGGAGTGTTCCTGCTCCTGTGATATTCCCTGACAAGTATCTGAGCAAGCCAAGCTGTGCCAGGGAGAATAGGGGGATGATTGACAGGGCAGCTAGTGTGTCACGGTCATCTGCTGCACTTCAGGCTCTGAATGGGTGTCTGGTTGCGAATGAATGAGACTCTCCAGCACTTTCTATACATTCCTGTGAGAAGAAAAGAGTCTGTTGTCACTGGTCGGCTATCGGAGAGGGAAAAGAGGCTATTGTCACATGAGCAGGGCAGCCTGGCAGCAGGGCATGGTTCACTGCCCCATGATATCGCTGAGTCTGCCGAGAATCCACATTCAGGCCTTGTCACTTTTGATTTGAGGGTATCACAATGCAATTAGCTGTGATATTTCATAGCCAGCAGTGGTGACCTCCCTCTGGGCTCAATGCTCAGCATTGTGCACTGTAGCTGGGATCGTTAGTCAATGCTACATTGCCCTGACCTACCGAACCCTAGGGGGAAGAGAACACACAGCCTTTCTCATGTCCCTGCTCCTGCCCTGCTTTTGTGAGTCGCTGAGAGGAGAGAAGTATCTTAATTTGACCCTAGTGTTTTCTTTGCTGTGATTTTTATGTACACTGGGAATTCTATTAGCAAATTTTATTGATAGAACAGGAAAATCTGGCAGAGTGGTATATCTGGGACCTGTTACCGTCCAATCTGTCAGAGCTGGGCATTAACCCTTCACACACTGTGCGTTCCACCCTCTCTCGCTGGTGCTGTGAGAATCATATTGCTGTGTTTTGGGGAAATGTTCATTAACCCTTTGAGTACACACTTTTTTGTCACATTTTATTTCATGGAATTAATAGAGGTGTTCAAAATTCTGACAGGTTTTGATAGAGTAAAGAGGGAGAAACTGTTTCCAGTGGCAGGAGAGACGGTAAGCAGAGGACAACAATTTAAGATAATTGGCAAAAGAACCAGAGGCGACATGAGAAGAAATTATTTTACTGAGCGAGTTGGAGTGATCTGCAATGCACTGCCTGAAACAATAGTGGAAACAGATTCAACAGTCTCTTTCAAAAGGAAATTTGGATAAATACTTGAAAAGTCGAAATTTGCAGGGCTCTGGGGTAAGAGCAAGGGTGTGTGATTGATTGGATCGCTCTTTCAGAGAGGTGGCACAGGCACGATGGGCCGAATGGCCTCTTCCTGTACTGCATGATTCAATGATTCTAGTCTCTCCTGAAGAATGGGCACAGTGATGAGATACAGAAGGTGCCCAGTGAGCGTGCGACAGGAACCCCGCCAGAGTTCGCACCCACAGGAGAAACAAAGCTTTGGCAGGCGGTGAGGTGGCAGCACACTCTGTTGGTGATGTGCCCTGGGATGGTTCGCTGGGTGATTCTATGCAAGGTTCTGCATGTGGCGAGTTCTCAGTGTGGGCTGGGCTATCCAGTACTGGCAGAGCGAGGGAGCTGGCCCACGGGTTCTCTCACCCACCTTATTGCCACCAGCTTCAGAGTGTTGGATACAGGTTGCTGCACGTGCACTTGGCAGGAGACACTGAGAGTCTTGAAGGGGAAAAATTGCTACCCATCCAGAATGTTAACATGGAGCTGTGTTTATAAATATGTAGGGGTGCATTTAAATGGCTTTATAAAGCAATCAAATGAGATCAGAATCGGGCAGAAGTTTGCCCTGCCATTGGGTAACTGCCTACCAACCATCTGTTTGATGATATCGGTGGAATCAGATTGTTTGATAGATGTAGGGTGCTGGCCTTTGTATGCAACTACCGCCCCATCTCCAAATTCCCTTTCCTCTCCAAAGTTCTTCAACATGCTGTCGCCTCCCAAATCCATGCCCATCTTTCCCGGAACAAGGTTTGAATTCCACCAACCAGGTTTCCACTCCGACTACAGCGCTGAAACGGCCCTATGTGATGTGACTGTGACCATGGTAAACTATCCTCCCTCGTTCTTCTGGACCTGTCTGTCGCCTTTGACACGGTTGACCAAACCATCCTCCTCCAATGCCTCTTCTCCCTCATCCAGCTGGGTGGGACTGCACTCACCTGGTTCCATTTTTATTTATCCAGGCGTAGCCAGGGAATCGGCTGCAATGACTTCCCTTCCCACCCCCGCACCATTACCTCTGGAGTCCCCCAAGGGTCTATCCTTGGCACCCTCCTATTTCTCATCTACATGCTGCCCCTCGGCGACATCATCCGAAAACACATCGGGTTCCACATGTACGCTGACAACACCCAGCTCTACCTCACCACCACCTCTCTCGACCCCTTCACAGTCTCTAAATTGTCAGACTGTCCAGTACTGGAAGGGCAGAAATTTCCTCCAACTAAATATTGGGAAGACCAAACCCATTGTCTTCAGTCTCCGCCACAAACCCCGTTCTTCAGCCACCGACTCCATCCCTCTCCCTGGTAACTGTCTGAGGCTGAACCAGACTGTTCGCAACCTTGGTGTCAGATTTGATCCTGAAATAAGCTTCCAACCACATATCCGCGCCATCACCAAGACCACCTACTTCCACCTCCATAACATCGCCTGCCTCCGCCTGTCACTCAGCTCATCCATGCCTTTGTTACCTCGAGACTTGACTATTCCAACGCTCTCCTGGCCGGCCTGCCATCTTCCACCCTCCATAAACTTGAGCTCATCCAAAACTCTGCCCGTCTCCTAACTCACACAAAGTCCCGTTCAACCATCATCCCTGTGCTCCAGGTCCAGCAATGCCTCAATCTTAAAATTCTCATCCTTATTTTCAAACCCCTCCATGACCTCGCTCCACCCTATCTCTATAATCACCTCCAGCCCTACAACCTCCGAGATCTCTGCGCTCCTCCAATTCTGACCTTTTGTGCATCCCCGAGTTTAATCGCTCCACCATTGGCGGCCGTGCCTTCAGCTGCCTCGGCTCTAGGCTCTGGAAATCCCTCCCTAAACCTCTCCATCCCTTTACCTCTCTCTCCTCCTTTAAGACTCTCCTTAAAACCTACCTCTTTGACCCCTCTGTCCTGATATCTCCTTGTATGGCTTGGTGTCAGATTTTGTTTGATAATGCACCTGTGAAGTGCCTTGAGACGTTTTACTATGTTAAAGGCACTATATAAATCCAAGTTGTTGTTGCAGTGCCCTCCGCAATACATCATGTGACAGCAGGACTAGAGGAGTAGGTTTTGTACTGAGAGCACTGCCACATGACAGGAGTCTATCACTGAGATATAAGCTGCGTCTTTATTCTGCATCGTCCCGAAAGCTGGTCTAAAACCTGCCGTATGTACAGGAATACTGTGCATCACAACACTCCTGGACTATCAGGAGCATCATTTCCAAGGTTAGGGGACGCTCTCACCCAGCAGAGATGCCTTGAATGTACAAGTTCAGCTGGAGAGTTCCATTTCCATGGCAACCGTGTCTGCAGTATTCATTGTTGGAGTACATTGCTCCAGAACATTTTTCTAATCTTTAGCAGACCTACATCCCATTCTAGTGTTTGCAGTTCTTCAGTTTCTGCACAGTACCAACAACAACAATTTGCATTTATACAGCGCCTTTAATATAGTAAAACGTCCCAAGGCGCTTCACAAGAACATTATCAAACAAATTTGACACCAAGCCACATGAGATATTACGACAGGTGACCAAATGCTTTGTCAAAGATGATGTATTTAAGGAGTGACTTACAGGAGGAGAGAGAAGTAGAGAGGTGGAAAGGTTAATGGAGGGAATTCCAGAACTTAGGACCTGGACAGCTGAAAGCACGGCCACCAATGGTGGAGCAATGAAAATCAGGGATGTGCAAGAGGCCAGAATTGGAGGAGCGCAGAGATCGGAGGGTTGTGGGGCTGGAGGAGGTTACAGAGTAGGGAGGGGCAAGGCCACGGAGGGATTTGAACACAAGGATGAGAATTTTAAAATCAAGGCGTTGCCAGACAGGGAGCCAGTGTAGATCAGTGAGCACAGGGGTGACAGTTGAACGGGACTTGGTGCAAGTTAGGATACAGGCGGCAGAGATTTGGATGAGCTCAATTTTCAGGAGGGTGCAAGATGGGAGGCCGGCCAGGAGAGTGTTGGAATAGTCAAGTCTGCAGGTAACAATTCCTTAATCTAGAGAGTTTTGGAAAATTATGACGAATGCATCTGCAATCTCCTCACCTATTTCTTTTAACACCCTGGGGTGGAAACTATCAGGTCCTGGAGATTTGTCCATCTTAAGTCCCATTATTTTCTCCATTAACATTTTTATAAATATTAAATCACGGGGTATGGTAGCATAGTGGTTAAGTTACTGGACGAGTAATCGAGAGGCCTGGACTAATGATCCGGAGACGTGAGTTCAAATCCCACCACGGCAGCTGGGAATTTAAATTCAGTTCATTAAATAAATCTGGAATAAAAAGCTAGTATCAGTAATGGTGACCATGAAACTACCGGATTGTCATTAAAAAATGATCTGGTTCACTGATGTCCTTTGGGGAAGGAAATCTGCCGTCCTTCCCTGGTCTGGCCTTTACGTGACTCTTTTCCCTCTGAAATGGCCCAGCAAGACACTCAGTTGTAACAAACCGCTACAGAAAACAATAATAAGAATAAAACCGGATGGACCACCCGGCATCGACCTCGGCACCGGCTACGGACACGACAAAGGCACACCCAGTCCAATCGACCCTGCAAAGTCCTCCTCACCAACATCTGGGGACTTGTGCCAAAATTGGGAGAGCTGTCCCACCGACTAGTCAAGCCTGACATAGTCATATTCACAGAATCATACCTTTCAGCCAATGTCCCAAACTCCTCCATCACTATCCCTGGCAGGTCCTGTCCCACCGGCAGGACAGACCCACCAGGGGTGGTGGCACAGTGGTATACAGCCGGGAAGGAGTGGCCCTGGGAGTCCTCAACATTGACTCCGGACCCCACAAAGTCTCATGGCTTCAGGTCAAGCATGGGCAAGGAAACCTCCTGCTGATTACCACCTACCGCCCTCCCTCAGCTGATAAATCAGTACTCCTCCATGTTGAACACCACTTAGAAGAAGCACTGAAGGTAGCAAGGGCACAGGATGTACTCTGGGTGGGGGACTTCAATGTCCATCACCAAGAGTGGCTCGGTAGCACCTTTACTGACCGAGCTGGCCGAGGCCTGAAGGACATAGCTGCCAGTCTGGGCCTGCGACAGGTGGTGAGAGAACCAACACGAGGGAAAAACCTACTTGACCTCATCCTCACCAATCTACCTGTCGCAGATGCATCTGTCCATGACAGTATTGGTAGCAGTGACCACCGCACAGTCCTTGAGCAGATGAAATCCCATCTTCACGCTGAGGACACCCTCCATCATGTTGTGTGGCACTACCACCGTGCTAAATGGGATAGTTTCAGAACAGATCGAGCAGCTCAAAACTGGGCATCTATGAGGCGCTGTGGACCATCAGCAGCAGCAGAATTGTATTCCACCACAATCTGTAACCTCATGGCCCGGCATATCCCTCACTCTACCATTACTATTAAGCCAGGGGACCAACCCTGGTTAATAAGGAGTGTAGAAGAGCATGCCAGGAGCAGCACCAGGTGTACCTAAAAATGAGGTGCCAACCTGGGAATGCTGCAACACAGGACTACATGCGTGCTAAACAGCAGAAGCAGCATGCTATAGACAGGGCTAAGCGATCCCACAACCAATGGATCAGATCAAAGCTCTGCAGTCCTGCCACATTCAGTCGCGAATGGTGGTGGACAATTAAACAACTAACAGGAGGAACTCTATGAACAGCCCCATCCTCAATGATGGTGGAGCCCAGCACGTGAGTGCAAAAGATAAGGCTGAAGCATTTGCAACCATCTTCAGCCAGAAGTGCCGAGTGGATGATCCATCTCGGCCTTCTCCTAAAGTACCCACCATCACAGAAGCCAGTCTTCAGCCAATTCGATTCACTCCACGTGATAACAAGAACCGATGAGCACACTGGATATAGCAAAGGCTATGGGCCCCGACAACATCCTGGCTGTCGTGCTGAAGACTTGTGCTCCAGAACTAGCCGCGCCTCTAACCAAGCTGTTCCAGTACAGCTACAACGCTGGCATCTATCTGACAATGTGGAAAACTGCCCAGGTATGTCCTGTCCACAAAAAGCAGGACAAATCCAACTGGCCCCATCAGTCGACTCTCAATCATCAGCAAAGTAATGGAAGGTGCCGTCGACAGTGCTATCAAGCGGCACTTACTCACCAATAACCTGCTCACCGATTCTCAGTTTGGGTTCCGCCAGGACCACTCTGCTCCAGACCTCATTACAGCCTTGGTCCAAACAGGGACAAAAGAGCTGAATTCCAGAGGTGAGGTGAGAGTGACTGCCCTTGACATCAAGGCAGCATTTGACCAAGTATGGCATCAAGGAGCCCTAGTAAAACTGCAGTCAATGGGAATCGGGGTGGGAAACTCTCCACTGGCTGGAGTCATACCTAGCACAAAGGAAGATGGTTGTGGTTGTTGGAGGCCAATCATCACAGCCCCTGGACATCGCTGCAGGAGTTCCTCAGGGCAGTATCCTTGGCCCAAACATCTTCAGCTGCTTCATCAATGACCTTCCCTCCATCATAAGGTCAGACGTGGGGATGTTCGCTGATGATTGCAGTGTTCAGTTCCATTCGTAACTCCCCAGATAATGAAGCAGTTCATGCCCCGCATGCAACAAGACTTGGACGACATTCAGGCTTGGGCTGATAAGTGGCAAGTAACATTCGCGCCACACAAGTGCCAAGCAATGACTATCTCCAACAAGAGAGAACCTAACCACCCTTGACATTCAACGGAAATACCATTGCCAAATCCCCCACCATCAACATCCTGGGGGTCTCCATTGACCAGGTCAGAGGTTGGGTATTCTGCGGCGAGTGTCTCACCTCCTGACTCCCCAAAGCCTTTCCACCATCTACAAGGCACAAGTAAGGAGTGTGATGGAATACTCTCCACTTGCCTGGATGAGAGCAGCTCCAACAACACTCAAGAAGCTCAACACCATCCAGGACAAAGCAGCCCGCTTGATTGGCACCCCATCCACCACCTTAAACATTCACTCCCTCCACCACTGGCGTACCGTGGCTGCAGTGTGTACCGTCTACAAGATGCACTGCAGCAACTCGCCAAGGCTTCTTCGGCAGCACCTCCCAAACCCGCGACCCACCTAGAAGGACAAGGGCAGCCGGCGCATGGGAACACCACCACCTCCAAGTTCCCCTCCAAGTCACACACCATCCTGACTTGGAAATATATCGCTGATCCTTCATCGTCGCTGGGTCAAAGTCCTGGAACTCCCTCCCTAACAGCACTGTGGGAGTACCTTCACCACATGGACTGCAGCGGTTCAAGAAGGCGGCTCACCACCACCTTCACAAGGGCTGCTCGCTGCCCCTTGACCCACGGGCTGCTCTCTGACCCACGTACTGCTCTCTGCCCCACGAGCTGCTCTCTGCCCATTGACCCATGTACTGCTCTCTGCCCCTTGACCCACGGGCTGCTCTCTGCCCCTTGACCTACGGGCTGCTCTCTGCCCCTTGACCCACGGGCTGCTCTCTGACCCACGGGCTGCTCTCTGCCCCTTGACCCATGTACTGCTCTCTGCCCTTTGACCCATGTGCTGCTCCTTATTTAATGCAAGATAAAAATGTGTATCATCAGACTTAGGTGTAAAGTTGGCCTCCGTTACTTCAATGGTTCTGTGCGATACATCCCAGTAAGGGCGAGTGTCTAACATTACTCTCAATTCTCTTGGCTGTCACTCCACTGTTAAAAACCTGAGTGTCTAAACTGAAATATACATATCATTAACTAATATATGTCGTGAAATGCTGTTGTTTCTGTGTGTTCACTCATTGCATGAAGCACTGCCGGACCTGTATGTACCGGACAGTAAAGTATTGCATCAGGCTTTCATGTTAAAACTTGTTGATGGGCTTATGTTTTGAAGTGCAGTGACTGTTTTTATGTGGGATAATGAGGCATCCAGACAATCTTACACCAGCATTGGCCCACACACAGCAATAAGGTGAGGTGAATGACCAGATATCTGATTTTAATGATGTTGGTGAAGGGATAAATATTGGCCAGGACACCGGGAGAACTCCCTGCTCCACTTCACAAAATGCCATTTGCTGTTTCATGTTGAAATCGACAAGCAGACAGGCCTGGGTGTAATGCCACATCCGAAAGACGGCCCCTCCGACTGTGCAGCGCTCCCTCAGTACAACACTGGAGTGTCAGCTTTATGTGCTCAAGTCCCTGGAGTGGGACTTGAACTCATGACCTTCTGACCCAGTGACACCGATATTCAATGGCCCCGAAATTCCGTTCCCTACGGGTGTGTACGCGCTGTGTACTCACCCGTAGGGCCAGTGGAAGTGCAGGTTTCATGCATGCACTGCGCATGCGCTGGAAACCGGAACTTCCGTTCTCTGAAGAAAGGGGTTCGCAGGTCAAACGCCTGCGCCTGCTAGGCAGCACGTACGGCTGGAACTTCTGTTTTTTGTGAGGTTGATGCAGTCCAGGTAAGTCGGTAGCAGCTGCGCCTGGAAAAGCAGGCGCAAGGCCTGCTTTTAACAAGGTAAGAGGTGATATCAGTAAAATATATTTTTTTTTAACACTTTAATTATTTTTTTCAAAAATGTAAATTTTTGTTTAAAATAGTTAATTTATGTAATTTAGTCATTTTAAAAATGTGATTTTTAAAAAATTTATTTGAAGTTTTACTTATGTTTTGAGGGTGATCTCTATTCATACATTTGACAGGTCTTCCTGTCAAATCTATGAATGGAGATTCCCTGCTCCGATTGGCTCCCCATGGCCCACGTGATCCCAGGGACGCTGCGAACTAACTTCGCCCCTGGGATACGCAAGCCCTGCACACCGGCAGTTTGAGGAGGCACAGCAACAGAATTCTATGCCGGCCCAGAGCATTACGGTCGGCGCGGTTCGTTTGTGTAGGTCGGGGGCCTACGCCCGCAGGAAGCCTCCGAAAGGAATTTCTGGGCCAATGTAAGTTGCCTTCGATTCACCAGGACGTAGCATTAATCAGAGAATCACACCAGTGTACTTTCCTGTCCTGTCTCTAAAATTGTGATGTGACCATCACAGAGTTAATTCTGTCTCTTTTTCTTACTGTAATCCTCATTAGGTTAATTTCTAGTCAAGATCATTGGGTTAAAGGCTAAAGACACTTAATTGTCCTCCTATCAACTCTTGGAATGCTTAACCTCTGTATAAGTCTCTTCCCAGGCGGTTTCCCTGGAATATCTCAGAATGCTGAAAGCTTTTCAGAAATATGGAAAGATGTGATTTTATTCACAGTACGTCAGCGTGACAGACAGTGTGTCGTGGCTGTGTGTCTGTATCTTCATAGTGTGAATATTAAACGTTTATATCACAGCAAAACGAGATGGAAGATTTACATTCTCTTTCTCAATGCCTGGTAACACCACATCTGCAGTACTGGATGCAGTTTGGGTCTCCCTATTTCAGAAAGGATATTCAGTTATTGGAGGGTGTTCAGAGAAGGATATTACGTTATTGGGGTACAGAGAAGGATATTCAGTTATTGGAGGGTGTTCAGAGAAGGATATTCAGTTATTGGGGTACAGAGAAGGATATTCAGTTATTGGGGTACAGTGAAGGATATTCAGTTTTTGGGGTACAGAGAAGGATATTCAATTATTGGGGTAAAGAGAAGGATATTCCGTTCTTGGGATAAAGAGAATGATATTCAGTTATTGGGGTACAGAGAAGGATATTCAGTTATTGTGGTACAGAGAAGGATATTCAATTATTGTGGTACAGAGAAGGATATTCCGTTATTGGGGTACAGAGAAGGATATTCCGTTATTGGGGTACAGAGAAGGATATTCAGTTATTCGAGGGTTTACTCTGAAGGATATTCAGTTATTGGGGTACAGAGAAAGATATTCAGTTATTGGGGTACAGAGAAGGATATTCAATTATTGGGGTACAGAGAAGGATATTCAGTTATTGGGGTACAGAGAAGGATATTCAGTTATTGGGGTACAGAGAAGGATATTCAATTATTGGGGTACAGTGAAGGATATTCTGTTATTGGGGTACAGAGAAGGATATTCAATTATTGGGGTACAGTGAAGGATATTCTGTTATTGGGGTAAAGAGAAGGATATTCAGTGATTGGGGTAAAGAGAAGGATATTCAGTGATTGGGGTAAAGAGAAGGATATTCCGTTCTTGGTATAAAGAGAATGATATTCAATTATTGGGGTACAGAGAAGGATATTCAGTTATTGGGGTACAGTGAAGGATATTCTGTTATTGGGGTAAAGAGAAGGATATTCCGTTCTTGGTATAAAGAGAATGATATTCAGTTATTGGGGTACAGAGAAGGATATTCAGTTATTCGAGGGTTTACACTGAAGAATATTCAGTTATTGGGGTACAGAGAAAGATATTCAGTTATTCGAGGGTTTACACTGAAGGATATTCAGTTATTGTGTTACAGAGAAGGATATTCCGTGATTGGGGTACAGAGAAGGATATTCAATTATTGGGGTACAGAGAAGGATATTCAGTTATTGGGGTACAGAGAAGGATATTCAATTATTGGGGTACAGAGAAGGATATTCAGTTATTGGGGTACAGAGAAGGATATTCAGTTATTGGGGTACAGAGAAGGATATTCAGTCATTGGGGTACAGAGAAGGATATTCAATTATTGGGGTACAGAGAAGGATATTCAGTTATTGGGGTGCAGAGAAGGATATTCAGTTATTGGGGTACAGAGAAGGATATTCAGTCATTGGGGTTCGGAGAAAGATATTCAGTTATTGGGGTACAGAGAAGGATATTCAATTATTGGGGTACAGAGAAGGATATTCAGTTATTGGGGTACAGAGAAGGATATTCAATTATTGGGGTACAGAGAAGGATATTCAGTTATTGGGGTACAGAGAAGGATATTCAGTTATTGGGGTGCAGAGAAGGATATTCAGTTATTGGGGTACAGAGAAGGATATTCAGTCATTGGGGTTCGGAGAAAGATATTCAGTTATTGGGGTACAGAGAAGGATATTCAGTTATTGGGGTTCAGAGAAGGATATTCAGTTATTGGGGTACAGAGAAGGATTTTCAGTTATTGGGGTTCAGAGAAGGATATTCAGTTATTGGGGTATAGAGAATGATATTCAGTTATTGGGGTTCGGAGAAGGATATTCAGTTATTGGGGTACGGAGAAGGATATTCAGTTATTGGGGTACGGAGAAGGATATTCAGTTATTGGGGTTCAGAGAAGGATATTACGTTATTGGAGGGGGTTCGGAGAAGGATATTCAGTTATTGGGGTACAGAGAAAGATATTCAGTTATTGGAAGGGTTACAGAGAAGGATATTCAGTTATTGAGGATCAGAGAAGGATATTCAGTTATTGAGGATCAGAGAAGGATATTCAGTTATTGGGGTACAGAGAAGGATATTCAGTTATTGGGGTATAGAGAATGATATTCAGTTATTGGGGTTCGGAGAAGGATATTCAGTTATTGGTGTACAGAGAAGGATATTCAGTTATTGGGGTTCAGAGAAGGTTATTCAGTCATTCGGGTACAGAGAAGGATATTCAGTCATTGGGGTACAGAGAAGGATATTCCGTTATTGGAGGAGGTACAGAGAAGGATATTCAGTCATTGGGGTACAGAGAAGGATATTCAGTCATTGGGGTACAGAGAAGGATATTCAGTCATTGGGGTACAGAGAAGGATATTCCGTTATTGGAGCAGGTACAGAGAAGGATATTCAGTTATTGGGGTACAGAGAAGGATATTCAGTTATTGGGGTACAGAGAAGGATATTCCGTTATTGGGGTACAGAGAAGGATATTCCGTTATTGGGATAACTAGAAGGATATTCAGTTATTGGGGTACAGAGAAGGATATTCAGTTATTGGGGTAACTAGAAGGATATTCAGTTATTGGGCTACAGAGAAGGATATTCAGTTATTGGAAGGGTTACAGAGAAAGATATTCCGTTATTGGAAGGGTTACAGAGAAGGATATTCTGTTATTGAAGTGGGTACAGAGAAGGATATTCCGTTATTGGGGATCAGAGAAGGATATTCCGTTATTGGGGTAACGAGAAGGATATTACGTTATTGGGGTACAGAGAAGGATATTCAGTTCTTGGAGTGGTTACAGAGAAGAGCCGCATGGTTAATCCCAGAATTTAAGGGAATGATGTATGAGGAGAGATTGACGATCCATGTTCTTTTGTGTTGACATGGGATCTGATCGACGTGTTTCAAATTATGAAAGGTGTCGACAAATTAGATCCTCGTGAACCTTTCTGCCATGACACCATTGTTCCAGAAAGGTTGTAAGGACAATTCTAGTAACTGCAGGCCGGTCAGTTTAACATCAGTGGTGGGTAAAGTTTTAGAAACAATAATCGAGGAAAAAATTTACGGGCACTTGGAGAGGTTTTAGCTAATTAAGGAGAGCCAACACGGATTTGTAAAAGGCAGATCGTGTTTGACTAATCTAATTGAATTTTTTGATGAAATAACAGAGGATTGATGAAGGGAATGCAATGGATGTTGTCTACATGGATTTTCGGAAGGCGTTTAACAAAGTACCACATAGAAGGCTGGTTAACAAAACTGATGCTCATGGATAAGGAATTGACTTAAGGACAGAAAACAGCGAGTTGTGGTAAATGGCTGTTTTTCAGACTGGAGGATGGTAGACAGTGGTGTTCCCCAAGGGTCAGTGCTGGGGCCACTGCTTTTTTTGATATATATAAATGACCTGGATATTGGAATACAAAGTAGAATTTCTAAATTTACCGATGTCACCAAACTTGGGGGTGTGGCAAACAATGATGATGATACCAATCGACTGCAACAGGACATAGAAAGGCTAGCAGAATGGGCAGACAAGTGGCAGATGGAATTTAATACAGAGAAGTGTGAGGTGATGCATTTTGGCAGAAGGAACAGGGAGAGGCAATATACACTTAATGGCACAGTTTTAAAGAGTGTGTAGGGACAGAGGGACCTGGAAGTTAAGGTGCATCGGTCCCTGAAGGTGGCAGGACATATTGAGAGAGTGGTTAGCAAAGCATATGGGATCTTGGGCTTCATAAATAGAGGTATTGAGTACAAAAGCAGAGAAGTTATGCTGAACCTTTATAAAGTGCTGGTTAGGCCACAACTTGGAGTATTGCGTCAAGTTCTGGTCACCACACTTTAGGAAGGATGTGAAGGCACTTGAGAGGGTGCAGAGGAGATTTACCAGAATGGTTCCGGGGATGGGGGATCTTAGCTACAAGGACAGGTTGGAGAAGCTGGATTTGTTTTCATTAGTGTGGAGATGCCGGCGTTGGACTGGGGTGGACAAAAATGAGAAGTCGCACAACACCAGTCCAACAGATTTATTTAAATTTCATTAGAGCAAAGGAGGTTGAGGGGTGATTTGATAGAGGTGTACAAGATTATGACGGGTTTGGATAGGCTAGACAGGGAAAGGCTGTTCCCACTAATTGATGGTACAAGGACTAGGGCACACAGATTTAAGGTTTTGGGCAAGAGATACCGGGGGAATGTGAGGAAAAACTTTTTTACGCAGCGTGTGGTGAGGACCTGGAACTCGCTGCCGACGGAAGTGGTGGAAGCGGAGACACTCAATGTTTTCAAGGGGAGACTGGATAGGCACTTGAGGGAAATAAACTTGCAGGGCTACGGGGATAGAGCGGGGGAGTGGGACTGACTGGATTGCTCTACAGAGAGCTGGCACGGACTCGATGGGCTGAATGGGCTCCTTCTGTGCCGTTATGACTCTGTGTGTCCAGAATTTAAGCACAAGGTGTCATATTTACAGATTAAAGACAGCAGAAGAAAACAGGAAATGTCGGAGGAAGTTTTTTTACTAACAGGGTGGTGAGTCTGTGGAACAGGTTACTGGCACCGGGGCTGGAACAAGAAACATTAAAGGGTTTCGAGAAGGAACTGGACAGGGTTATTAGAGACGCACCATGGGGAATGCTGGAGATAGGTGGGCTGGATGAGCTGAAGGGCTTATATTCCAGTGTGATCCACAGCACCATCCGCACTGGTTGACAGTGAATGCAAAGATTTCATCGAGGTGGGGAATGTAACAGAGTGTTGCAATTGAGGTGTATAATGAAGGCAGGGTGGTATTGATGTAGAAATGAATAAGCTGCTGGTATTAAAAATTGGGCAAATCAACAATTATTTTCTCCCCTTCCCAGGCTTGTGACCAATGTTCCCATTAAACTGCGCAGCCGTGCAGCACTCTGCAGCCCCTGTGCAGCATTCTGCAGCACTCTGCAGCTCCTGTGCAGACGGCTCACCGGCTTTTGAATAGGAAAAACCATGCATGCCCGGTATTTTTAATGGGCCGCGCAGCACCTTAAAGGAGCCGCGCACCCAAAAAAAACAAAGGAAACATTGCTTGTGACTGCTTCTTTCCATCAGTCACTGGGACGGGTACACCAGGAGTTCCTGATAATTCATGCTCCAGTTTATTTCTCCGGCCACTGGTTAGTGCTCTGTTTCCCCACCCCAAGCAAGCATTCAGCGAGTAGGGACCAGCTTCCGGGAGGCTCTGTGGTACATGCCCACCAATGTTTCCCCTAAGGTGTGTGGGTGCTTGGCGCGCCTCAGTCGGGAGATCCCGCGCAGGCCACTCACAAGCTGTTGCCACTGGGTGGCCGCGCAGCACATTTAAAGGGACCGCGCATGGAAAAAAAAATGAGAGGGTACATTAATGCCCACTACCCTTCGTAACATATTCACTCTGTAACACTCGGGAGAAAACGCCACACATCTCTGCCTTAAACAAAGGTGGTTCGAACGCTGATTGTTTATTGTTAAACTATCCATGGCAATGTTTTGAGATCCTGAATGTGTTTGTCCCATTGATCCACAGGCCGTGTTACTGAGTATAAAGTTGAACCTGCAGCCACAGCTGGACATGGAGGGGGTAAGCAAACTGCTGGATTCATGTTAGGAAATAGAGGAGTGAGGAAGAGGAGATTGAAACCTCCTGACAAATCCCAGTAACTGCTGATTGCTCCAATAAATCTTCAGGCTCACAGTTCAGCTTAACTAAATTCCTTGTGTACTGAAAAATCCAGATCTTTTTATTAGCTGTCGTTGGGGTTCAGACTTAAGGAAGAGTGTGTGGGGGAGGGGAGTGAGAAGATGCTGCCTGCTGCTGTTGATAAGCTCGATGTTTACAAGACTCTGGCAGCGACTCGACACACTCTCGGGTCAATGTCTTTTTGTGTATTGCATGATGGTGGGTTTAACATACTGGCCCCTCATCTCTGACACCTGAGTTTGACTTTGGCTCAGGCTATTGGGATGTACTTGGGGTCAGGTTCCATATGTACGCTGATGACACCCAGCGCTACCTCTCCCATCATCTCCTTAAATCCCTCCACTGCCACTGAATTGTCAGACTTGCTCGACATCCAGTACTGGATGAGCCGCAATTTCCTCCAACTAAATATTGGGAAGACCGAAGCCATTGTCTTTGGTCCCCACCACAAACTCCGTTCCCGAGCCACCAACTCCGTCCCTCTCTTTGGCCACTGTTTGAGGCTGAACCAGACTGTTCGCAACCTTGGTGTCCTATTTGACCCCGAGATGAGGTTCCGACCCCATATCCTTTCCATCACCAAGAACCCCTATTTCCAGTTCCGTAACATCGTCCGTCTCTGCCCCTGATTCAGCGCATCTGCTGCTGAAACCCTTATCTATGCCTTTGTTACCTCTAGGCTGGACTATTCCAATGCTCTCTTGGCTGGTCTTCCATCTTCCACCCTCCGTAAACTTGAGCTCATCCAAAACTCTGCTGCCCGTATCTTAACTCGCACCAAGTCCCGTTCACCCGTCACCCCTGTGCTCGCTGATCTACACTGGCTCCCGGTCCGGCAAAGCCTCAATTTTAAAATTCTCATCCTCGTGTTCAAATCCCTCCATGGCTTTGCCCCTCCCTATCTCTGTAACCTCCTCCAGCCCCACAACCCTCCGAAATCTCTGCGTTCCTCCAATTCTGGCCTCTTGCGCATCCCTGATTTCATTCACCCCACCAATATCGGCCCTGCCTTCAGCTGCCTAGGCCCTAAGCTCTGGAATTCCCTACCTAAACCTCTCCGTCACTTTCTACCTCTCTCCTTCCCTTAACACACTCCTTAAAATCCATGTCTTTGACCCAGCTTTTAAGCACCCCGCTTAATATCTCCTTTGGCTCCTGCCTCTGTGAAGCACCTTGGGACATTTTCTTACTTTAAAGGTTTTCTGTAAGTGCAAGTTGTTGTCTGCTCTGGCTGTAAACCTTTTATGTGAAATGAGTTTGCCAGAATCAATCCACTTCTTAGTGGCAGTGAGCCCTAGCTCTGGGACTCTCCTGCCTGTCTCACTCTGGGACTCTCCTGCCTCTGGCTGTCTCACTCTGGGACTCTCCTGCCTCTGGCTGTCTCACTCTGGGACTCTCCTCCCTCTGGCTGTCTCACCCTGGGACTCTCCTGTCTGTCTCACTCTGGGACTCTCCTGCCTCTGGCTGTCTCACTCTGGGACTCTCCTGCCTCTGGCTGTCTCACCCTGGGACTCTCCTGTCTGTCTCACTCTGGGACTCTCCTGCCTCTGGCTGTCTCACTCTGGGACTCTCCTGCCTCTGGCTGTCTCACTCTGGGACTCTCCTGCCTCTGGCTGTCTCACTCTGGGACTCTTCTGCCTCTGGCTGTCTCACCCAGGGACTCTCCTGTCTGTCTCACTCTGGGACTCTCCTGCCTCTGGCTGTCTCACTCTGGGACTCTCCTGCCTGTCACTTTGGAGGGGGAGGGCGAACAGCCAGTTGTCGTGGTGCACATAGGCATCAACGATATAGGTAAAAAAACGGGATGAGGTCCTAAAAGCAGAATATAGGGAGTTAGGAGGTAAATTTAAAAAATAGGACCTCAAAGGTAGTAATCTCAGGATTGCTACCAGTGCCACGTGCTAGTCAGAGTAGAAATAGGAGGATATTTCAAATGAATACGTGGCTAGAGGAATGGTGCAAGGGGGAGGGATTCAAATTCCTTGGACATTGGAACCGGTTCTGGGGGAGGTGGGACCAGTACAAACGGGACGGTCTGCACCTGGGCAGGGCCGGGACCGATGTCCTAGGGGGAGTGTTTGCTAGTGCTGTTGGGGAGGGTTTAAACTAAAGTGGCAGGGGGTTGGGAACCTGAGCAGGGAGACAGAGGAAAGGGAAACGAGGATAAAAGCTAAAGACAGGAAGGAGAAAAACAAAAGTAGAATGCAAAGAACTCAACGGTTTAAATCAAATATGGTCACAGTAAATAATAATTCATATAGTTCTGAGAGCGTTAAAAAAACAAACCTGAAGGCTTTGTGTCTTAATGCAAGGAGCATTTGGAACAAGGTGGATGAATTAGCTGTGCAAATAGAGGTAAATGAATACGATTTGATTGGGATTACAGAAACATGGCTCCAGGGTGGCCAAGGCTGGGAACTCAACATCCAGGGTTATTCAATATTTAGGAAAGATAGGCAAAAAAGAAAGGGAGGTGGGGTAGCATTGCTGGTTAAAGAGGGGATTAACACAATTGAAAGGAAGGATATTAGCTCTGATGATGCGGAATCTGTATGGGTAGAACTGAGAAATAACAAGGGGCAGAAAACGTTAGTGGGAGTGGTATATAGACCTCCAAACAGTAATATGGAGGTTGGGGACGGCATTAAAAGGGAAATTAGAGAAGCATGCAGTAAGGGCACAGCAGTCATCATGGGTGACTTTAATTTACATATAGATTGGGCTAACCAAATTAGTAAAAATACTGTGGAGGAGGAATTCCTAGAATGTTTACGAGATGGTTTTCTGGAACAATATGTCGAGAAACCAACCAGAGATCAGGCCATCTTAGACTGGGTATTATGTAACGAGAAAGGATTAATTAGCAATCTTGTTGTACGAGGCCCCTTGGGTCAGAGTGATCATAATATGATAGAATTCTTCATTAGGATGGAGAGTGAAGTAGTTGAATCAGAGACTAGGGTCCTGAATTTAAATAAAGGAAACTACGATGGTATGAGGCGCGAATTGGGTAGGATTGATTGGGGAATGTCACTCAAGGGGTTGACGGTGGATAGGCAATGGCAAACATTCAAAGACTGCATGGATGAACTACAGAATTTGTTCATCCCAGTGTGGCATAAGAATAAAACAAAAAGGGTGACTCAACCGTGGCTAACAAGGGAAATTAGGGATAGCATAAGATTCAAGGAGAGGGCATATAAATTGGCCAGAAAAAGCGGTAACCCTGAGGATTGGGAGCAGTTTAGGATTCAACAAAGGAGGACAAAGGGATTAATTAAGAAGGGGAAAATTGAATATGAAAGTAAGCTTGCTGGGAACATAAAAACAGACTATAAGAGCTTTTATAGATATGTGAAGAGAAAAAGATTAGTGAAATCAAGTGTAGTACCCTTGCAGTCAGAAGCGGGCGAAGTTATAATGGGGAACAAAGAAATGGCAGACCAATTAAATGCATATTTTGGTTCTGTCTTCACAAAGGAGGACACAAATAACCTCCCAGAGATGTTGGAGAACATACGGTCTGATGAAAGGGAGGAACTGAAAGAAATCAGTATTTGTAGGGAAATGGTGTTAGGGAAATTGACGGGATTGAAGGCCGATAAATCCCCAGGGCCTGATAATCTACATCCTAGGGTACTTAAGGAAGTGGCCCTAGAAATAGTAAATGCATTGCTGATCATCTTCCAACATTCGATGGAATCTAGAACTGTACCCATGGATTGGAGGGTAGCTAATGTTACCCCACTATTCAAAAAGGGTGGTAGAGAGAAAGCGGGGAATTACAGACCGGTGAGCCTGACATCGGTATTGGGGAAAATGCTAGAGTCCATTATAAAGGATGTAATAGCTGAGCACTTGAAAAACAGTGACAGGATCGAACAAAGTGAACATGGATTTACAAAAGGTAAATCGTGCTTGACTAATCTACTGGAATTTTTTGAGGATGTAACTGGGAAAATAGATAAGGGAGAACCAGTAGATGTGGTGTATTTGGACTTTCAAAAGGCTTTCGATAAGGTCCCGCATAAGAGATTAGCGTGTAAAGTTAAGGCACATGGGATTGGGGGCAAGGTATTGACTTGGATAGAGAACTGGTTGGCGGACAGAAAGCAGAGAGTAGGAATTAATGGGTCTTTTTCCGAGTGGCAAGCAGTGACTAGTGGGGTACCGCAGGGATCGGTCCTTGGACCCCAGCTATTCACAATATACATTAATGATCTAGATAAGGGAACTAAATGTAATATCTCCAAGTTTGCAGATGACACAAAGCTGGGTGGGAGAGTGTGCTGCGAGGAGGATACCGAGAAACTCCAGGATGATTTGGACAGGTTGGGTGAGTGGGCAGAAGCGTGGCAGATGCAATATAACGTGGATAAGTGCGAGGCTATCCACTTTGGTGTCAAAAACAGAAAGGCAGACTATTATCTGAATGGCAATAGATTGGGAGAAGGGGAGGTGCAACGAGACTTGGGTGTCCTTGTGCACCAATCGCTGAAAGTAAGCATGCAGGTGCAGCAGGCGGTGAAGAAGGCAAATGATATGTTGGCCTTCATAGCGAAAGGGTTTGAGTATAGGAACAGGGATGTCCTGCTGCAGTTGTACAGGGCCTTGGTGAGACCACACCTTGAGTACTGTGTGCAGTTTTGGTCGCCTTATCTGAGGAAGGATGTTCTTGCCATGGAAGGAGTTCAGCGAAGATTCACAAGGCTGATACCTGGGATGGCAGGAATGACACATGAGGAGAGATTGGGTTGATTGGGCTTATACTCGCTGGAGTATAGAAGAATGAGAGGGGATCTCATTGAAACTTATAAAATTCTGACAGGTCTGGACAAACTAGATGCAGGAAGAATGTTCCCGATGGTCGGAGAGTGCAGAACCAGGGGTCATAATCTAAGGATAAGGGTAAGCCATTTAGGACAGAAATTAGGAAGAATTTCTTCACCCAGAGAGTGGTGAGCCTGTGGAATTCTCTACCACAGAAGGTAGTTGAGGCCAAGTCATTAAATATATTCAAGAATGAGTTATATATATTTCTTAAAGCTAAAGGTATCAAGGGATATGGGGAGAAGGCAGGTACAGGGTACTGAGTTTGGATGATCAGCCATGATCTCATCGAATGGCGGAGCAGGCTCGAGGGGCTGAATGGCCTACTCCTGCTCCTATCTTCTATGTTTCTATGTCTCACTCTGGGGCTCTCTTGCCTCTGCCTGTCTCACTCTGGGGCTCTCCTGTCTGTCTCACTCTGGGACTCTCCTGTCTGTCTCACTCTGGGACTCTCCTGCCTCTGCCTGTCTCACTCTGGGACTCTCCTGCCTCTGCCTGTCTCACTCTGGGACTCTCCTGCCTCTGGCTGTCTCACTCTGGGACTCTCCTGTCTCTGCCTGTCTCACTCTGGGACTCTCCTGCCTCTGTCTGTCTCACTCTGGGACTCTCCTGCCTCTGGCTGTCTCACTCTGGGACTCTCCTGCCTCTGCCTGTCTCACTCTGGGACTCTCCTGCCTCTGGCTGTCTCACTCTGGGACTCTCCTGCCTGTGCGCCTCACAAACCCTGTACCCCAGTGAATTGATTTCAGGCTTCTCATCTTCATTTCCCTCCATGGTCCTGCCCAATCCTATTGTCCATCCCTGTGCTCCGGTTGGCACTGTTCGTCCCTCTAACTGGAGAAGCTGGGGTTGTTAGAACAGAGCAGCTTAAAGGCAGATTTAATAGAGGTGTTCAAAATTATGAGGGGTTTTGACAGAGTAAATAAGGAGAAACTATTTCCAGTGACAGGACGGTCGGGAACCAGAGGACACAGATTTAAGGTGATTGGCAAAAGAACCAGAGGGGAGATGAGAATTTTTTACGCAGCGAGTTGTTGTGATCTGGAACACGCTGCCTGATAGGGCGGTGGAAGCAGATTCAATAGTAACTTTCAAAAGGGATTTGGATAAATACTTGAAAAGGAGAAATTTGCAGGTCTATGGGGAGAGCAGGGGAGTGGGACTAATTGGAGAGCTCTTTCAAAGAGCCGGCAAAGGCACGATGGGCC
This sequence comes from Squalus acanthias, assembly GCA_030390025.1. Classification (NCBI taxonomy): domain Eukaryota; kingdom Metazoa; phylum Chordata; class Chondrichthyes; order Squaliformes; family Squalidae; genus Squalus; species Squalus acanthias. Next base: position 74,097 of record JASTWF010000241.1, read on the forward strand.
GAATGGCCTCCTGTGCTGTCTGATTCTATAAACTCACTTCTAACCCAGGGCCCACTGCACCCTCAGCAGAGGCCCATCTTTCAGCTGTTCTGCCCCTACCTTCTGGAACTCCCTCCCAGAATCACTTTGCCTTGTTGGTGCTCTTCCTGCCTTCGAACAATCTAGCTCTGCTTACCTTTGGCCTCCTTCCTCCTGGCACTGCCTGCTCTGTGCCCTGTCCTCTCTGTAAACCCCTGTAAGATGCTCTGTTACCTCAGGAGCACAATGTAAATGCAAATTGTCACCTACGGTCCAACATAGGAGGTATCTACCGAGATGAAAATGAAAGTACTGCGGTCTGTGAACTCGGGGGAGGGGTTATATGGAGGTACAGCTGGGCAAACTGTCTCTCGTACACTCAATCCCAGGTGCTCAGGCCCTGACCTGACCTTTCACCACTCTTCACTCTTCAGTCCCACTAACAGTTTTTTTCTCTTGACGCAGATGTGTATTCCACTGCTCCTTCAGGATAAAGCGAGCCTGGTGGAGGCCTATGTAGCTGACTATCCAGCGTTACAGTATCGTTTGTTGCAGGTGCTGGATTCATGGTGCCACCCAGCTTTCAACTCGAGAGACATCCGAAGGTACGATCAGCTCTAGAACCATCACTGAGAGATGCCTGGTTTACTGGGTGAACATAGTGCCTGGTTTACTGGGTGAAGATAGTGCCTGGTTTAGTGGGTGAAGATAGTGCCTGGTTTAGTGGGTAAACATAGTGCCTGGTTTAGTGGGTGAAGATAGTGCCTGGTTTAGTGGGTAAACATAGTGCCTGGTTTAGTGGGTAAACATAGTGCCTGGTTTAGTGGGTAAACATAGTGCCTGGTTTAGTGGGTAAACATAGTGCCTGGTTTAGTGGGTAAACATAGTGCCTGGTTTAGTGGGTAAACATAGTGCCTGGTTTAGTGGGTAAACATAGTGCCTGGTTTAGTGGGTAAACATAGTGCCTGGTTTAGTGGGTGAAGATAGTGCCTGGTTTAGTGGGTGAAGATAGTGCCTGGTTTAGTGGGTGAAGATAGTGCCTGGTTTACTGGGTGAACATAGTGCCTGGTTTAGTGGGTAAACATAGTGCCTGGTTTAGTGGGTAAACATAGTGCCTGGTTTAGTGGGTGAAGATAGTGCCTGGTTTACTGGGTGAACATAGTGCCTGGTTTAGTGGGTGAAGATAGTGCCTGGTTTAGTGGGTGAACATAGTGCCTGGTTTACTGGGTGAACATAGTGCCTGGTTTAGTGGGTGAATATAGTGCCTGGTTTAGTGGGTGAACATAGTGCCTGGTTTAGTGGGTGAATATAGTGCCTGGTTTAGTGGGTGAACATAGTGCCTGGTTTACTGGGTGAACATAGTGCCTGGTTTAGTGGGTGAATATAGTGCCTGGTTTAGTGGGTGAAGATAGTGCCTGGTTTAGTGGGTGAACATAGTGCCTGGTTTAGTGGGTGAACATAGTGCCTGGTTTAGTGGGTAAACATAGTGCCTGGTTTAGTGGGTGAAGATAGTGCCTGGTTTAGTGGGTGAATATAGTGCCTGGTTTAGTGGGTGAACATAGTGCCTGGTTTAGTGGGTGAACATAGTGCCTGGTTTAGTGGGTGAAGATAGTGCCTGGTTTAGTGGGTGAACATAGTGCCTGGTTTAGTGGGTGAACATAGTGCCTGGTTTAGTGGGTGAACATAGTGCCTGGTTTAGTGGGTGAATATAGTGCCTGGTTTAGTGGGTGAATATAGTGCCTGGTTTAGTGGGTGAAGATAGTGCCTGGTTTAGTGGGTGAACATAGTGCCTGGTTTAGTGGGTGAACATAGTGCCTGGTTTAGTGGGTGAATATAGTGCCTGGTTTAGTGGGTGAACATAGTGCCTGGTTTAGTGGGTGAACATAGTGCCTGGTTTAGTGGGTGAACATAGTGCCTGGTTTAGTGGGTGAATATAGTGCCTGGTTTAGTGGGTGAAGATAGTGCCTGGTTTAGTGGGTGAACATAGTGCCTGGTTTAGTGGGTGAATATAGTGCCTGGTTTAGTGGGTGAACATAGTGCCTGGTTTAGTGGGTGAATATAGTGCCTGGTTTAGTGGGTGAACATAGTGCCTGGTTTAGTGGGTGAATATAGTGCCTGGTTTAGTGGGTGAACATAGTGCCTGGTTTAGTGGGTGAATATAGTGCCTGGTTTAGTGGGTGAACATAGTGCCTGGTTTAGTGGGTGAACATAGTACTGGTATGTTGCTGGCGCTAAGTCACGCAGGCTCCAGCGCTATTCTGTGCTACGCCAGCTGATCTCTGATAGGGTGACACAAGGAGGCTATGGTTGGGCTCAGTGCCTCTGGGGTAGGAATGGAAGAGTCTGCCAGGCTCCTTGCTCTTTACCAGTGTCCAGTGAACTCTGCTGCAGACTGCACGTGCGTGGATGTCAGCTGAGGTCAGGATTGGGCTTGGTGGTGATGCTGCTACATTCAAATAGCCTGCCGACACTCGCTGTGCAGAATCAGGCATGAAAATAGCCAGCGAGGCAAGTTACTGGAGGGTTCCAGCTTGGCTGAAAACTTACCCAGCAAGAGTAGGTAAAGACATATCCTTCTGGAAATACCATTGTGTCGCTCTGTACCAAAATATCTCTCTGGTACCTATATAACCATCAACATCAATAGATCACTCTGCGGCAATATGTCTCTATCAATATATCCCTCTGGTACAAGAGTGCCCCTATAGTACCAACTTATCCATTTGTACAATATGTCCCTCTCTGTAAAATGACTTGAGGCGTTTTCCTAAGTTACAGTCACGATATAACTTGTTGGCATCGTACCCATATATCGTTAAAGTACGAGTAAATCCCTATAGTACTATATATATCCCTCCGGTACACTCTATCCCTCCAGTACTCTCTCTCCCTCCGGTACTCTCTCTCCCTCCGGTACTCTCTCTCCCTCCAGTACTCTCTATCCCTCCGGTACTCTCTATCCCTCCGGTACTCTCTATATCCCTCCGGTACTCTCTATATCCCTCCGGTACTCTCTATCCCTCCGGTACTATATATATCCCTCCGGTACTCTCTATCCCTCCGGTACTATATATATCCCTCCGGTACTCTCTATCCCTCCGGTACACTCTATCCCTCCGGTACTCTCTATCCCTCCGGTACTCTCTATCCCTCCGGTACTCTCTATCCGTCCAGTGCCAGTGTATCCGTCCAGTGCCAGTTGTACACATTGTGTACAGACCAGGCATGGAACCTGACGTCACGTTCTGTAAACGGTATTCACCATCAGTGGAGTTTTGAAAATATTTATTCAAAAAATATATAAAGATGGCATTTGTCTAAACCATTTGAGCACGTGTTATTGGAGTTGAGGTTTTCGCAGTCCCATTTCCTAACCATAGTGAGCTTCAGGAGCTGTCAGACTGTGTCTTTATGAAGTATAGATTTCCAATGGAAAAGCAGAGCGCATTCATGCAGAGGATCTGCTGGCTGACGATCAGAGAGCAGCACAGCCTTTCCTGCAGCCTGTGTGTGACAGCCCAGGATAAAGACTTTCTTTGATCTCATCTGATGCCTGAGACAAAGGGATCGAGTCAGTGCTGCACAATTAACTGATTTGCACAGAGCTTATTTATACAGATTTGCACTGAATTTCGAAGGACAATTGATTGGAAAAACTCAAACTCTTCAGCCTTGAAAGAAAGGCACCGAGAGAGGAGCAGATAGAGTAGAAGCAGCTGCCTTTACGTTACATGTAGAGCTGTACTGAGGGCTGCCCACTCCAAACCAGGCTGTATCAACTCCAAATAAAAGCTGGTGGTTCAGCTAAGGCCGGAGGTTGGGAAGAGCATCGTGTTGAGAGCCCATTCTCCAGTACCGCACTGACAGCGATGGTCACTGCAGTGAATAGGAACGGGTAAACCCGAGTCACTGTTGAAGTTAAACCTTGACTGTAGGACAAGAGGACACATGGACAGACTGGGAATAGGCAGGATCTGGGCTGATGTCAGGAAGCCCCCTCTTCATGCAGAGTGATTGGGACCTGGAATGGTCTCTGAGTAAGATGGTGGAGGGAAAACTCAAGTCATTCAAGAGTCAGATAGAGGCTGTGATAGGGGATTATAGTTTTCTGTATAAGGATGGGTCAGATCAGAGGTCACTCTCGGCTGTACTGATCTCCGTGACATTAAATGTGCTCACTGCCTATTGATGCAGCTTACATAGAATCCTACAGCACAGACGGAGGCCATTCAGCCCATCGTGCCTGTGCCGGCTCTTTGAAAAGAGCTCTCCAATTAGTCCCACTCCCCTGCTCTGTCCCCATAGCTCTGTAATCTCCCTTTTCAAGTATTTATCCAATTCCCTTTTGAAAGTTACTATTGAATCTGCTTCTACCGCCCTTTCAGGCAGTGCATTCCAGATCATTATAACTCGCTGCGTAAAAAAATTCTCCTCCTCTTCCCTCTGGTTCTTTGCCAATTATCTTAAAACTGTGTCCTCTGATTACCAACCCTCCTGTCACTGGGAACAGTTTCTCCCTCTTTACTCTATCAAAACCCCTCATAATTTTGAACACCTCTGAGTTTTTGATCAAGCTCATGGACTTCTTTGTCTCTAAGATTGAGACCATCTGATCAATGCCCCTTCCTTCCCCTAGCCCACCGGACCAAACTTCCTCTAAGGTTACCCCCTGCCCTAGCCCTGAACTCGCATCTTTCTCCAGTTTCTCTCCAATCTCCTCTCCCGATAAGGTTGCACATGGCAGACTGGTCACGAAGTTAAAAAGCCCATGGGATCCAGGGCAAAACTGGCTCGGAGGCAGGAAGCAGAGGGTAATGGTTGATGGGTGTTTCTGTGACTGGAAAGCTGTTTCCAGTGGGGTTCCGCAGGGCTCAGTACTAGGTCCCTTGCTTTTTGTGGTATATACCAATGATCTAGACTTGAATATAGAAGGTATGTTTAAGAAGTTTGCAGATGATACTAAAATCGGCTGTGTGGTTGATACTGAAGAAGGAAGCTGTAGACTGCAGGAAGATATCAATAAATTGGTCAGGTGGGCAGAACAGTGGCAAATGGAATTTAATCCGGAGAAGTGTGAGGTAATGCATTTGGGGAGGGCTAACAAGGAAAGGGAATACACATTAAATGGTAGGACACTGAGTAGTGTAGAGGAACAAAGGGACCTTGGAGTGCATGTCCACAGATCCCTGAAGGTAGCAGGCCAGGTAGATAAGGTGGTTAAGAAGGCATACGGAATGCTTGCCTTTATTAGCTGTGGCATAGAATACAAGAGCAGGGAGGTTATGCTTCAACTGTATAAAACACTAGTTAGGCCTCAGCAAGAGTACTGCGTACAGTTCTGGTCACCACATTACAGGAAAGATGTGATTGCACTAGAGAGGGTACAGAGGAGATTTACAAGGATGTTGCCGGGAGTAGAGAATCTTAGCTATGAGGAAAGACTGGATAGGCTGGGTCTGTTTTCCTTGGAACAGAGGAGGCTGAGGGGAGACCTTATTGAGGTGTATAAAATTATGAGGGGCATAGACAAAGTGGATAGAAAGGACCTATTTCCCTTAGCAGAGGGGTCAAAAACCACGGGGCACAGATTTAAAATAATTGGTGGAAGGTTTAGAGGGGATTTGAGGGGAAATTTCTTCACCCAGAGGGTTGTGGGGGCCTGGAACTCACTGCCTGAAAGGGTGGTAGAGGCAGGAACCCTAACCACATTTAAAAAGTACTTGGATGTGCACTTGGGATGCTGTAACCTGCAGGGCTACGGACCAAGAGCTGGGAAGTGAGATTAGGCTGGATAGCTCTTTGTTGGCCGGCGCGGACACGATGGGCCGAAATGGCCTCCTTCCGTGCTGTAACTTTCTATGATTCTATGATGACCTCTCCGCGCTCAACTTGTCCATGAGACCCACTTCCTGCTCCCTCGACCCTATTCCCACTAAACTGCTGACCACCCGACTTCCTTTTCTGGCTCCTATGTTAGCTAATATTGTTAACAGTTCTCTCTCCTCAGGTACTGTCCCCTCTCCCTCAAATCTGCCGTCATCACCCCTCTCCTCAAAAAACCAACCCTTGACCCCTCCGTCCTTGCAAACTACCACCCATCTCCAACCTCCCTTTCCTCCAAAATCCTTGAACGTGTTGTTGCCTCCCAAGTCCATGCCCATCTTTCCCGCAACTCCATGTCTGAATCCCTCCAATCAGGTTTCCGCCCTTGCCACAGTACTGAAACGGCTCTCATCAAAGTCACAAATGACATCCTTTGTGACTGTGACAAAGGTAAACTATCCCTCCTCGTCCTTCTCAACCTGTCTGCAGCCTTTGACACGGTTGACTATTCCATCCATCTCCAACGCCTCCCCACCGTCGTCCAGCTGGGTGGGACTGCACTCGCCTGGTTCCATTCTTATCTATCTAATTGTAGCCAGAGAATCATCTGCAACGGCTTCTCTTCCTGCTCCTGCATCATTACCTCTGGTGTCCCCCAAGGATCTATCCTTGGCCCCCTCCTGTTTCTCATCTACATGCTGCCCCTTGGCGACATCATCCGAAAACACAGCCTCAGTTTCCACATGTACGCTGATGACACCCAGCTCTACCTCACCACCACTTCTCTCGACCCCTCCACGGTCTTTAAATTGTCAGACTGCTTGTCCGACATCCAGTTCTGGATGAGCAGAAATTTTCTCCAGTTAAATATTGAGAAGACTGAAGCCTTTGTTTTCAGTCACCGCCACAAACTCCGTTCCCTAGCCACTGACTCCATCCCTCTCCCTAACATCTGTCTGAGGCTGAACCACACTGTTCGCAATCTTGGTGTCATATTTGATCCTGAAATGAGCTTCCGACCACATATCCGCGGCATAACTAAGATCGCCTATTTCTACCTCCATAACATCGCCAGTCTCCGCCCTTACCTCAGCTCATCCGCTGCTGAAACCCTCATCCATGCCTTTGTTACCTCTTGACTTGACACTCCTGACTGGCCTCCCACGTTCTACCCTCCGTAAACATGAGGTCATCCAAAACTTGACTGCCCGTGTCCTAACTCGCACCAAGTCCCGTTCACCCATCACCTCTGAGCTCGCTGACCTACATTGGCTCCCGGTTAAGCAAAGCCACGATTTCAAAATTCTCATCCTTGTTTTCAAATCCCTCCATGGCCTCGCCCCTCCCTATCTCTCTAACCTCCTTCAGCCCCAGAACCCCCCCCCGCCCCGAGATATCTGCGCTCCTCTAATTCTGCCCTCTTGAGCATCCCTGATTATAATCGCTCCACCATCGGTGGCCGTGCCTTCTGTTGCCGGGGCTCTAAGCTCTGGAATTCCCTGCCTAAACACCTCTGCCTCGCTACCTCTCTCCTCCTTTAAGAAGCTCCTTAAAACCTACCTCTTTGACCAAGCTTTTGGTCATCTGCCCTAATTTCTCCTTATGTGGCTCAGTGTCACTTTTTGTTTTAGAACACTCCTGTGAAGCGCCTTGGAACAACGTTCCTGGGAGGACTGGAGGTAGATAAACAATGGCAAGCATTTAAAGATAGAATGACAAAATTGCAAAAATTGTTTATACCAATCTGGCATAAAAGGAAATCTAAAAAGGTGACTCAACCGTGGATAACAGGGGAAATTAGAGACAGCATAAAATCCAAAGATAGGGCGTATAAAATAGCCAAAAAAAGCGCCAGAGCGGAAGATTGGGAACAGTTTAAGATAGAGCAAAGGAGGACAAAGGGCTTAATCAAGAGGGGCAAAATAGCTTACGAAAGCAAGCTGGCGGAAAATATAAAAACTAACTCCAAAAGCTTTTATAAGTATATCAAGAGGAAAAGACTGGTGAAAACCAAAGTTGGCCCATTGCAGTCAGATACGGGGGAATATATAACGGGAAATAAGGAAATGGCAGACCAACTAAATGCATACTTTGGGTCAGTCTTTACGAAGGAAGACACAAAAAACCTCCCTGGGATATCGGGAAAAATAGGGACATTTGCAAAGGAGGAACTGACGCAAGTCAATATCTCTAAGGATATGGTGTTAAGGAAGCTAAAGGGATTGAAGGCGGACAAATCCCCAGGGCCTGATAACATGCATCCTAGGGTGCTGAAGGAGGTGGCCCTAGAGATAGCGGATGCACTAAGTATGATTTTTCAGAATTCATTAGACTCGGGAACAGTGCCCATGGATTGGAGGGTAGCTAACGTTACCCCACTATTCAAAAAGGGGGGTAGGGAAAAAGCAGGTAATTACAGACCTGTAAGCCTTACATCAGTTGTGGGCAAAATGCTGGAGTCCATCATTAAGGATGAAATAGCGGAGCACTTAGCAAATGGGGACAGGATAGGACAGAGTCAACATGCATTTACAAAGGGTAAATCGTGCTTGACTAATCTATTGGAATTTTTTGAGGGAGTAACTGGTAAAATAGATGGGGGAGAGCCAGTAGATGTGGTGTACCTGGACTTCCAAAAGGCCTTCGATAAGGTCCCACATAAAAGATTAGCAGGGAAAATTGAAGCTCATGGGATAAAGGGGAAAGTATTGACGTGGATAGAGAACTGGCTGTCAGATAGAAAACAGAGAGTTGGAATAAACGGCTCATTTTCTGAATGGCAGGCAGTAACAAGTGGGGTACCACAGGGATCTGTCCTGGGTCCCCAGCTGTTCACAATTTACATTAATGACCTGGATCAGGGAGTCGGATGCAGCATTTCCAAATTTGCAGACGACACTAAACTAGGAGGGGGGGTGGGCGCAGAGGAGGAGACCAGGAAGCTCCAGAGCGATTTGGACAGACTGGGTGATTGGGCGGATAAATGGCAGATGCACTATAATGTGGACAAGTGCGAAGTTATCCACCTTGGGTGCAGGAACGGGAGGGCAAATTATTATTTAAATGGCAATAAATTGGGAGAGGGGGAAGTACAGAGAGACCTGGGTGTTCTTGTACACCAGTCATTGAAGGCGAGCATGCAGGTGCAACAGGCGATCAAGAAGGCAAACGGTATGCTGGCCTTCATAGCAAAAGGGTTGGAATACAGGAACAGGGATACCTTGCTGCAGCTGTACAGGGCACTGGTGAGACCACACCTCGAGTACTGTGTACAGTTTTGGTCGCCTCATCTGAGGAAAGATGTTCTTGCCATGGAGGGGGTGCAGTGGCGATTCACCAGGCTGATACCAGGAATGGCGGGATTGACCTATGAGGAGAGACTATGTAGTTTAGGGATGTACACACTGGAGTTTAGAAGATTGAGAGGGGACCTCATAGAAGTGTATAAAATTCTGACATGTCTAGACAGACTAGATGCAGAAGGAATGTTTCCCTTGGCGGGTGAGAACAGAACTAGAGGACATAATTTAAGGATAAGGGCTAAACCATTTAGGACAGAAATGAGGGGGAATTTCTTCACTCAGAGGGTGGTGAACCTGTGGAACTCATTGCCACAGAGGGCAGTGTACGCCAGCTCATTAAATATATTTAAGAGGGAATTAGATATATTTCTACAGGCAAAAGGGGTTAAGGGTTACGGAGAGAAGGCGGGGACGGGATACTGAATTGGAGGATCAGCCATGATCTCATTAAATGGCGGAGCAGGCTCGAAGGGCCGGATGGCCTACTCCTGCTCCTATCTTCTATGTATCTATGTATCTATGGGACGTTTTACTACGTTAAAGGCGTTATATAAAAACAAGTTGTTGTTGCTGGCGTACAGTTCCATGGGGCAGCTGCCCTCTGCGAACCTCCCCAAACGGCCCATCTTCTGGTGTGCCAGCCACTGCCTTTAAGACTAGACCGTGGGAGTGGGAGTTTTCTGCTGCTTTTGTTTTTTAGCTTTATTTAGTGGTGATTATTGATGGTGTGGTAAAGTAGCATCCGTAAAGGGACAGTCATTGACATTGACTCCACATCTAGACGGAGCTCCTGAGGTCAATCCATTTGAGAACTCATCACAACAGAGCTGTGTTAGAACTGAAGGAAATGTGAGCGGGCTGGGGG
>JASTWF010000241.1:84462-151962 GCA_030390025.1 Squalus acanthias
ACAGTTCCATGAGTCTCTCTATTTATTGAGGAATGTTGGGGTACAGTTCCATGGGTCTCACTCTATGTATTGAGGAATGTTGGGGTACAGTTCCATGAGTCTCTCTCTATGTATTGAGGAATGTTGGGGTACAGTTCCATGAGTCTCTCTATTTATTGAGGCATGTTGGAGTACAGTTCCATGAGTCTCTATTTATTGAGGAATGTTGGGGTACAGTTCCACGAGCCTCACTATTTATTGAGGAATGTTGGGGTACAGTTCCATGAGCCTCGCTATTTATTGAGGAATGTTGGGGTACAGTTCCATGAGCCTCTCTGTATTTATTGAGGAATGTTGGAGAACAGTTCCATGAGCCTCACTGTATTTATTGAGGAATGTTGGGGGACAGTTCCATGAGTCTCTCTATTTATTGAGGACTGCTGGGGTACAGTTCCATGAGTCTCTCTCTATTTATTGAGGAATGTTGGGGTACAGTTCCATGAGTCTCTCTATTTATTGAGAAATGTTGGGGTACAGTTCCATGAGACTTTCTATTTATTGAGGAATGTTGGGGTACAGTTCCATTATTCTTTCTATTTATTGAGGAATGTTGGGGTGCAGTTCCATGAATCTCACACTAATTATTGTGGAATGTTGGGATACAGTTTCATGAGTCTCAATCTAATTATTGAGGAATGTTGGGTACAGTTCCATGAGTCTCACTCTATTTATTGAGGAATGTTGGGGTACAGTTCCATGAGCCTCACTATTTATTGAGGGATGTTGAGGGACAGTTCCATGAGTCTCTCTCTATTTATTGAGGAATGTTGGGGTACAGTTCCATGAGTCTCTCTCTATTTATTGAGGAATGTTGGGGTACAGTTCCATGAGTCTCACTCTCTTTCTTGAGCAATGTTGGGGTACAGTTCCATGAGTCTCTCTATTTATTGAGAAATGTTGGGGTACAGTTCCATGAGTCTCTCTATTTATTGAGGAATGTTGGGGTACAGTTCCATGAGTCTCTATTTATTGAGGAATGTTGGGGTACAGTTCCATGAGTCTCACTCTCTTTCTTGAGCAATGTTGGGGTACAGTTCCATGAGTCTCTCTATTTATTGAGAAATGTTGGGGTACAGTTCCATGAGTCTCTCTATTTATTGAGGAATGTTGGGGTACAGTTCCATGAGTCTCTATTTATTGAGGAATGTTGGGGTACAGTTCCATGAGTCTCACTCTATTTATTGAGGAATGTTGGGGTACAGTTCCATGAGTCTCTCTATTTATTGAGGAATGTTGGAGTACAGTTCCATGAGTCTCTATTTATTGAGGAATGTTGGGGTACAGTTCCATGAGCCTCATTATTTATTGAGGAATGTTGGGGTACAGTTCCATGAGCCTCACTATTTATTGAGGAATGTTGGGGGACAGTTCCATGAGTCTCTCTATTTATTGAGGAATGTTGGGGTACAGTTCCATGGGTCTCATTCTATTTATTGAGGAATGTTGGGGTACAGTTCCATGAGTCTCTCTATTTATTGAGGAATGTTGGAGTACAGTTCCATGAGTCTCACTCTCTTTCTTGAGCAATGTTGGGGTACAGTTCCATGAGTCTCTCTATTTATTGAGAAATGTTGGGGTACAGTTCCATGAGACTTTCTATTTATTGAGGAATGTTGGGGTACAGTTCCATGAATCTCACACTAATTATTGTGGAATGTTGGGATACAGTTTCATGAGTCTCAATCTAATTATTGAGCAATGTTGGGTACAGTTCCATGAGTCTCACTCTATTTATTGAGGAATGTTGGGGTACAGTTCCATGAGCCTCACTATTTATTGAGGAATGTTGGGGTACAGTTCCATGAGTCTCTCTCTATTTATTGAGGAATGTTGGGGTACAGTTCCATGAGTCTCACTCTCTTTCTTGAGCAATGTTGGGGTACAGTTCCATGAGTCTCTCTATTTATTGAGAAATGTTGGGGGTACAGTTCCATGAGACTTTCTATTTATTGAGGAATGTTGGGGTACAGTTCCATTATTCTTTCTATTTATTGAGGAATGTTGGGGTGCAGTTCCATGAATCTCACACGAATTATTGTGGAATGTTGGGTTCAGTTTCATGAGTCTCAATCTAATTATTGAGCCATGTTGGGGTACAGTTCCATGAGTCTCACTCTATTTATTGAGGAATGTTCGGCTGCAGGCTCATGAGTGTCTCTATTTATTGACGAATGTTGGGGTACAGTTCCATGAGTCTCACTCTATTTATTGAGGAATGTTGGGGTACAGTTCCATGAGTCTCACTCTATTTATTGAGCAATGTTGGGGACAGTTCCATGAGTCTCTCTCTATTTATTGAGGAATGTTGGGGTACAGTTCCATGAGTCTCACTTTATTTATTGAGGAATGTTGGGGTACAGTTCCATGAGTCTCACCCTATTTATTGAGGAATGTTGGGGGACAGTTCCATGAGTCTCTCTCTATTTATTGAGAAATGTTGGGATACAGTTCCACGAGTCTCACTTTATTTATTGAGGAATATTGGGATAGAGTTCCATGAGTCTCACTCTATTTATTGAGAAATGTTGGGATAGAGTTCCATGAGTCTCCCTCTTTGTATTGAGGAATGTTGGGGTACAGTTCCATGAGTCTCACCCTATTTATTGAGGAATGTTGGGGTACAGTTCCATGAGTTTCTCTACTTATTGAGGAATGTTGGGGGACAGTTCCATGAGTCTCTCTCTATTTATTGAGGAATGTTGGGGACAGTTCCATGAGTCTCTCTCTATTTATTGAGGAATGTTGGGGTACAGTTCCATGAGTCTCACTTTATTTATTGAGGAATGTTGGGATAGAGTTCCATGAGTCTCACCCTATTTATTGAGGAATGTTGGGGTACATTTCCATGTGTCTCACTCTATTTATTGAGGAATGTTGGGGTACAGTTCCATGAGTCTCACTCTATTTATTGAGGAATGTTGGGGTACAGTTCCATGAGTCTCACTTTATTTATTGAGGAATGTTGGGGTACAGTTCCATGAGTCTCGCTATTTCTTGAGGAATGTTGGGGGACAGTTCCATGAGTCTCTCTATTTATTGAGGAATGTTGGGGTACAGTTCCATGAGCCTCACTATTTATTGAGGAATGTTGGGCTACAGTTCCATGAGTCTCTCTATTTATTGAGGAATGTTGGGGTACAGTTCCATGAGTCTCACTCTATTGATTGAGAAATGTTGGGATAGAGTTCCATGAGTCTCACTCTATTTATTGAGAAATGTTGGGATAGAGTTCCATGAGTCTCACTCTATGTATTGAGGAATGTTGGGGTACAGTTCCATGAGCCTCTATTTATTAAGGAATGTTGGGGTACAGTTCCATGAGTCTCTCTATTTATTGAGGAATGTTGGGGTACAGTTCCATGTGTGTATCTATTTATTGAGGAATGTTGGGGTACAGTTCCATAAGAACATAAGAAATAGGAGCAGGAGTCGACCAATCGGCCCCTCGAGCCTGCTCCGCCATTCAATGAGATCATGGCTGATCTGATCCAACCTCAACTCTAAAGAACACAAGAAGCAGGAGCAGGACCAGGCCACTCGGCCCCTGGGCCCGCTCCGCCCCTGGGCCCGCTCCGCCACCCACAGGGCCTTGACCGATCCGAACTGAAACTCATGTCCAATTTCCAGCCCGCTCCCCATAACCCCTGATTCCCTTTACTTCTAGGAAACGGTCTATTTCTGTTTTAAATTTATTTAATGAAGTAGCTTCCACAGCTTCCTGGGGTAGCAAATTCCACAGACCCACTACCCTCTGAGTGAAAAAGTTTCTCCTCATCTCAGTTTTGAAAGAGGAGCCCCTTATTCTAAGATTATGTCCCCTAGTTCTAGTTTCACCCATCATTGGGAACATCCTCACCGCGTCCACCCGATCAAGCCCCTTCACAATCTTATATGTTTCAATAAGATCGCCTCTCATTCTTCTGAACTCCAATGAGTAGAGTCCCAATCTACTCGACCTCTCCTCGTATGTCCACCCCCTCATCCCCGGAATTAACCGAGTGAACCTTCTTTGTACTGCCTCGAGAGCAAGTATGTCTTTTCTTAAGTATGGACACCAAAACTGTATGCAGTACTCCAGGTGCGGTCTCACCAATACCCTATACAACTGCAGCAATACCTCCCTGTTTTTATATTCTATCCCCCTAGCAATAAAAGCCAACATTCCATTGGCTTTCTTGATCACCTGCTGCACCTGCATACTAACTTTTTGATTTTCTTGCACCAAGACCCCCGATCCCTTTGTACTGCAGTACTTTCCAGTTTCTCGCCATTAAGATAATAACTTGCTCTCTGATTTTTCCTGCCAAAGTGCATAACCTCACATTTTCCAATATTGTATTGCATCTGCCAAATCTCTGCCCACTCACCCAGCCTGTCTATATCCCCTTGTCGGTTTTTTATGTCCTCCTCACTCTCTACTTTCCCTCCCATCTTTGTATCATCTGCAAACTTTGATATGTTACACTTGGTCCCCTCCTCCAAATCGTTAATATAGATTGTAAAGAGTTGGGGACCCAGCACTGACCCCTGCGGAACACCACTGGCTACTGGTTGCCAGTCCAAGAATGAACCATTTATCCCAACTCTCTGCTTCCTGTTAGATAACCAATCCTCCACCCATGCCAGAATATTACCCCCAATCCAGTGATTTTTTATCTTGAGTAATAATTTTTTATGTGGCACCTTGTCGAATGCCTTCTGGAAGTCTAAATACACTACATCCACTGGTTCCCCTTTATCCACCCTGTACGTTATGTCCTCAAAGAACTCGAGCAAATTTGTCAGACATGACTTCCCCTTCATGAAGCCATGCTGACTTTGTCCTATTAAATTATGTTTATCTAAATGTTCCGTTACTGTCTCCTTAATAATAGACTCCAAAATTTTACCCACCACAGATGTTAGGCTAACTGGTCTATAATTTCCAGCCTTCTGCCTACAACCCTTTTTAAATAAGGGTGTTACATTAGCAGTTTTCCAATTAGCCGGGACCTTTGCTGAGTTCAGGGAGTTTTGGAAAATTATTACCAAAGCATCCACAATTCCTACTGCCACTTCCCTCAAGACCCTAGGATGTAAGCCATCAGGTCCAGGGGATTTATCCGCCTTGAGTCCCATTATTTTACTGAGTACCAATTCCTTAGTGATTTTAATCGTATTTAGCTCCTCCCCCACTAGAGCCCCCTGTTTGTCCAGTGTTGGGATATTCTTAGTGTCCTCTACCGTAAAGACTGAAACAAAATATTTGTTCAGCATTTTTGCCATCTCCATGTTTCCCACCATTAATTTCCCGGTCTCATACTCTAAGGGACCGACGTTTGCCTTAACCACCCTTTTTCTTTTTATATAACTATAGAAACTCTTGCTATCTGTTTTTATATTTTTTGCTAATTTATTTTCATAGTCTATTTTCCCTTTCTTAATCAATCCTTTAGTTACTTTTTGTTGTCTTTTGAAGACTTCCCAATCTTCTATCCTCCCACTAACTTTGGCTACCTTATATGTCCTTGTTTTTAGTTGGATACTTTCTTTAATTTCTTTACTTAGCCATGGATGGCTGTCATTTCTTTTACACCCTTTTTTCCCTCAGTGGAATATATTTATTTTGAAAGTTGTAAAATAACTCCTTGAATGAACACCACTGCTCATGTACCGTCTTACCCTTTAATCTATTTTCAAAGTCCACTTTAATCAATTCTGCTCTCATGCCATCATAGTCTCCTTTATTCAAGCTCAGTATGCTTGTTTGAGAACCAACCTTCTCACCCTCTAATTGGATATGGAATTCAACCATGTTATGGTCACTCATTCCAAGGGGATCCTTAACTAGGACATTATTAATTAATCCAGACTCATTACACAGTACCAGGTCCAAGGTTGCTTGCCCCCTTGTAGGATCAGTTACATACTGCTCAAGAAATCCATCCCTAAGACACTCAATAAACTCTTCCTCAAGGCTGCCCTGCCCAATTTGATTTGTCCAGTTAATATGACAGTTAAAATCCCCCATAATTATAGCTGTTCCATGAGCTTCTATTTATTGAGGAATGTTGGGGTACAGTCCCATGAGTCTCACTTTATTTATTGAGGAATGTTGGGGTACTGTTCCATGAGTCTAGCTATTTCTTGAGGAATGTTGGGGTACCGTTCCATGAGTCTCACTCTATTTATTGAGGAATGTTGGGGTACAGTTCCATGAGTCTCACTCTATTTATTGAGGAATGTTGGGGTACTGTTCCATGAGTCTAGCTATTTCTTGAGGAATGTTGGGGTACCGTTCCATGAGTCTCACTCTATTTATTGAGGAATGTTGGGGTACCGTTCCATGAGTCTCACTCTATTTATTGAGGAATGTTGGAGTACCGTTCCATGAGTCTTGCTATTTATTGAGGAATGTTGGGGGACAGTTCCATGAGTCTCTATTTATTGAGGAATGTTGGGATACAGTTCCATGAGTGTCTCTATTTATTGAGGAATGTTGGGGTACAGTTCCATGAGTCTCACTCTATTTATTGAGGAATGTTGGAGTACAGTCCCATGAACCTCTATTTATTGAGGAATGTTGGGGTACAGTTCCATGAGTCTCACTCTATTTATTGAGGAATGTTGGAGTACAGTCCCATGAACCTCTATTTATTGAGGAATGTTGGGGTACAGTTCCATGAGTCTCACTCTATTTATTGAGGAATGTTGGAGTACAGTTCCATGAGTGTCTCTATTTATTGAGGAATGTTGGGGTACAGTTCCATGAGTCTTGCTATTTATTGAGGAATGTTGGGGGACAGTTCCATGAGTCTCTATTTATTGAGGAATGTTGGGATACAGTTCCATGAGTGTCTCTATTTATTGAGGAATGTTGGGGTACAGTTCCATGAGTCTCACTCTATTTATTGAGGAATGTTGGAGTACAGTCCCATGAACCTCTATTTATTGAGGAATGTTGGGGTACAGTTCCATGAGTCTCACTCTATTTATTGAGGAATGTTGGGGGACAGTTCCATGAGTCTCTCTATTTATTGAGGAATGTTGGAGTACAGTTCCATGAGTCTCACTCTATTTATTGAGGAATGTTGGGGTACAGTTCCATGAGTCTCTCTATTTATTGAGGAATGTTGGGGTACAGTTCCATGAGTCTCTCTATTTATTGAGGAATGTTGGGGTACAGTTCCATGAGTCTCACTCTATTTATTGAGGAATTTTGGGGTACAGTTCCATGAGTCTCACTCTATTTATTGAGGAATGTTGGCTACAGTTCCATGAACCTCTATTTATTGAGGAATGTTGGGGTACAGTTCCATGAGTCTCTCTATTTATGAGGAATGTTGGGATAGAGTTCCATGAGTCTCACTCTATTTATTGAGGAATTTTGGGGTACAGTTCCATGAACCTCTATTTATTGAGGAATGTTGGGGTACAGTTCCATGAGTCTCTCTCTATTTATTGAGGAATGTTGGGATACAGTTCCATGAGTCCCATTCTAGTTATTGAGGAATGATGGGGTAGAATTCCATAACTCTCACCTTATTTATTGAGGAATGTTGGGCTACAGTTCCATGAGTCTCACCTTATTTATTGAGGAATGTTGGGGTACAGTTCCATGAGCCTCTATTTATTGAGGAATGTTGGGGTACAGTTCCATGAGTCTCACTCTATTTATTGACTGCTTTATTTTGATTCATTCTCTGGTTTTTGGTGCCAATGGTGGGGTGAAGGTATTGGGGATGCACAAGAGGCCAAAAAGAGATATTGCTAACATCTCGGACTATTGCAGGGTTGCAGGAGTTTCCGTAGACAGGGAGGGGCGTGGCCTTCCCTTCTCTCTCGGTCTGTTTACGTCAGCCCCCCAGGACAGGACATTTATCCAGACAGCCAGAGGAAGCTGTGTATGAAAGCAGAACCCTTCCCTTTCATCAGACGCACAGACAGACACATAGACACCACTCGCAGACAGACACACACAGACAGAGAGACACACACACACACACACACACACACACACACACACACACACACACACACACACACACACACACACACAGACAACCATTTTTAAAATTGTGAATGCATTTCAAAGTTCTCAGAGGAAATGGAATAGGGAAACCAGAATGAATCCCTAAAGTTACTACTTTTCAGTTCAGTCTGATATGTTTACTTCAATATAAATGATGTCAGTTCCAATATTGACTCGCACCCCCAACCCCCCCCCCAGTGCGGAATGCAACATGCTGGATTTTTTGCCCCTTCGCCAACCTGCTGGACTCTGGCATCCTCTTTAATCCAATTGTTGAAATGGCCGATGATGTAATGAGCCAGGGACGGCGCCTTTCCCTTTTTCCAGTCGTGGCAGCTCTCCAACATGACCAGGAGCCCTTCCAGTGGGTCAGTGAGGGAAGCAAATCCTCGCCTCGCTTCTTCTGGGAGCTGGGAAGACAAAGGGAGGGTGAACAAAAAGAGGGAGGCCCCTAATCTGCAAGTAGACAAAAGGAGGTTGCTAATTTATTCAGCGAGGTAACTGTTGCTCTCGGTCCTCCATCCCACTTGCTGTGACAGTGCGCAGCAATCCAGATTCCCTAACACTTCATTTCACCGCAACAGCAGCCTGTGAAAAGGCAATTGTCTGCACTAATTATCCCATAAACATGCAAAGTGCCACAATGCCCTGCACCACCATAGACAAAAGGTGCTTTCAGTGCCCAGCAGTCACAGGGCAGACAGACGCTTTTTAGGGAGCTGCTTCGCAAAGGCCACATTCCTTCGAACTTCCCTTCCCATCAGGCTGGAGGAAACAAAGAGCGAGGACAAGCGAGGCACTCACACTGGCTCACCACCTTCCCGCAGTCAGAGCATGCACTTGGAGAGTGTGCATGCGCAAATGTGTGGGGGGTGCGCAGCGCGTGTGCGTGGGGCGTGGGCGGCGTGTGTGTGGGGCGCGCACGAGGGGTGAGTGTGTGTGTGGGGGCGCGCATGTGTGGTGGGGTGCATGCGCATGTGTGGTGTGCATGGGGGTCGTGTGTGGGGGAGGTGCGCACGTGTGTGCGTGGGCACGCGCGTTGGCGGGGGGGTGGGGGGAGCAGCATGTGGCACAGCCTGAGATGGCCCCAGTCGTTCTTGGCGACTGCGATTTCAATCCTTCAGTTTTTCACCTATTCTTACATTTGCACTTCGTTACGAGTATTAATTAATCACCAATACAAACCCAACACAGAGAGAAACCCCGATAACACAAACATCACAGAAACCCCGATAACACAATCCCCACAGAAACCCCGATAACACAATCCCCACAGAAAACCCGATAACACAAACATCACAGAAACCCCGATAACACAATCCCCACAGAAATCTCCAATAACACAAACATCACAGAAACCCCGATAACACAATCCCCACAGAAACCCGATAACACAATCCCCACAGAAAAAGGAAGAGAGTCGCAAAAGTAAGTGCTGGTACCTTAGAGGCTGAGACAGGAGAAATTATATTGGGGAACAAGGAAATGGCAGAGGCTTTAAACAAATATTTTGCATCTGTCTTCACAGCAGAAGACACAAAAAGTATACCAAAAATAGTGGGGAACCAATGGGCTAATGACAGCGAGGAACATAATGGAATTAAGATCATTGGAGAAAAAGTATTTGAGAAACTAATGGGACTAAAAGCCAACAAATCCCATGGACCTGATGGCCTACATCCTAGGGTTCTAAAAGAAGTGGCTACAGAGAAAGTGGATGCATTGGTTGTGATCTTACAAAATTCCCCAGATTCAGGAAAGGTTCCAGCGGATTGGAAGGTAGCAAATGTAACTCCGCTATTCAAGAAAGGAAGGAGAGAGAAAACCGGGAACGACAGGCCAGTTCGCCTGATATCTGTCGTTGGGAAAATGCTGGAATCCATTATTAAGGAAGTGGTAACAGGGTACTTATAAAATCATAATGTGGTTAGGTAGAGTCAACATGGTTTTATGAAAGGTAAATTCTGTTTGACAAATGTATTTGAGTTTTTTGAGGATGGAACTGGCAGGGAAGATAAAAGGGAACCAGTGGATGTAGTATATTTGGATTTCCAAAAGGCATTCGATAATATGCCACATAAAAGGTTGTTAAGCAAGATAAGGGCATATGGGGTTTGGGGGTAAGGTATTAGCATGGATAAAGGATTGGTTAACAGACAGAAAACAGAGAGTTGGGTTAAATGACTCATTTTCAGGTTGGCAGGCTTTAACTAGTGGGGTGCCGCAAGGATCAGTGCTTCAGCCTCAGCTATTTAAAATCTATATTACTGACTTAGATGATGGGACCGAGTGCAATGTATCCAAGTTTGCTGACAATACAAAGCTAGGTGGAAAAGTAAGATGCGAGGAGGACACAAAGAGCCTGCAAAGGGATATGGACCAGTGCAGTGAGTCGGCAATAAGGTGGCAGATGGAGTATAATATGGGGAAATGTGAGGTTATTCACTTTGGTAGGAAGAATAGAAAAACAGAATATTTTTTTAAATGGTGAGAAACTATTCAACATTGGTGTTCAGAGAGATTTGGGTGTCCTAGTACAAGAAACACAGAAAACTAGCATGGAGATACAGCAAGCAATTTGGAAGGCAAATGGCATTTTGGCCTTTATTGCAAGAAGGTTGGAGTACAAGAGTAAGGAAGTCTTGCTACAATTGTACAGGGCCTTGGTGAGACCACACCTGGAGTACTGTGCACAGTTTTGGTCTCCTTATTTAAGGAAGGATATACTTGACTTGGAAGTGGTGCAAAAAAGGTTCACTAAATTGATCCCTGGGATGAGAGGGTTGTCCTATGAGGAGAGATCGAGTAGAATGGGCCTTTAATCTCTGGAGTTTAGAAGGATGAGAGGTGATCTCATTGAAACATAAAAAATTCTTACAGGGCTTGACAGGGTAGATGCTGAGAGGATGTTTCCCCTGGCTGGGGAGTCTAGAACCAGGGGTCACAGTCTCAGAATAAGGGGTCGGCCATTTAGGACTGAGATGAGGAGAAATTTCTTCACTCAGAGGGTGGTGAATCTTTGGAATTCTCTACCCCAGAGGGCTGTGGAGTCTCAGTCGTTGAGTATATTCAAGACAGAGATCGATAGATTTTTGAATATTAAGGGTATCAAGGAACCAACTAGAGACCAGGCCATCTTAGACTGGGTATTATGTAACGAGAAAGGATTAATTAGCAATCTTGTTGTGCGGGGCCCCTTGGGGCGCAGCGATCATAATATGATAGAATTCTTCATTAAAATGGAGAGTGAAATAGTTGACTCAGAGACTAGGGTCCTGAATTTAAATAAAGGAAACTACGATGGTATGAGGCGCGAGTTGGCTAGGATGGATTGGGGAACGTTACTCAAAGGGTGGACGGTGGATAGGCAATGGCAAACAGTCAAAGATCGCATGGATAAACTACAGAATTTGTTCATCCCTGTTTGGCATAAAAATAAAACAAAAAAAGGTGACTCAACCATGGCTGACAAGGGAAATCAGGGATAGCATAAGATCCAAGGAGAGGACATATAAATTGGCCAGAAAAAGCAGCAAACCTGAAGATTGGGAGCAGTTTAGGATTCAGCAAAGGAGGACAAAGGGATTAATTAAAAGGGGGGAAATAGAGTACGAGCGCAAACTTGCAGGGAACATAAAAACTGACTGTAAAAGCTTTTATAAATATGTGAAGAGAAAAAGATTGGTGAAGTCAAGCGTAGGTCCCTTGCAGTCAGAATCAGGGGAATTTATAATGGGGAACAAAGAAATGGCAGACCAATTAAATACATACTTTGGCTCTGTCTTCACAAAGGAGATCACAAATAACCTCCCAGAGATGTCGGGGAACATAGGGTCTAATGAGAGGGAGGAACTGAATGAAATCAGTATTTGTAGGGAAACGGTGTTAGGGAAAATAACAGCATTAAAGGCCGATAAATCCCCAGGGCCTGATAATCTACATCCTAGGGTACTTAAGGAAGTGGCCCTAGAAATAGTAGATGCATTGCTGGTCATCTTCCAAAATTCTATAGACTCTGGAACAGTTCCCATGGATTGGAGGGTAGCTAATGCTACCCCACTGTTCAAAAAAGGTGGTAAAGAAAAAACGGGGAATTATAGATCGGAAAGCCTGACATCGGTTGTGGGGAAAATGCTAGAGTCCATTATAAAAGATGTAATAGCAGAGCACTTGGAAAATAGTGACAGGATTGGACAAAGTCAACATGGATTTACAAAACGTAAATCGTGCTTGACTAATCTACTGGAATTTTTTGAGGATGTAACTGATAGAATAGATAAGGGAGAACCAGTGGATGTGGTGTATTTGGACTGTCAGAAGGCTTTCGATAAGGTCCCGCAGAAGAGATTAGCGTGTAAAGTTAAGGCACATGGGATTGGGGGCAAGGTACTGACTTGGATAGAGAACTGGTTGGCAGACAGGAAGCAAAGAGTTGGAATAAACGGGTCTTTTTCCGAGTGGCAGGCAGTGACTAGTGGGGTTCCGCAGGGATCGGTGCTAGGACCCCAGCTATTCACTATATATATATATTAATGATCTGGACGAGGGAACTAGATGTAATATCTCCAAGTTTGCAGATGACACAAAGCTGGGTGGGCGTGTGTGCTGCGAGGAGGATGCCGAGAAACTCCAGTATGATTTGGACAGGTTGGGTGATTGGGCAGAAGCATGGCAGATGCAGTATAATGTGGATACATGCGAGGTTATCCACTTTGGTGGCAAAAACAGAAAGGCAGATTATTATCTGAATGGCAATAGATTGGGAGAAGGGGAAGTGCAACGAGACCTGGGTGTCCTTGTGCACCAGTCGCTGAAGGTAAGCATGCAGGTACAGCAGGCGGTTAAGAAGGCAAATGGTATGTTGGCCTTCGTAGCGAGAGGGTTTGAGTACAGGAACAAGGATGTCTTGCTGCAGCTGTACAGGGCCTTGGTGAGACCACACCTTGAGTATTGTGTGCAGTTTTGGTCGCCTTATCTGAGGAAGGATGTTCTTGCCATGGAGGGTGTGCAGCGAAGATTCACCAGACTGATACCTGGGATGGTAGGAATGACGTACGAGGAGAGATTGGGTTGATTGGGCTTATACTCGCTGGAGTTTAGAAGAACGAGAGGAGATCTCATTGAAACTTATAAAATTCTAACAGGGCTAGACAGACTGGATGCAGGAAGGATGTTCCCGATGGCGGGTGAGCCCAGAACAAGAGGTCACAGTCTAAAGATAAGGGGTAAGAACATAAGAAGTAGGAGCAGGAGTAGGCCATATGACCCTTCGGGCCTGCTCCGCCATTCAATAGGATCATGGCTGATCCGAACCTAGACTCACGTCCACTTCCCTGCCCGCTCCCTATAACCCTTAATTCCCTTATCAGCTAGGAAACTGTCTATTCCGTTTTAAACTTATTTAATGTCGCAGCTTCCACAGCTCTCTGAGGTAGCAAATTCCATAGATTTAATACCCTCTGAGTGAAGAAGTAAGGGTAAGCCATTTAGGACAGAGATGAGGAGGAATTTCTTCACCCAGAGAGTGGTGAACCTGTAGAATTCTCTACCACAGAAGGCAGTTGAGGCCAAGTCAGTAAATATATTCAAGAAGGAGTTAGATATATTTCTTAAGGCTAAAGGTATCAAGGGATATGGGGAGAAAGCAGGGACAGGGTACTGAGTTTGGATGATCAGCCATGATCTCATCGAATGGCGGAGCAGGCTCGAGGGGCCGAATGGCCTACTCCTGCTCCTATCTTCTCTGTTTCTATCTATGTTCCTATATGGGGATAGTGCAGGAAAGTGGAGATGAGATAGATCAGCCATGATCTTATTGAATGGCGGAGCAGGCTCGAAGGGCCAAATGGCCGACTCCTGCTCCTATTTCTTATGTTCTTATGTTTAGCCTGCATGTAGTCCTGTGTTGCAGCTTCCCTGGGTTGGCACCTCATTTTTAGGTACATCTGGTGCTGCTCCTGGCATGCTCTTCTGCACTCCTCATTGAACCAGGGTATGTCCCCTAGTTTGATGGTAATGGTAGAGTGAGGGATATGCCAGGCCATGAGCTTACAGATTGTGGTGGAATACAATTCTGCTGCTGCTGATGGCATCCATGAGGCACTGTGGGCCCAGTTTTGAGCTGCTAGATCTGTTCTGAATCTATCCCATTTAGCATGGTGGTAGTGCCACACAACACGATGGAGGGTGTCCTCAGTGTGAAGACGGGACTTCGTCTCCACAATGACTGTGCGGTGGTCACTGCTACCAATGCTGTCATGGACAGATGCATCTGCAACAGGTAGATTGGGGAGGACAAGGTCAAGTCGTTTTTTCCCTTGTGTTGGTTCTCTTACCACCTGTCGCAGGCCCAGACTGGCAGTTATGTCCTTCAGGACTCGGCCAGCTCGGTCAGTAGTGGTGCTACTGAGCCACTGTTGGTGATGAACATTGAATTCCCCCACCCAGAGTACATTCTGTGCCCTTGCTACCCTCAGTGCTTCTTCCAAGTGGTGCTCAACATGGAGGAGTACTGATTCATCTGCTGAGGGAGGCCGGTAGGTGGTAATCAGCACCTTGCCCATGCTTGAGGTGAAGCCACGAGACTCCCAGGACCATGGAGTCAATGTTGAGGACTCCCAGGGCCACTCACTCCCGACTGTATACCATTGTGCCGCCACCTCTGGTGGGTCCATGCTGCCGGTGGGACAGGACGTTCGCAGGGATGGTGATTAAGGAGTCTGGGACATTGGCTGAAAGATATAGACCTGGAAGGAGTGGTGTCAAAATGTGTGATACCACCAAATTAGGAGGAATAGTTAATTCTTAAGACTACCAAAGGAAACAGCAAAGGGATATTGATAAGATGGGGGAATGGACTAAAAAGTGACAGACGGAGTTCAATGTCAATAAGTTTGAGGTGATGCATTTTGGTAAAAAAATTAAATACGTTAATTAAGGAAATGAAAGAACTTCCATTTCTGTGGCTCCTTTCACAACCTCAGGATGTCCCAAAGCACTTCCCAGCCAATGAATAATGTTTGAAGTGTAGTCACTGTTGTAATGTAAGAAACAATTAACACAGCAAGGTCCCACAAACAGCAATGAACCCAACTCAATACTTCTCTCAGGTACTTCTACGCTCCCACTCCACACCTGATCTGATAAAACATCATGGCCCAGATTTTGCGGTGGGTAATAACGCCGTCAATACCCCTCTGAAACTGACCGCAACTTCAGGATTTAACTCATGCACATCTAAACACGAAAATCCTGAAGTTACGGTCAATCGTTCACTGCTCCAACACTGGCTACGCTGTGGACCGCCCCCCAAAGCCGACAATCCATGAAATCAGTGGAACGGACGAACACTTGAGCTGTTCTGCGTTATCACCGTTAAACACTGTACCCCATTAAATGTTAAGCCTTGTTGGAATAGGTGCAACTGGGGTTTTAACAGTGTACTGACTCCTAAACAACCATTCTGGCCCTGAAAAACTAATTTTTATATTGGTTGAATGTCAAATTTCCCCATTATAATAAAAATTACAATTAAAAAAAATATATATATATATATCTAAAGTTTATTCATGATATTTCAGTTTCTAACTTATCCCCATGTGAAAGTCCCAATCTTTACTTCACTCTCTGTAAAAAAAAAAATTAAAAAGTGAGGATAAAAGCTGCTTTTTACATAGAAGATAGGAGCAGGAGTAGGCCATTCGGCCCCTCGAGCCTGCTCCGCCATTCAATGAGATCATGGCTGATCATCCAAATTCAGTACCCTGTCCCTGCTTTATCCCCATATCCCTTGATCCCTTTAGCCTTAAGAAATATATCTAACTCCTTCTTGAATATATTTAATGAATTGGCCTCAACTGCCTTCTGTGGTAGAGAATTCTACAGGTTCACCACTCTCTGGGTGAAGAAATTCCTCCTCATCTCAGTCCTAAATGGCTTACCCCTTATCCTTAGACTGTGACCCCTGGTTCTGGACTCCCCCGCCATTGGGAACATCCTTCCTGCATCTAGTCTGTCCAGTCCTGTTAGAATTTTATAAGTTTCAATGAGATCCCCTCTCATTCTTCTAAACTCCAGCGAGTATAAGCCCAATCGACCCAATCTCTCTTCATACGTTAGTCCTGCCATCCCAGGTATCAGCCTGGTGAATCTTCGCTGCACTCCCTCCATGGCAAGAACATTTTTATTTCCTGGTTTGAGGTCTGTGAGAATTCTTCAGTGTGAATGGCTGCTTAGACAGCCGGAGGACGTCACTGCTGTATCGCACTAGAAATCCATTATTCACAGCACTCCAATCAACTACACGTCGAGAAGCCTCAAGTTTCGCCACAGTGATTGCAAGATCTCTGTGGGCAGCTTTCTTTGAGGTCAGCGGCGAGCGCATTTGCTTCGCCGCTGACCACAAATGATGGGCCAACAGTCCTCAATCTATGGGGCATGTGACCCATCGAGGTGCAACGAAGGGGTGCCTGGACCCCACATGTCATTGCCTCCAGCCCGACTCCATCCCCACACCACCTCTATCCTCACTCAATACTAAGAATCATGCACAAAATTAGAGTGAAAAATTTATGCTGAAAATACAGGCAATAGAATGAGATAAAGAGCACTGAAGGAGGAGAGAGAGGAAGGGTAGTAGGGAAAAAGAAACAAGAAAACAAGGAGGAGAGGGAGAGACAGGTAAAGGGGAGGGAGAGAGGCAGATACAGGAAGCAGGAGAAAGAAAGAAAGACTTGCACTGATATAGCACTTTCATGACCTCAGGACATCCCAAAGCGGTTTACAGCCAATGAAGTACTTTTGGAGTGGAGTCACTGTTCGAATGTAGGAAACACGGCGGCCAATTTGCACACAGCAAGCTCCCAGAACAGCAACGTGATAATGACCAGATAATCTGTTTTAGTGATGTTGATTGAGGGATAAATATTGGTCAGGACTCCTGTGCTCTTCTTCGAAATAGTGCCATGGGATCTTTCACATCCACCTGAGGGGCAGACGGGACCTCGGCTTGATGTCTAATCCGAAAGATGGCACCTTCGACAGTGCAGCACTCCCTCAGCACTGCACTGGAGCGTCAGCCGAGACTTTTGTACTCAAGTCTCTGGAGTGGGACTTCACAGAGCTACCAAGTGAGCCATGGCTGAGGGGAGAGAGAGAGAGAGAGAGAGAGAGAGATGGAGAGAGAGAGATGGAGAGAGAGAGATGGAGAGAGAGAGATGGAGAGAGAAAGAAAGAGAGAGAGAGAGAAAAGTGAAGTGAATATAATGACTAATAGGGCCCAGCTGGCTTTGCCTCTCTATGAGACAGATAATAAAGACTGAGCACTTTGGAGAGTGAAAGTCTCCTTAATTTTAATGCTTTCGACTCCAGGCTTTGCTTCACCGCAGCTCAAAAGAACACCATTATTCTGCCGCCGCACAACTACTTTGGGTAGCTCAATAATGTTAAATGTCAGACATCTGATTGTCTGATGACGTTAATTGCCTTGTTATTTAAACATAGAGCTAAGGAGCATGACCTTCAGTTGCCACTTTTTAATTCATCCATAAAGTTGACACCGAGTTCTCCAAATACAACAACACACTGACACACACCCGCAGGTACGCTCCCGGTAATAAGACACCCACCCTGGTACACTCCCTGTAATAACACACCCGCCCTGGTACACTCCCTGTAATAACACACCCGCCCTGGTACACTCCCTGTAATAACACACCCGCCCTGGTACACTCCCTGTAATAACACACCCGCCCTGGTACTCACCCCGTAATAACACACCCACCCTGGTACTCTCCCTGTAATAACACACCCAGCCTGGTACTCTCCCTGTAAAAACACACCCGCCCTGGTACTCTCCCTGGAATAACACACCCACCCTGGTTCTGTCCCTGTAATAACACACCCGCCCTGGTACTCACCCCGTAATAACACACCCACCCTGGTACACTCCCTGTAATAACACACCCACCCTGGTACTCTCCCTGTAATAACACACCAACAGTGGACGCATTGGTTGTCATCTTCCAAAATTCTATAGATTCTGGAACGGTTCCTGCAGATTGGAGGATAGCAAATATAACCCCGCTATTTAGGAAAGGAGGGAGAGAGAAAACGGGGAACTGCTGACCTGTTAGCCTCATATCAGCAGTTAGAAAAATGCTGGAATCAATTGTAAAGGATGCAATAACTGGGCACTTAGAAACTAATAGTAAGTTTGGGCAGAGTCAACATGGATTTATTAACAAACCTATTGGAGTTGTTTGAGGATGCAACTAGTGGAGTAGACAAAGGGGAACCAGTCGATGTGGTGTATTTGGATTTTCAGAAGGCCTTCGATAAGGTCCCCCACAAGAGGTTGGTGAACAAAATTAGGGCACATGGAATTGGGGGTAATAAAATAGCATGGATTGAGAATTGGTTAACAGACAGAAAACAAAGAGTAGGGAAAAACGGGTCTTTTTCAGGATGGCAGGCTGTGACAAGTGGGGTACCGCAAGGATCGGTGCTTGGGCCCCAGCTATTCACAATCTATTTCAATGATTTGGATGAGAGGACTAAATGTAACATTTCCAAATTTGCTGATGATACAAAGCTAGGTGGCAGTGTCAGTTGCGAAGAGGCTGTGAAGAGGCTTCAAGGGGATCTCGACAGGCTCAGTGAGTGGGTGAGAACATGGCAGATGGAATATAATCTGGATAAATGTGAAGTTATCCACTTTGGCAGAAAAAACAGAAAGGCAGAGTATTTCCTAAATGGTGAAAGATTGGGGAATGCAGATGCTCAAAGGGACCTGGGTGTCCTTGTACATGAGTCACAAAGTGAATGTGCAGGTGCAGCAAGCCATTAGGAAGGCAAATGGTGTGCTGGCCTTCATTACAAGAGGATTTGAGTACAGGAGTAAAGAAGTTTTACGCCAATTAGATAGGGCCGAGGTGAGACCACACCTGGAGTACTGTGTACAATTTTGGTCTCCTTACCGAAGGAAGGATATACTTGCCATAGAGGGAGTGCAACGAAGGTTCACGAGTATGATTCCTTGGATGGCGCGACTGTCGTATGAGAAGAGATTGAGTAAACTAGGCCTGTATTCTCTTCTATTCAGAAGAATGAGGGGATTTCATTGAAGCATACAAAATTATAACAAAGCTTGATAGGGGAATGCTGGGAGAATGTTTCCCTTGGCTGGGGAGTCTAGAACCAGGGGCCACAGCCTCAGGATAAAGGGTAGGCCATTCAGGACTGAGATGAGAAGAAATTTCTTCACACAGAGGGTGGTGAATCTTTGGAATTCTCTACCCCAGAGGGCTGTGGAGGCTCAGTCATTGGGGATATTCAAAACAGAAGTCGATAGATTTCTGACTAGTAAGGGCATCAAGGGATATGGCAACAGGGCCAGTGAACGGAGTTGTAGCACAAGATCAGCCATGATCTCATTGAATGGCGCAGCAGGCTCGAAGGGCCGAATGCTGCTCCAATTTCTTTTGTTCTTACGTTCTTATGTACTAACCCTGGTACTCTCCCTGTAATAACACACCCACCCTGGTACTCTCCCTGTAATAACACACGGACCCTGGTACTCTCCCTGTAATAACACACCCACCCTGGTACTCTCCCTGTAATAACACACGGACCCTGGTACTCTCCCTGTAATTACACACCCACCCTGGTACTCTCCCTGTAATAACACACCGACCCTGATACTCTCCCTGGAATAACACACCCACCCTAATACTCTACCAGTAATAACACACCCACCCTGGTACACTCCCTGTAATAACACACCCCCCCTGGTACTCTCCCTGGAATCACACACCCGCCCTGATACACTCCTTGGAACAACACACACACCCTGATACTCTCCCTGTAAAAACACACCCACCCTGGTACTCTCCCTGTAATATCACACCCGCCCTGGTACTCTCCCGGTAATATCAAACACGCCCTGGTACTCTCCTGTAATAACACACCCACCCTGGTACTCTCCCTGTAATAACACACCTGCCCTGGTACTCACCTTCTAATAACACAGCTACCCTGCTACTCTCCTGTAATAACACACTCACCTTGGTACACTCCCTGTAATATCACACCCAACCGGGTACTCTCCCTGTAATAACACACCCACCCTGTTATCTCCCTGTAATAACACACCCGCCCTGGTACACTGCCTGTAATAACACACCCGCCCTGGTACTCTCCCTGCAATAAAACAACCGCCCTGGTACTCTCCCTGTAATAACACACCCGCCCTGGTTCTCTCCCTGTAATAACACACCGACCCTTTTACTCTCCCTGTAATAACACACCGACCCTTTTACTCTCCCTGCAATAACACACCGACCCTTTTACTCTCCCTGTAATAACAGACCGACCCTGTTACGCTCTCTGTAATAACACACCCACCCTGGTACTCTCCCTGGAATATCACACCCGCCCTGGTGCACTCCCTGTAATAACACACCCACCCTGTTACTCTCCCTGTAATAACACACCGACCCTTTTACTCTCCCTGTAATAACACACCTGCCCTGGTACTCACCTTCTAATAACACAGCTACCCTGCTACTCTCCTGTAATAACACACTCACCTTGGTATACTCCCTGTAATATCACACCCAACCGGGTACTCTCCCTGTAATAACACACCCACCCTGTTATCTCCCTGTAATAACACACCCGCCCTGGTACACTGCCTGTAATAACACACCCGCCCTGGTACTCTCCCTGTAATAAAACAACCGCCCTGGTACTCTCCCTGTAATAACACATCCGCCCTGGTACTCTCCCTGTAACAACACACCCACCCTGGTTCTCTCCCTGTAATAACACACCGACCCTTTTACTCTCCCTGTAATAACACACCGACCCTCTTACTCTCCCTGCAATAACACACCGACCCTTTTACTCTCCCTGTAATAACAGACCGACCCTGTTACGCTCTCTGTAATAACACACCCACCCTGGTACTCTCCCTGGAATATCACACCCGCCCTGGTGCACTCCCTGTAATAACACACCCACCCTGTTACTCTCCCTGTAATAACACACCGACCCTTTTACTCTCCCTGTAATAAAACAACCGCCCTGGTATTCACCCTGTAATAACATACCCACCCTGGTACTCTCCCTGTAATAACACACCGACCCTTTTACTCTCCCTGTAATAAAACAACCGCCCTGGTATTCACCCTGTAATAACATACCCACCCTGGTACTCTCCCTGTAATAACACACCCACCCAGGTATTCTCCCTGTAATAACACACCCACCCTGTTACTCTCTCTGTAATAACACAGCCGCCCTGGTCCTCTCCCTGTAATAACACACCCGCCCTGGTACTCTCCCTGTAATAACATAACTACCCTGGTACTCTACCTGTAATAAAACAACCGCCCTGGTACTCTCCCTGCAATAACATAGCTACCCTGGTACACTCCCTGTAATAACGCACCCACCCTGGTAAACTCCCTGAAATAACACACCCGCCCTGGTACTCTCCCTGTAATAAAACAACCGCACTGGTTCTCTCCCTGTAATAACACACCCAGCCTGGTACTTTCCCTGTAATAAAACAACTGCCCTGGTACTCTCCCTGTAATAACACACCCAGCCTGGTACTCACCCTGTAAAAACACACCCGCCCTGGTACTCTCCCTGTAATAACATAGCTACCCTGGTATTTTCCCTGCAATAACACACCCACCCTGGGACTCTCCCTGTAATATCACACCCACCCTGGTTCTCTCCCTGTAATAACACACCCACCCTGGTACACTCCCTGTAATAACACACCCACCCTGGTACTCTCCCTGTAATAACACACCCACCCTGGTACTCTCCCTGTAATATCACACCCACCCTGGTTCTCTCCCTGTAATAACACACCCACCCTGGTAGACTCCCTGTAATAACACACCCACCTTGGGACTCTCTCTGTAATAACACACCCGCCCTCGTACTCTCCCTGTATTAACACACCCACCCTGGTACTCTCCATGCAATAACACACCCACCCTGGTACTCTCCCTGTAATATTACAACCGCCCTGGTACTCTCCCTGTAATATCACAACCGCCCTGGTACTCTCCCTGTACTAACACACCCGCCCTGGTATTCTCCCTGAAATATCACACACCCCCTGATACTCTACCTGTAATAACACACCCGCCCTGGTTCTCTCCCCGTCATAAAACACCCGCCCTGGTGTTCTCCCTGTAATAACACACCCGCCCTGGAACTCTCCCTGTAATAACACACCCACCCTGGTATTCTCCCTGTAATAACACACCCGCCCTGGTGGTACTCCCTGTAATAACACACTACCCTGGTACTTTCCCTGCAATAACACACCCACCCCGGTACTCTCCCTGTAATATCACACCCGCCCTGATACTCTCCCTGTAATAACACACCCACCCTGGTACTCTCCATGCAATAACACACCCACCCTGGTACTCTCCCTGTAATAACACACCCACCCTGTTACTCTCCCTGTAACAACACACCCACCCTGTTACTCTCCCTGCAATAACACACCCGCCCTGTTAATCTCCCTGTAATAACATAACTACCCTGTTACTCTCCCTGTAATAACACACCCACCCAGGTACACTCCCTGTAATAACACACCCACCCTGGTACTCTCCCTGTAACAACATACCCACCCTGGTTCTCTCCCTGCAATAACACACCCACCCTGGTACTCTCCCTGGAATAACACACCCACCCTGGTTCTGTCCCTGTAATAACACACCCACCCTGGTACTCTCCCTGTAATATCACACACACCCTTGTACTCTCCCTGTAATAACATAGCTACCCTGGTACTCTCCCTGGAATAACACACCCACCCTGGTTCTGTCCCTGTAATAACACACCCACCCTGGTACTCTCCCTGTAATATCACACACACCCTTGTACTCTCCCTGTAATAACATAGCTACCCTGGTACCCTCCCTGTAATAACACACCCACCCTGGTACTTTCCCTGTAATAACACACCCACCCTGGTACTCTCCCTGTAATATCACACCCACCCTGGTTCTCTCCCTGTAATATCACACCCACCCTGGTTCTCTCCCTGTAATAACACACCCACCCTGGTACACTCCCTGTAATGACACACCCACCCTGGTACACTCCCTGTAATAAAACACCAGCACTGGTTCTCTCCCTGTAATATCACACCCACCCTGATACTCTACCTGTAATAACACACCCGCCCTCGTACTCTCCCTGTAACAACACACCCAC
This sequence comes from Squalus acanthias, assembly GCA_030390025.1. NCBI lineage: Eukaryota > Metazoa > Chordata > Chondrichthyes > Squaliformes > Squalidae > Squalus > Squalus acanthias. Next base: position 107,765 of record JASTWF010000241.1, read on the forward strand.
CCTGGTTCTCTCCCTGTAATAACACACCCACCTTGGTACACTCTCTGTAATAACACACCCGCCCTGGTACTCTCCCTGTAATAAAACAACCGCCCTGGTACTCTCCCTGTAATATCACACCCACCCTGGTTCTCTCCCTGTAATAACACACCCACCCTGGTACACTCCCTGAAATAACACACCCACCCTGGTACTCTCCCTCTAATAACACACCCGCCCTGATACTCTCCCTGTAATAACACACCCACCCTGGTTCTCTCCCTGTCAAAAAGCAACCGCCCTGGTACTTTCCCTGTAATAACACACCCACCCTGGTTTTCTCCCTGTCAAAAAGCAACCGCCCTGGTACTTTCCCTGTAATAACACACCCACCCTGGTACTCTCCCTGTAATAACACACCCACCCTGGTACACTCCCTGTAATAACACAGCCGCCCTGGTACACTCCCTGTAATAACATACCCACCCTGGTACTCTCCCTGTAATAACACACCCGCCCTAGTACTCTCCCTGTAATAACATAACTACCCTGTTACTCTCCCTGTAATAACACACCCGCCCTGGTACTCTCCCTGTAATCACACACCGACCCTGTTACACTCCCTGTAATCACACACCCACCCTGGTTCTCTCCCTGTCATAAAACAACCGCCCTGATACTCTCTCTCTAATAACACACACACCCTGGTACTCGCCCTGAAATAACACACCCGCCCTGGTACTCTCCCTGTAATATCACACCCACCCTGGTACAGTCCCTGTAATAACACACCCACCCTGTTACTCTCCCTGTAATATCACATCCACCCTGGTACTCTCCCTGTAATATCACACCCACCCTGGTACGCTCCCTGTAATATCACACCCACCCTGGTTCTCTCCCTGTAATAACACACCCACCCTGGGACTCTCCCTGCAATAACACACCCGCCCTGGTACTCTCCCTGTAATAACACACCCACCCTGGGACTCTCCCTGCAATAACACACCCACCCTTGGACTCTCCCTGCAATAACACACCCACCCTGGGACTCTCCCTGTAATAACACAGCCACCCTGGGACTCTCTCTGTAATATCACACCCACCCTGGTGCTCTCCCTGTAATAACACACCCGCCCTGGTACTCTCCCTGTAATAACATAGCTACCCTGGTGCTCTCCCTGTAATAACACACCCGCCCTGGTACTCTCCCTGTAATAACACACCCACCCTGGTACTCTCCCTTTAATAACACACCTACCCTTGCACTCTCCCTGCAATAACACACCCGCCCTGGTACTCTCCCTGTAATAACACACCTACCCTTGCACTCTCCCTGCAATAACACACCAGCCCTGGTTCTCTCCCTGTAATATCACACCCGCCCTGGTGCGCTCCCTGTAATAACACACCGACCCTGGTACTCTCCCTGTAATATCACATCCACCCTGGTACTCTCCCTGTAATATCACACCCACCCTGGTACGCTCCCTGTAAAAACACACCGACCCTGGTACTCTCCCTGTGATAACACACCCACCCTGGGAATCTCCCTGCAATAACACACCCGCCCTGGGACTCTCCCTGTGATAACACACCCACCCTGGGACTCTCCCTGCAATGACACACCCACCCTGGGACTCTCCCTGTAATAACACACCCATCCTGGGACTCTCTCTGTAATAACACACCCACCCTGGTACTCTCCCTGTAATAACACACCCGCCCTGGTACACTCCCTGTAATAACACACTAACCTGGTACACTCCCTGTAATAACACACCCACCCTGGTGCTATCCCTGTAATAACACACCCGCCCTGGTACTATCCCTGTAATAACACACTAACCTGGTACACTCCCTGTAATAACACACTAACCTGGTACACTCCCTGTAATAACACACCCACCCTGGTGCTCTCCCTGTAATAACACACACGCCCTGGTACTCTCCCTGTAATAACATAGCTACCCTGGTACTCTCCCTGTAACAACACACCCGCCCTGGTACTCTCACTGTAATAACACACCCGCCCTGGTACTCTCACTGTAATAACACACCCGCCCTGGTACTCTCCCTGTAATAACACACCCACCCTGGTACTTTCCCTGTAATAACACACCCGCCCTGGTATTCTCCCTGAAATATCACACACCCCCTGATACTCTCCCTGTAATAACACACCCGCCCTGGTTCTCTCCCCGTCATAAAACACCCGCCCTGGTGTTCTCCCTGTAATAACACACCCGCCCTGGAACTCTCCCTGTAATAACACACCCACCCTGGTATTCTCCCTGTAATAACACACCCGCCCTGGTGGTACTCCCTGTAATAACACACTACCCTGGTACTTTCCCTGCAATAACACACCCACCCCGGTACTCTCCCTGTAATATCACACCCGCCCTGATACTCTCCCTGTAATAACACACCCACCCTGGTACTCTCCATGCAATAACACACCCACCCTGGTACTCTCCCTGTAATAACACACCCACCCTGTTACTCTCCCTGCAATAACACACCCGCCCTGTTACTCTCCCTGTAATAACACACCCACCCTGTTACTCTCCCTGCAATAACACACCCGCCCTGTTAATCTCCCTGTAATAACATAACTACCCTGTTACTCTCCCTGTAATAACACACCCACCCAGGTACACTCCCTGTAATAACACACCCACCCTGGTACTCTCCCTGTAACAACATACCCACCCTGGTTCTCCCCCTGCAATAACACACCCACCCTGGTACTCTCCCTGGAATAACACACCCACCCTGGTTCTCTCCCTGTAATAACACACCCACCCTGGTACACTCCCTGTAATAACACACCCACCCTGGTACTCTCCCTGTAATATCACACCCACCCTGGTTCTCTCCCTGTAATATCACACCCACCCTGGTTCTCTCCCTGTAATAACACACCCACCCTGGTACACTCCCTGTAATGACACACCCACCCTGGTACACTCCCTGTAATAAAACACCAGCACTGGTTCTCTCCCTGGAATATCACACCCACCCTGATACTCTACCTGTAATAACACACCCACCCTGGTTCTCTCCCTGTAATAACACACCCACCTTGGTACACTCTCTGTAATAATACACCCACCCTGTTATTCTCCCGGTAACAACACACTACCCTGATACTTTCCCTGTAATAACACACCCGCCCTGGTACTCTCCCTGAAATAACACACCCACCCTGGTACTCTCCCTGTAATAACACACCCGCCCTGGTACTCTCCCTGTAATAACACACCCACCCTGGTTCTCTCCCTGTCAAAAAGCAACCGCCCTGGTACTTTCCCTGTAATAACACACCCACCCTGGTTCTCTCCCTGTCAAAAAGCAACCGCCCTGGTACTTTCCCTGTAATAACACACCCACCCTGGTACTCTCCCTGTAATAACACACCCACCCTGGTACACTCCCTGTAATAACACAGCCGCCCTGGTACACTCCCTGCAATAAAACAACAGCCCTGGTACTCTCCCTGTAATATCACACACACCCTGGTACTCTCCCTGTAATAACACACCCGCCCTGGTACTCTCCCTGTAATAACACATCCACCCTGGTTCTCTCCCTGTAATAAGAACACAAGAAGCAGGAGCAGGACTAGGCCACTCAGCCCCTGGGCCCGCTCCGCCACCCACAGGGCCTTGACCGATCTGAACTGAAACTCATGTCCAATTTCCAGCCCGCTCCCCGTAACCCCTGATTCCCTTTACTTCTAGGAAACGGTCTATTTCTGTTTTAAATTTATTTAATGAAGTAGCTTCCACAGCTTCCTGGGGTAGCAAATTCCACAGACCCACTACCCTCTGAGTGAAAAAGTTTCTCCTCATCTCAGTTTTGAAAGAGGAGCCCCTTATTCTAAGATTATGTCCCCTAGTTCTAGTTTCACCCATCATTGGGAACATCCTCACCGCGTCCACCCGATCAAGCCCCTTCACAATCTTATATGTTTCAATAAGATCGCCTCTCATTCTTCTGAACTCCAATGAGTAGAGTCCCAATCTACTCAACCTCTCCTCGTATGTCCACCCCCTCATCCCCGGAATTAACCGAGTGAACCTTCTTTGTACTGCCTCGAGAGCAAGTATGTCTTTTCTTAAGTATGGACACCAAAACTGTATGCAGTACTCCAGGTGCGGTCTCACCAATACCCTATACAACTGCAGCAATACCTCCCTGTTTTTATATTCTATCCCCCTAGCAATAAAAGCCAACATTCCATTGGCTTTCTTGATCACCTGCTGCACCTGCATACTAACTTTTTGATTTTCTTGCACCAAGACCCCCGATCACTTTGTACTGCAGTACTTTCCAGTTTCGCGCCATTAAGATAATAACTTGCTCTCTGATTTTTCCTGCCAAAGTGCATAACCTCACATTTTCCAATATTGTATTGCATCTGCCAAATCTCTGCCCACACACCCACCCTGATACTCTCCCTGTAATAACATAGCTACCCTGCTACTCTCCCTTTAATAACACACCCGCCCTGGTACTCTCCCTGTAATAACACACCCACCCTGTTACTCTCCCTGTAATAACACACCCGCCCTGGTACTCTCCCTATAATATCACACCCGCCCTGGTACTCTCCCAGTAATAACACACCCACCCTGGTACCCTCCCTGTAATATCACACCCACCCTGGTACTCTCCCTGTAATAACACACCTACCTTGGTACTCTCCCTGTAATAACACACCCACCCTGGTACTCTCCCTGTAATATCACACCCACCCTGGTACTCTCCCTGAAATAACACACCCACCCTGGTACTCTCCCTCTAATAACACACCCGCCCTGGTACTCTCCCTGTAATAACACACCCGCCCTGGTACTCTCCCTGTAATAACACACCCGCCCTGGTACTCTCCCTGTAATAACACACCCGCCCTGGTACTCTCCCTGTAATAACACACCCGCCCTGGTACTCTCCCTGTAATAACACACCCGCCCTGGTACTCTCCCTGTAATAACACACCCACCCGAGTACTCTCCCTGTAATAACACACCCACCGTGGTACTCTCACTGTAATAACACACCCACCCTGGTACTCTCCCTGTAATAACATAACTAACCTGGTACTCTCCCTGTAATATCACTACCGCACTGGTCCTCTCCCTGTAATAACATACCCACCCTGTTACTCTCCCTGTAATAACACAGCTGCCCTGATACTCCCCCTGTAATAACACACCCACCCTGGGACTCTCCCTGTAATAACACACCCACCCTGGGACTCTCTCTGTAATATCACACCCACCCTGGTACACTCCCTGTAATAACACACTAACCTGGTACACTCCCTGTAATAACACACCCACCCTGGTACTATCCCTGCAATAACACACTAACCTGGTACTCTCCCTGTAATAACACACCCAGCCTGGTACTCTCCCTGTAATAACACACCCACCCTGTTACTCTCCCTGTAATAACACACCCACCCTGGTACTCTCCCTGTAATATCACAACCGCCCTGGTACGCTCCCTGTAATAACACACCCACCCTGGTACTCTCCCTGTAATATTACAACCGCCCTGGTACTCTCCCTGTACTGACACACCCGCCCTGGTATTCTCCCTGAAATATCACAACCACCCTGATACTGTCCCTGTAATAACACACCCGCCCTGGTTCTCTCCCCGTCATAAAACACCCGCCCTGGTTCTCTCCCTGTAATAACACACCCACCCTGGAACTCTCCCTGTAATAACACACCCACCCTGGTATTCCCCCTGTAATAACACACCCGCCCTGGTGGTACTCCCTGTAATAACACACTACCCTGGTACTTTCCCTGCAATAACACACCCACCCCGGTACTCTCCCTGTAATATCACACCCGCCCTGATACTCTCCCTGTAATAACACACCCACCCTGGTACTCTCCATGCAATAACACACCCGCCCTGGTACTCTCCCTGTAATAACACACCCACCCTGTTACTCTCCCTGTAATAACACACCCACCCCGGTACTCTCCCTGTAATATCACACCCGCCCTGATACTCTCCCTGTAATAACACACCCACCCTGGTACTCTCCCTGTAACAACATACCCACCCTGGTTCTCTCCCTGCAATAACACACCCACCCTGGTGTTCTCCCTGTAATAACACACCCAGCCTGGGACTCTCCCTGTAAAAAAATAAACGCCCTGGTACTTTCCCTGTAATAACACAACCACCCTGGTACTCTCCCTGTAATAATAAACCCACCCTGGTACTCTCCCTGTAATATCACACCCACCCTGGTACTCTCCCTGTCATAACACACCCACCCTGGTACACTCCCTGTAATAACACGCCCGCCCTGGTACACTCCCTGTAATAAAACAACTGCCCTGGTGCTCTCCCTGTAATAACACACCCACCCTGGTACTCTCCCTGTCATAACACACCCACACTGGTACTTTTCCTGTAATAACACACCCACCCTGGTACACTCCCTGTAATAACACACCCACCCTGGTACACACCCTGTAATAACACACCCACCCTGGTACTCTCCCTGTAATAACACACCCACCCTGGTACTCTCCCTGTAATAACACACCCACCCTGGTACTCTCCCTGTAACAACACACCCACTCTGGTTCGATCCCTGTAATAACACACCTACCCTGGTACTCTTCCTGTAATAATACACCTGCCCTGGTAATCTCCCTGTAATAACACACCCAACCTGGTACTCTTCCTGTAATAACACACCCAGCCTGGTACTCTCCCTGTAATAACACACCCACCCTGGTATTCTCCCTGTAATAACACACCCAACCTGGTACTCTCTCTGTAATAACACACCCACCCTGTTACTCTCCCTGTAATAACACACCCGCCCTGGTACTCTCCCTGTAATAACACATCTACCTGGTACTCTCTCTGTAATAACACACCCACCCTGTTACTCTCCCGGTAATAACACACCGACCCTGGTACTCTCCCTGTAATAACACATCTACCTGGTACTCTCCCTGTAATAACATACCCGCCCTGGTACACACTCTAAAATAACACAGCCGCCCTGGTCCTCTCCCTGTAATAACACACCCGCCCTGGTACTCTCCCTGTAATAACACATCTACCTGGTACTCTCTCTGTAATAACACACCCACCCTGTTACTCTCCCGGTAATAACACACCGACCCTGGTACTCTCCCTGTAATAACACATCTACCTGGTACTCTCCCTGTAATAACATACCCGCCCTGGTACACACTCTAAAATAACACAGCCGCCCTGGTCCTCTCCCTGTAATAACACACCCACCCTGGTACTCTCCCTGTAATAACATACCCGCCCTGGTACACACTCTAAAATAACACAGCCGCCCTGGTCCTCTCCCTGTAATAACACACCCGCCCTGGTACTCTCCCTGTAATAACACACAGACCCTGGTACACTCCCTGTAATAACGCACCCGCCCTGGTATTCTCCCTGTAATAACACACTACCCTGGTACACTCCCTGTAATAACACACCCACTCTGGTACTCTCCCTGTAACAACACACCCACCCTGGTTCTCTCCCTGTAATAACACACCTACCCTGGTACACTTCCTGTAATAATACACCTGCCCTGGTACTCTCCCTGTAATAACATAACTAACCTGGTACTCTCCCTGTAATATCACTACCGCACTGGTCCTCTCCCTGTAATAACATAACCACCCTGGTACTCTCCCTGGAATAAAACACCGACCCTGTTACGATCCCTGAAATAACACACCGACCCTGGTACACTCCCTGTAATAACACACCCGCCCTGGTACTCTCCCTGTAATAACACACCTGCCCTGATACTCTCCCTGTAATAACATAGCTACCCTGGTACTCTCCCTGTAATTACACACCCACCCTGTTACTCTCGCTGTAATAACACACCTGCCCTGATACTCTCCCTGTAATAACATAGCTACCCTGGTACCCTCCCTGTCATAACACACCCATCCTGGTACTTTCCCTGTAATAACACACCCACCCTGGTACTCTCCCTGTAATATCACACCCACCCTGGTTCTCTCCCTGTAATATCACACCCACCCTGGTTCTCTCCCTGTAATGACACACCCACCCTGGTACACTCCCTGTAATAACACACCCACCCTGTTATTGTCCCGGTAACAACACACTACCCTGATACTTTCCCTGTAATAACACACCCAGCCTGGTACTCTCCCTGAAATAACACACCCACCCTGGTACTCTCCCTCTAATAACACACCCGCCCTGGTACTCTCCCTGTAATATCACACCCACCCTGGTTCTCTCCCTGTCAAAAAGCAACCGCCCTGGTACTTTCCCTGTAATAACACAGCCGCCCTGGTACACTCCCTGCAATAAAACAACAGCCCTGGTACTCTCCCTGTAATATCACACACACCCTGGTACTCTCCCTGTAATAACACAGCCGCCCTGGTTCTCTCCCTGTAATAACACACCCACCCTGGTACACTCCCTGTAATAACACACCCACCCTGTTACTCTCCCTGTAATAACACACCCGCCCTGGTTCTCTCCCTGTAATAACACACCCGCCCTGGCACTCTCCCTGTAATAACACACCGACCCTGTTACACTCACTGTAATCACACACCCACCCTGGTTCTCTCCCTGTAATAAGAACATAAGAACATAAGAAATAGGAGCAGGAGTCGACCAATCGGCCCCTCGAGCCTGCTCCGCCATTCAATGAGATCATGGCTGATCTGATCCAACCTCAACTCTAAAGAACACAAGAAGCAGGAGCAGGACCAGGCCACTCGGCCCCTGGGCCCGCTCCGCCACCCACAGGGCCTTGACCGATCCGAACTGAAACTCATGTCCAATTTCCAGCCCGCTCCCCGTAACCCCTGATTCCCTTTACTTCTAGGAAACGGTCTATTTCTGTTTTAAATTTATTTAATGAAGTAGCTTCCACAGCTTCCTGGGGTAGCAAATTCCACAGACCCACTACCCTCTGAGTGAAAAAGTTTCTCCTCATCTCAGTTTTGAAAGAGGAGCCCCTTATTCTAAGATTATGTCCCCTAGTTCTAGTTTCACCCATCATTGGGAACATCCTCACCGCGTCCACCCGATCAAGCCCCTTCACAATCTTATATGTTTCAATAAGATCGCCTCTCATTCTTCTGAACTCCAATGAGTAGAGTCCCAATCTACTCAACCTCTCCTCGTATGTCCACCCCCTCATCCCCGGAATTAACCGAGTGAACCTTCTTTGTACTGCCTCGAGAGCAAGTATGTCTTTTCTTAAGTATGGACACCAAAACTGTATGCAGTACTCCAGGTGCGGTCTCACCAATACCCTATATAACTGCAGCAATACCTCCCTGTTTTTATATTCTATCCCCCCAGCAATAAAAGCCAACATTCCATTGGCTTTCTTGATCACCTGCTGCACCTGCATACTAACTTTTTGATTTTCTTGCACCAAGACCCCCAGATCCCTTTGTACTGCAGTACTTTCCAGTTTCTCGCCATTAAGATAATAACTTGCTCTCTGATTTTTCCTGCCAAAGTGCATAACCTCACATTTTCCAATATTGTATTGCATCTGCCAAATCTCTGCCCACACACCCACCCTGATACTCTCCCTGTAATATCACACCCACCCTGATAATCTCCCTGTAATAACACACCTACCTTGGTACTCTCCCTGTAATAACACACCCACCCTGGTACTCTCCCTGTAATATCACACCCACCCTGGTACTCTCCCTGAAATAACACACCCACACTGGTACTCTCCCTGTAATAACACACCCACCCTGGTACTCTCCCTGCAATATCACACCCACCCTGGTACTCTCCCTGTAATAACACACCCACCCTGGTACTCTCCCTGTAATATCACACCCACCCTGGTACTCTCCCTGAAATAACACACCCACCCTGGTACTCTCCCTGTAATATCACACCCACCCTGGTACTCTCCCTGTAATAACACACCCACCCTGGTACTTTCCCTGTAATGTCACACCCGCCCTGGTACTCTCCCTGTAATATCACACCCGCCCTGGTACTCTCCCTGTAATAACACACCCGCCCTGGTACTCTCCCTGTAATAACACACCCGCCCTGGTACTCTCCCTGTAATAACACACTCGCCCTGGTACTCGCCCTGTAATAACACACCCGCCCTGGTACACTCCCTGTAATATCTCACCCACCCTGTTACTCGCCCTGTAATAGCACACCTACCCTGGTACTCTCCCTGTAGTAACACACCCACCCTGGTACGTTCCTGGAATAACACACCCACCCTGGTACCCTCCCTGTAATAACACACCCACCCTGGTAGGCTCCTGTAATAACACACCCACCCTGGTGCTCTCCCTGTAATAGAAACATAGAAGAAAGGAGCAGGAGGAGGCCATTCGTCCCCTCGAGCCTGTTCTGCCATTCAATGCGATCATGGCTGATCATCCAAATTCAGTACCCTGTCCCTGCTTTCTCCCCATATCCCTTGATCCCCTTAGCCTTAAGAAATATATCTAAATCCTTCTTGAATATATTTAATGAATTGGACTCAACTGTCTTCTGTGGTGTAGAATTCCACAGGTTCACCACTCTCTGGGTGACGAAATTCCTCCTCATCTCAGTCCTAAATGGCTTACCCCTTATCTTTAGACTGTGACCCCTGATTCTGGCCTCCCCCGTCATCGGGAACATCCTTCATGCATCTAGTCTGTCTAGTCCTGTTAGAATTTTATAAGTTTCAACGAGATCCCTTCTCATTCTTCTAAATTCTAGCGAATACAAGCCCAATCGACCCAATCTCTCTTCATACATCATACCTGCCATCCCAAGTATCAGTCTGGTGAATCTTCGCTGCACTCCCTCCATGGCAAGAACATCCTTCCTCAGATAAGGCGACCAAAACTGCACACAATACTCAAGGTGTGGTCTCACCAAGGCCCTGTACAACTGCAGCAAGACATCCTTGCTCCTGTACTCGAATCCTCTCGCTATGAAGGCCAACATACCATTTGCCTTCTTAACCGCCTGCTGCACCTGCATGCTTACCTTCAGCGACTGGTGCACAAGGACACCCAGGTCTCGTTGCACTTCCCCCTTTCCCAATCTATTGCCGTTCAGATAATAATCTGCCTTCCTGTTTTTGCCACCCAAGTGGATAACCTCGCATTTATCCACATTATACTGCATCTGCCATGCAGCTGCCCAATCACCCAACCTGTCCAAATCATACTGGAGTTTCTCTGCATCCTCCTCACAGCACACACGCCCACCCAGCTTTGTCTCATCTGCAAACTTGGAGATATTACATCTAGTTCCCTCGTCTAGATCATTAATATATATTGTGAATAACTGGGGTCCTAGCACCGATCCCTGCGGTACCCCACTAGTCACTGCCTGCCACTCGGAAAAAGACCAGTTTATTCCAACTCTTTGCTTCCTGTCTGCCAACCAGTTTTCTATCCAAGTCAGTACCTTACCCCCAATCCCATGTGCTTTAACTTTGCACGCTAATCTCTTCTGCGGGACCTTATCGAAAGCCTTCTGAAAGTCCAAATACACCACATCCACTGGTTCTCCCTTATCTATTCTACCAGTTACATCCTCAAAAAATTCCAGAAGATTAGTCAAGCACGATTTACCTTTTGTAAATCCATGTTGACTTTGTCCGATCCTGTCACTGTTTTCCAAGTGCTCTGCCATTACATCTTTTATAATGGAGTCTAGCAATTTCCCCACTACCGATCTCTACCACCTTTTTTAAATAGTGGGGTTACATTAGCTACCCTCCAATCCATGGGAACTGTTCCAGAGTCTATAGAATTTTGGAAGATGACCAGCAATGCATCTACTATTTCTAGGGCCACTTCCTTAAGTACCCTAGGATGTGGAATATCAGGCCCTGGGGATTTATCGGCCTTCATTCCAGTCAATTTCCCTAACACCATTTCCCTACAAATACTGATTTAATTCAGTTCCTCCCTCTCATTAGACCCCATCTTCCCCGACATCTCTGGGAAGTTATTTGTGTCCTCCTTTGTGAAGACAGAACCAAAGTATGTATTTAATTGGTCTGCCATTTCTTTGTTCTCCATTATAAATTCCCCTGATTCTGACTGCAAGGGACCTACGCTTGACTTCACCAATCTTTTTCTCTTCACATATCTATAGAAGCTTTTACAGTCAGTTTATCTGTTCCCTGCAAGCTTACTCTCGTACTCTATTTTCCCCCTCTTAATTAATCCCTTTGTCCTCCTTTGCTGAATCCTAAACTGCTCCCAATCCTCAGGTTTGCTGCTTTTTCTGGCCAATTTATATGTCCTCTCCTTGGATCTTATGCTATCCCTAATTTCCCTTGTTAGCCACGGTTGAGTCACCTTTTTTGTTTTATTTTTATGCCAAACAGGGATGAACAAATTCTGTAGTTCATCCATGCGATCTTTAAATGTTTGCCATTGCCTATCCACCGTCAACCCTTTAAGTAATGTTCCCCAATCCATCCTAGCCAACTCGCGCCTCATACAATCGTAGTTTCCTTTATTTAAATTCAGGACCCTAGTCTCTGAGTCAACTACTTCACTCTCCATCTTAATGAAGAATTCTATCATATTATGATCGCTCCTCCCCAGGGGGCCTCGCACAACAAGATTGCTAATTAATCCTTTCTCATTACATAATACCCAGTCTAAGATGGCCTGATCTCTAGTTGGTTCCTCGACATATTGGTCCAGGAAACCATCCCATATACACTCTAGGAATTCCTCCTCCACAGTATTGTTACTAATTTGGTTAGCCCAATCTATATGTAGATTAAAGTCATCCATGATAACTGCTGTGCCCTTATTGCACACATCTCTAATTTCCCATTTAATGCCATCCCCAACCTCAGCATTACTGTTTGGGGCTCTGTATACAACTCCCACTAATGTTTTCTGCCCCTTGGTATTTCTCAGCTCTCCCCATACAGATTCCACATCATCAGAGCTAATATCCTTCCTTACTATTGTGTTAATCTCCTCTTTAACCAGCAATGCTACCCCACCTTCTTTTCCTTTTTGCCTGTCTTTCCTGAATATTGAATACCCTTGGATGTTGAATTCCCAGCCTTGGTCACCCTGGAGCCATGTCTCCGTAATCCCAATTATATCATATCCGTTTACATCTATTTGCGCAGCTAATTCATCCACCTTATTACGAATGCTCCTCGCATTAAGACACAGAGCATTCAGGCTTGTTTTTTTTTAACACTCTTAGACCATTTAGAATTATTGTTTACTGTGGCCATGTTTGAGTTACACCCTTGATTTCTCTGCCTTCCACTTTTGCTTTTCTCCTTCCTGTCTTGTGTTTCTATCCTTGCTTCCCTTTCCTCTGTCTCCCTGCACAGGTTCCCAACCCCCTGCCATTTTAGTTTAAACCCTCCCCAACAGCACTGGCAAACACTCCCCCTAGGACATCGGTCCCGGTCCTGCCCTGGTCCCACCTCCCACAGAACCGGTTCCAATGTCCCAGGAATTTGAATCCCTCCCCCTTGCACCATTCTTCTCGCCACGTATTCATCTGAAATATCCTTCTATTTCTACTCTGACTAGCACGTGGCACTGGTAGCAATCCTGAGATTACTACCTTTGAGGTCCTATTTTTTAATTTACCTCCTAACTCCCTATATTCAGCTTTTAGGACCTCATCCCGTTTTTTACCTCTATCGTCGGTACCTATATGCACCACGACAACTGGCTGTTCACCCTCCCCCTCCAGAATGCCCTGCAGCCGCTCCGAGACATCCTTGACCCTTGCACCAGGGAGGCAATATACACACCCTGATACTTTCTCTGTAATAACACACCCACCCTGGTACTCTCCCTGTAGTAACACACCCACCCTGGTACTCTCCCTGTAGTAACACACCCGCCCTGGTACTCTCCCTGTAATAACACACCCACCCTGGTACTCTCCCTGTAATAACACACCCGCCCTGGTACTCGCCCTGTAATCACACACCCGCCCTGGTACTCTCCCTGTAATAACACACCCGCCCTGGTACTCTCCCTGTAATAACACACCCACCCTGGTACTCTCCCTGTAATAACACAGCCGCCCTGGTACTCTCCCTGTAATAACACACCCGCCCTGGTACTCTCCCTGTAATAACACACCCGCCCTGGGACTCTCCCTGTAATAACACACCCGCCCTGGGACTCTCCCTGTAATACACCACAACAACAGCTTGTATTTATATCGCACCTTTAACATTGCAAAAGTCTCCAGGTACTTCACAGGAGCATTATCTGAAAAAATTTGGCACTCAGCCACATAAAGAGCTATTAGGACAGGTGACCAAAAGCTTCGTCAAAGAGGTAGGCTTAAGGAGGGGCTTAAATGAGGAGAGGTGGAGAGGTTTATGGAGACAATTCCAGAGCTTAGGGCCTTGGCAGCTGAAGGCACGGCCACCAATAGTGGAGTGATCTAAATCGGGGATGCACAAGAGGCCAGAATTGGAAGAGTGCTGCTATCTCAGAGGCTTGTAGTGGTTACAGAGATAGGAGCAAGGAGGCATTGGAGGGATTTGAAAACAAGGATGAGAATATTAAGTTTAAGGCACAGCGGGACTGGGAGCCATTGTAGGTCAGCGAGTACAGGGGTGATGGGACTTGGTGCAAGTTAGGCTACAGGCAGCAGAGCTTTGGCTTAGCTCAGGTTTATGTCGGGTGTAAGTTGGGAGGCAGGCCAGGAGTGTGTTGGAATAGTCAGGTCTAGAGGTAACAAAGGGTTTCAGCAGCGGATGAGCTGAGGCATGGGCGGAGACTGGCGATGTTACGGAGGTAGAAGTAGACGGTCTTGGTGATGGCGCGGACGAATGGTCAGAAGCTCATCTCGGGGTCAAATACGACACCAAGTTTGTGAACAGTCTGGTTCAGCCTCAGACAGTTGCCAGGGAGAGGCATGGAGTCAGTGGCTAGGGAATGGAGACTGTGGCAGAGACCAAAGACAATGGTTTCAGTCTTCCCAATATTTAGTTGGAGGAAATATCTGCTCATCCAATGCTGGATGTTGGACAGGCAGCGTGACAAATCAGAGGCAGTGGAGGGGTTGAGAGAAGCGGTGGTAAGGTAGAGCTGCGTGGTTTGTTTTATTCGGTCACAGGATGTGGGCGTCGCTGGCGAGGCCGGTATTTATTGCCCATTGCCCTCGAGAAGGTGGTGGTGAGCTGCCTTCTTGAACCGCTGCAGTCCGTGCCACTTCTTAGTAGCGGTTTGTTTCAATGAGTGGCTCGCTCGGCAATTTCAGAGGGCAGTTAAGAGTCAACCACATTGCTGTGGGTTTGGAGTCACATATAGGCCAGACCAGGTAAGGACGGCAGATTTCCTTCCCTGAAGGACATCAGTGAACCAGGTTGGTTTTTACGACAATCCGATAGTTTCATGGTCACCATTACTGAGACTAGCTTTTTATTCCAGATTTATTTAATGAACTGAATTTAAATTTTCAGCTAATAACAACAGAAAACGCTGGAAAAACTCAGCAGGCCAGGCAGCATCCGTGGAGAGAGAAAGAGAGTTAACGTTTCAGGTCGATGACCTTTCATCAGAACTGGGAAGAGCCGGAAATCAAATAGATTTAAGGCCAGGGTAAAGCTGGGAAAAGGGGGAGGGGATAAAGGAACAAAGGGGGAGATGAAGAGACATTAAGAGACATTAAGAGATATGCAAGGCTAGAGGTGGTGTTAATGTGACAGATTAAGGCTGAATGAAGTGTGAAATCCACTGGCAGAATGAAGGACAGCTGCCAGCTTCTAGGAGGAAAAAAAAAAGGTGGGGGGGGACAAATAAAGGGTGGATAAAATAAAATATAAATGTGATTGGAGCTGAGGTTATGATCTAAAATTGTTGAACTCGATATTGAGTCCAGAGGGCTGTAGCGTGCCTAAACGAAAGATGAGGTGCTGTTCCTCGCGCTTACGCTGAGCTTCCGTGGAACAGTGTAATAGGCCGAGGATGGTGAGGTCAGAGTGGGAGTGAAGCGGTGAATTAAAGTGACAGGCCACCGGGAGCTCGGGGTCCCCCTTACGGACTGAACGGAGGTGTTCCGCAAAGCGGTCACCCAATCTGCGTTTGGTCTCCCCAATGTAGAGGAGTCCACATCGTGAGCAGCGAATACAGTATACTAAATTGCAGGAAGTACAAGTAAATCGCTGTTTCACCTGGAAGGGGTGTTTGGGGCCCTGGACAGTGGGAAGAGGGGAGGTATAAGGGCATGTGTTGCATCTCCTGCGCGTGCACGGGAAGGTGCCGGGCGAAGGGGAAGGGGTGCTGGGGGTGGTAGAGGAGTGGACTAGGGTGTCGCGGAGGGAGCGGTCCCTGCGGAATGCTGAAAGGGGAGGTGAGGGGAAGATGTGTTTGGTGGTGGGATCACGCTGGAGGTGGCGGAAATGGCGGAGGATGATCCGTTGAATGTGGAGGCTGGTGGGGTGAAAGGTGAGGACAAGGGGAACCCTATCGTGGTTCCGGGAGGGAGGGGCAGGGGTGAGGGCAGATGTGCGGGAGATAGAACGGACACGGTCGAGGGCCGTGTCGACCACGGTAGAGGGGAATCCTCGGTTGAGGAAAAAGGAAGACATGTCGGAAGCACTGGTATGGAAGGTGGCATCATCAGAGCAGATGCGGCGGAGACGGAGAAACTGGGAGAATGGAATAGAGTCCTTACAGGAGGCAGGGTGGGAGGAAGTGTAGTCCAGGTAGCTGTGGGAGTCGGTGGGCTTGTAGTGAATGTTAGTCAATAACCTATCCCCAGAGATGGAGATGGAGAAGTCGAGGAAGGGAAGGGAAGAGTCGGAGATGGACCATGTGAAGGTGAGGGAAGGGTGGAAATTGGAAGCATAGTGAATGAAATGTTCTAGTTCAGGGCGAGAGCAGGAGACGGCACCGATACAGTCATCAATGTACCGGAAAAAGAGGTGAGGGAGGGGACCCGAGTAGGACTGGAACAAAGAGTGTTCCACATATCCCACGAAAAGGCAGGCATAGCTAGGACCCATGCGGGTACCCATAGCAACACCTTTAATTTGGAGGAAATGGGTAGAGTACATTTATATTTTATTTTATCCACCCTTTATTTGTCCCCCCCCCACCTTTTTTTTTCCTCCTAGAAGCTGGCAGCTGTCCTTCATTCTGCCAGTGGATTTCACACTTCATTCAGCCTTAATCTGTCACATTAACACCACCTCTAGCCTTGCATGTCTCTTAATGTCTCTTCATCTCCCCCTTTGTTCCTTTATCCCCTCCCCCTTTTCCCAGCTTTACCCTGGCCTTAAATCTATTTGATTTCCGGCTCTTCCCAGTTCTGATGAAAGGTCATCGACCTGAAACGTTAACTCTCTTTCTCTCTCCACGGATGCTGCCTGGCCTGCTGAGTTTTTCCAGCGTTTTCTGTTGTTATTTCGGATTTCCAGCATCCGCAGTATTTTGCTATTAAATTCCCAGCTGCCGTGGTGGGATTTGAACTCATGACTGTAGATCATTAGTCCAGGCCTCTGGATTACTAGCCCAGTAACATAACCACTATGTTACCATACCCAGTGTTGTCAACTTACATGCGGAACCTGATGTTTTCAGATGATGTCGCCGAAGGGCAGCATGTAGATGAGAAATAGGAGGGGGCCAAGGATAGATCCCTGGGGGACACCAGAGGTAACGGTGCAGGATTGCAAATGGAAGCTATAGTGGGGAGCCAAGAGGGGAGGTGCAGGAAGGGGGTGCAGGGGCAGAGAAGGGGAGTTCAAGGGGTGGGGGTTGAAGGGGGACAGGAGGAGGGGTGCTACATATTTCTGCAGCTGAGAGCGAGAAGTGTTCTAGCCACATGCTGTGGGGATCCTGCTCCCCTGCGAGAAGGCCCAGCACATATCGGGTGGGTGTCCACAGGAACTGGGAGACCCCCGAGCTCCCATCGCATGCCACTCTCCGGAGTGGTTCCCTAAAGATCTGTGGCCAGACTCCTACAGCAAGCCTTGCTGCATCAGAAACATGTACACCAGAAGAGATCGATTTAATTGGCAAGTGCTTGAACTGGAATCACTCATATTGGCTGAGAAGAAACAGTAAGCAAACGGAATGTAACACGATCAATAAATTAAAGTCATGGTGCCGCACTTTGCCTTGTCAAAAACCAGGCAGGTCGAGTAAGTCTGTGCAAACATGAGCCCGGGCCATTCACGGATTAGCGAGCGACATGCATCGCAAGACACATTTCCTGCACGTGTGCAAAGATGAGATGTGTTGTCTTATATATGTGCAAATGTGATTGTGTCGCCTTGTACGTGTGTTAATGTGAGTGTGTTGCCTTAAGAACATAAGAGCATAAGAAGTAAGAGCAGGAGTGGGCCACACGGCCCCTCGAGCCTGCTCCACCATTCAATAAGATCATGGCTGATCTTCGACCTCAACTCCACTTTCCCGCCCGATCTCCATATCCCTTGATTCCCCTAGAGTCCAAAAATCTATCTATCTCAGCCTTGAATATACTCAATGACTTCGCATTCACAGCCCTCTGGGGCAGAGAATTCCAAAGATTCACAACCCTCTGAGTGAAGAAATTTCTCCTCATCTCGGTCTTCAATGGCCTACCCCTTATCCTGAGACTATGTCCCCTAGTTCTAGACACTCCAGCCAGGGGAAACAACCTCTCAGCATCTACCCTGTCAATCCCCTTCAGAATCTTGTAAGTTTCAATGAGATCACCTCTCATTCTTCTAAACTCCAGAGAGTATAGCCCCATTCCACACAATCTCTCATCATAGGACAGCCCTCTCATCCCAGGAATCAATCTAGTGAACCTTCGTTGCACCGCCTCCAAGGCAAGTATATCCTTCCTTAGATAAGGAGACCAAAACTGCACACAGTACTCCAAGTGTGGTCTCTCCAAAGCCCTGTACAATTGTAGCAAGACTTCCTTACTCTTATACTCCAACCCCCTTGCAATAAAGGCCAACATGCCATCTGCCTTCCTTATTGCTTGCTGTACCTGCATGCTAGCTTTCTGTGTTTCTTGCACAAGGACACCCAAATCTCTCTGAACACCAACATTTGAAAGTTTCTCACCATTTAAAAAATATTCTGTTTTTCTATTCTTCTTACCAAAGTGAATAACCTCACATTTCCCTACATTATACTCCATCTGCCACCTTACTGCCCACTCACTTAGTCTATCTATATCCCTTTGCAGACTCTTTGTGTTCTCCTCACAGCTTACTGTCCCACCTAGCTTTGTATCAGCAGCAAACTTGGATACATTACACTCGGTCCCTTCATCTAGGTCATTAATATAGATTGTAAATAACTGAGGCCCCAACACTGATCCTTGCGGCACCCCACTAGTTACAGCCTGCCAACCTGAAAAAGATCCGTTTATCCCTACTCTCTGTTTTCTGTCCGTTAACCAATCCTCTATCCATGCTACTATATTACCTTCAACCCCATCAGACCTTATCTCATGTAATAATCTTTTATGTGGCATATTATCGAATGCCTTTTGGAAATCCAAATATACTACATCCACTGGTTCCCCTTTATCTACCCTGCTATTTACCTCCTCAAAAAACTCTAATAAATTTGTCAAACATGATTTCCCTTTCATAAAACCATGTTGACTCTGCCTAATCATGTTATGATTTTCTAAGTGACTTGATACCACTTCCTTAACAATGGATTCCAGCATTTTCCCGACGACTGATGTCAGGCTAACTGGCCTGTAGTTCCCTGTTTTCTCTCTCCCTCCTTTCTTGAATAGCGGTGTTACATTTGCGACCTTCCAATCCGCTGGGACCATTCTAGAATCTAGGGAATTTTGAAAGATCAAAACCAATGCATCCACTATCTCTCAAGCCACCTCTTTTAGAACCCGAGGATGTAGGCCGTCAGCTCCAGGGGATTTGTCGGCTTTTCGTCCCATTAGTTTCTCTAGTACTTTTTCTCTACTTATATTAATTACGTTAAGTTCCTCACCCTCATTAGACCCTTGGTTCCCCATCATTTTTTGTATGCTTTTTGTGTCTTCTACTGTGAAGACAGATACAAGGGGCTGGATTTTGTCTTGGGGTCGTGTTACCCGAATTTCGTGTTGTCCCCCCGACTCCAGAAAAATGTGGATGAATTATGCAATTTTCACTTAATTGGGCAATTGAGTTCCAGCATGTGGGAACCCATGAACCAATTAGTGGTTTCAGTGGGAAAGTCACCTCTGATGATGTCATCATTGCAGGCTGCCTGGTCTCAGAGATTGCCTAGCCTTTGCTGTGAGTGGACCTGGATATGAATATGAATATGAATATGAATATGAGAGAGAGAGAGAGAGAGAATGAATTTTTTTTCATCGAGGGCCTCTCACAGCAAGGTCAGGCAGTCTCTGAAGACAATGCAGCAGCATCAGAGGCGACTTTCAGACCTAATACTACTTCCCATCACAACTACCACCTTCATCACATCTCCGTTATAATAGTGGACCTGCAGCTGATAGTCAGCTATCCACTTGTGCTCCCGCCAGGTTTCACTGGAGTGTTTCACATCAGGCATACTTCACGTCCGAAAAGAATTAAACTAGCTAAAACGTTTCAAAATGGCATTAGAGCCAATTTAGAGCTTGTTAAGGGCTTTAATGGCCTCTCCCGCCTCTTGGAGGCGGGACGAGTCGGGAACTCCGTGACTGATTGTCAAAATTGCATGGAGGCGGGATGGGGTCGGGACCCCCGACCCCGCAACTTTAACCCCCCACACGCCTCCAAATCCGACTCCACAGGTCATTGAAAATCCAGCCCAAAATATTTGCTTAACGATTCTGCCATTTCCTTATTCCCCATAATAATTTCTCCTGTCTCAGCCTCTAAGGGACCAACGTTTACTTTTGCTACTCTCTTCCTTTTTACATACTTGTAGAAGCTCTTACAATCTGCTTTTATATTTCTTGCTAGTTTTCTCTCACATTCTATTTTTTCCCTTATCATCAATTTTTTGGTCAACCTTTGCTTGTTTCTGAAACTCTCCCAATCCTCAGGCTTACTATTATTCTTTGCAACATTTTAAGCTTCTTCTTTCAATCTAATGCTATCCTTAACTTCTTTAGTTAGCCACGGTTGAATAATTTTTCCCGTGGAGTTTTTGTTTCTCAATGGATGTATTTTTGTTGAGAATTATGAAATATTTCTTTAATAGAAGACTTTAGTAGAGACTGCTTATCTACCGCCATAACTTTTAATCTATTTTTCCAATCTACCTTTGCCAACTCGCCCTTCATACCTACGCAATTGGCTTTATTTAAGTTTAAGACTCTAGTTTCGGACTTAGGCAAGTCACTCTCAAAATTAAGGTGAAATTCTATCATATTATGATCACTCTGCCCCAGAGGATCCTTTACTATGAGATTGCAAATTAACACTGTCTCATTACACAATGCAAGATCTAAAATAGCCTGTTCCCTGGTTGGTTCCATAACATATTGTTCTAGGAAACTGTCCCAAATGCATTCCATGAACTCGTCCTCCAGATTACCTTTGCCAATTTGATTTGTCCAGTCTATATGAAGATTAAAGTCCCCCAAGATTATTATATTACCTTTGTTGCAAGCTCCTACTATTTCTTGATTAATATTCTGTCCAACGGCATAGCTACTGTTAGGGGGCTTGTATACTACTCCTACCAGTGTTTTCTGCCTTGTTATTCCTTATCTCCACCCATACTGATTCTACTTCCTGATCTTCCAAGCCGAGATCCTTTCTCGCTACTGTTCTTATGTCATCCTTTATTATTAGGGCTACTCCCCCCCTCCTTTTCCATTCTGCCTGTCTTTTCGAAGCGTCAAGTACCCTGGAACATTTAGTTCCCAACCTTGGCCACCTTGCAACCACGTCTCTGTAATGGCTATTAGATCAAACCCATTTATCTCTATTTGTGCCACTAGTTCGTCTATCTTGTTACGAATGCTTCGTGCATTCAAATAAAGAGCCTTTAATTTAATTTTTTTTATTATTCCCTGCTTTGACCTTATTCTCTGCTACACTGCTACCATTAAACTCTCTGTCCCTTCCTGTCACACTCTTATTTTTACCCAAATCGCTACACTGCTCTATTAGATTTCTAAATTTCCCCTCACCTGACCCCTCCCCCCCTTTTTTAGTTTAAAGCCTTGTACATGTGTTAATAAGTGTGCCACCTTGTACATGTGCAAATGTGAGTATCATCCTGCATGTGTACAGAGTATTTTTTTCAAATGTAGGAATCAAACAACAAGCATAGCCCAGCCTGTTTTCATTCCTCAAAGATCACCTGGAGACTCCCCTCTCCGGAAACCAGAATATCCCGTTCAAAACGAGACATGTGGCCACTCCAACCTGATCCAATTACAAACCAGAATCATCATCCAACCTAGAGGGAAGGTAATGAGCTGAACGATTAAACCAAAGTGGGCCAAACAATTTTGTGTGCTTCATAGTTTGCGACATCCCCCTGTTGTCCCCCCTCCCTCCCCCCACCCCCAGCTCCACCCTCCGCCTCAGTTACACGGTTACCAATGCAAACCCACTTAATGCAACTCTACACGAACTTGCATAAATAATGCTTCCCCATGTTAGTGCTGCAGACACGCACTGCATAAATCCCGAGGCCTATTGTAAGGTTCTATCAATAGGGGGCTTACCTCATGAATCTCCTTCTTTGTCCAGAGTGCTTGCAGGATGTGCAGCAAGTGGAGAGGGTCCAGGCCTGGGGAGAAGCAGATTGATTGCCTGTGACAGGATGCACTTGAGACACTGTGGTATTGTTACTGAGCACAGAATGGGCACTTTGTGCCACCTTGAAAACTGCTAACCTTCGAGCTGTCACTCAAGATTAGCACGTGAACCCCATTCATGATCCAAACAAATCTCCAACAAACATCATTATTTGACTGTTTTTATTAATCCTCGCAGGGGGCTGCAGGACTGTCTCCGCTCACTAATGCAAGGGGTGTACTGTCCAACACTTAAACAAATTGCCGCCCTGCACAGCAGTTTTGTGTGTTAAGCACATCACTGTAGAGACAAATATCGGACCATCGCTGGAGAGGAGGCAGCTTGGCCCAGTTTGTGTAGCTGGAGGGGAGGATGGGTTTATTTAGCCAATTTCTTATTTAACATTATTCCTCTTCCACCTTTGCCCTTTTGGGTTCCACCCCTTGCCCCCCACCACCCCCACACCCACCCACCATACTTCCTGTCAGAGAGCAACATCACCAGAAGATGGGATAGCCCAGGTCAACATCACTTCAACAATCAGCTAACAGTAAACTGAGCGCCACCAGTCCCCCTCCCCCACCCCTCCTCGCCGTCCGCCTCCTCCCCTCCCCCCGCCCTCCTCCCCTCCCTCCTGCCCGCCCTCCTCCCCGCCCCTCCCCCCACCACCCCCCGCCCCTCCCCCCACCACCCCATCTCCTCTCCCCCGCACCCCACCCTCCTCCTCTTCCCTCCTCCCCCACCCCTCCCCCTGCCCCCTTCCTCCCCCACCCCTCCCCCTGCCCCCCTCCTCCCCCACCCCTCCCCCTGCCCCCCTCCTCCCCCACCCCTCCCCCCCTCCTCCCCCACCCCTCCCCCCTGCCCCCCTCCTCCCCCACCCCTCCCCCCTGCCCCCCTCCTCCCCCACCCCTCCCCCTGCCCCCTCCTCCCCCACCCCTCCCCCGCCCCCCCCACCCCCCCTCCACCCGCCCCCTCCTCCCCCACCCCTCCCCCGCCCCCCCCACCCCCCCTCCACCCCCACCCCTCCCCCGCCCCTCTCCACCCCCACCCCACCCCCACGCCCCCTCCACCCCCACCCCCACGCCCCCCTCCACCCCCACGCCCCCCTCCACCCCCACCCCACCCCACCCCCCCTCCACCCCCCCCCTCCACCCCCCACCCCCCTCCACCCCCACCCCCCACCCCCCCTCCACCCCCACCCCCCCCACCCCCCCCCCCTTCCCACCCCCCCACCCCCCCCTCCCCCTCACCCCCCCTCCACCCCCACCCCCCCCACCCCCTCTCCACCCCCACCCCCCCCTCCACCCCCACCCCCCCCCTCCACCCCCACCCCCCTTCCACCCCCACCCCCCCTCCACCCCCACCCCCCCACCCCCCCTTCCACCCCCACCCCCCCCACCCCTCCTTCCACCCCCACCCCCCCCACCCCCCCCTCCACCCCCCTACCCCCCTCCCCCCCCACCTACCCCCCCCTCCACCCCCACCCCCCCACCCCCCTCCCCCCCCCACCCCTCCACCCACCCCCCTCCCCCCCCACCCCTCCACCCCCCCTCCTCCCCCACCCCACCCCCTGCCCCCCCCCGCCCCCCTCCACCCCCCCTCCTCCCCCACCCCACCCCCGCCCTCCTCCTCCTCTAACCCCCCCGCCCTCCTCCTCCTCTAACCCCCCCGCCCTCCTCCTCCTCTAACCCCCCCGCCCTCCTCCTCCTCTAACCCCCCCCGCCCTCCTCCTCCTCTAACCCCCCCCGCCCTCCTCCTCCTCTAACCCCCCCCGCCCTCCTCCTCCTCTAACCCCCCCCGCCCTCCTCCTCCTCTAACCCCCCCCGCCCTCCTCCTCCTCTAACCCCCCCCGCCCTCCTCCTCCTCTAACCCCCCCCGCCCTCCTCCTCCTCTAACCCCCCCCGCTCTCCTCCTCCTCTAACCCCCCCGCCCTCCTCCTCCTCTAACCCCCCCGCCCTCCTCCTCCTCTAACCCCCCCGCCCTCCTCCTCCTCTAACCCCCCCGCCCTCCTCCTCCTCTAACCCCCTCGCCCTACTCTAACCCCCCCCGCCCTCCTCCTCTCCCCTCCCCCCCCGCACTCCTCCTCTAACCCCCCCCCCCCCCCCGCACTCCTCCTCTAACCCCTCCTCCTCCTCCTCTCCCCCAAACTCAGGCCCTGAACGAGAGCTAAATGTTTTACCGCTCGCTTACTGGACCGGTCGCCGGAGACAGACATTGAAATGGGATTGTTAGAGTGGATTGCCATGCTGTTTAAAGCAGGGTTGGTCAATCAGTGAGTGCTACTTATTTCCATCAGCATGTGGCCAACGATCAGTGGCTGATGCCTGGTGGTGTAATGACACAGGGATTTGTTGATTCAACGCACTGCGCCACCGATTGTTAAGAGGAGGATTTGAACTTGGCTGTGCTGTCAAGGGAATGCAGTGAGCGAGGCTGGGCATTTCCCACAGGGAGGGACACGGCTTCCAACAGCTGGCTCAGAACCAGCCACACTGAAAGCTTGGCAGCAGGTTATCCCTCAGCTGTGAACAGTGTGCGGAAAAGGTTTCTGTCTATTACCCACATTAATCTGAGCTTCCTGCTTCACTTGTTCAAAAACTGTCTGGGGAGTGGGGCAAATTTTTGGAAGAATTAATTCTCAGGATGTGGACATTGGCAGCAAGGCCAGCATTTATTTTCCATCCCTCGCTCTTATATCTGTTATTATAGCATTAAACTAAGTGACATTACAAGTGACCACACTTCAAAAGTACTTCATTGGCTGTAAAGCACTTTGGGACGTCCTGAGGTCATAAAACGCACGACAGAAATGCTTCCTTTAGTTAACGGAGGGGCTAAGACCATTTCAGTGGGCAATAAGGAGTCCACCACATTGGTGTGGGACTGGAGTCACAGAGGTCAGACCAGGTAAAAACAGCAGCTTTCCTTCCCAAGAGAAGAAAGAAAGAAAGACAGACTTGCATTTCTACAGCGCATTTCACAGCTCAGGACGTCTCAAAGCTCTTTACAACCATGAAGTACTTTCTGACGTCACTGTTGTAGGAAAGGCGCCAGCCAATTTGTGCACAGCAAGGTCCCACAAACAGCAATGTGACAATGAAAAAAATAATCTGTTTTAGTGATGTTGACTGAGGGATAAATACTGGAAGTATATGGACATCGGTCAGAACACAACCAGGTTTAGCCATGATGATCCCTGTGCTTCAATAGCCTGCCAATACTCAATGTCAAGCTGCACACATGAATAGCAGCAATTTGGCAGAGGTACGAGCATCTCCAAAGCTATACAGAAACAATCAGAACCAACCTCACTGTCTTACCCTAGGGTGCAGGTCTGTCACTGCGTACTATACACAGATCACACACAGTCCGTGCGTGCTATACACAGATCACACAGTCCGTGCGTACTATACACAGATTACACAGTCCGCGTGTACTATACACAGATCACACACAGTCCGCGTGTACTATACACAGATCACACAGTCCGTGCGTACTATACACAGATCACACACAGTCCGTGCGTACTATACACAGATCACACACAGTCCGTGCGTACTATACACAGATCTCACACAGTCCGTGCGTACTATACACAGATCACACACAGTCTGTGCGTACTATACACAGATCACAGTCCGTGCGTACTATACAGATCACAGTCCGTGCGTACTATACACAGATCACAGTCCGTGCGTACTATACACAGATCACAGTCCGTGCGTACTATACACAGATCACAGTCCGTGCGTACTATACACAGATCACAGTCCGTGTGTACTATACACAGACCACACACAGTCCGCGTGTACTATACACAGACCACACACAGTCCGCGTGTACTATACACAGATCACACAGTCCGCGTGTACTATACACAGACCACACACAGTCCGCGTGTACTATACACAGACCACACACAGTCCGCGTGTACTATACACAGATCACACACAGTCCGCGTGTACTATACACAGATCACACACAGTCCGTGCGTACTATACACAGATCACACAGTCCGTGCGTACTATACACAGATCACACAGTCCGTGCGTACTATACACAGATCACACACAGTCCGTGCGTACTATACACAGATCACAGTCCGTGCGTACTATACACAGATCACACACAGTCCGTGCGTACTATACACAGATCACACAGTCCGTGTGTACGAAACACAGATCACACACAGTCAGTGTGTACGAAACACAGATCACACACAGTCCGTGTGTACGAAACACAGATCACACACAGTCCGTGTGTGCTATACACAGATCCCTGACGGGAATTATCCCAGACTGCTGTGTGAGGCAAGGGAGGAGATTGCAGGGGTTCTGACACAAATTTTCAGAACCTCTCTGCCCACAGTGGAGGTGCCAGAGGACTGGAGGACAGCTAACGTAGTACCATTGTTCAAGAAGGGTAGTAGGGATAAACCAGGGAATTACAGGCCAGTGAGCCTAACATCGGTAGGGAAATTATTGGAAAAAATTCTGAGGGACAGAATTAGTCTCCACTTGGAGAGGCAGGGATTAATCAAGGATAGTCAGCATGGCTTTGTCAGGGGGAGATCATGTCGAACCAATTTGATTGAATTTTCAGAGGGGGTGACTAGGTGTGTGGATGAGGGTAGTGCAGTTGATGTAGTCTACATAGATACATAGATACATAGAAGATAGGAGCAGGAGTAGGCCATCCGGCCCTTCGAGCCTGCTCCGCCATTTAATGAGATCATGGCTGATCCTCCAATTCAGTATCCCGTCCCCGCCTTCTCTCCGTAACCCTTAACCCCTTTTGCCTGTAGAAATATATCTAATTCCCTCTTAAATATATTTAATGAGCTGGCGTACACTGCCCTCTGTGGCAATGAGTTCCACAGGTTCACCACCCTCTGAGTGAAGAAATTCCCCCTCATTTCTGTCCTAAATGGTTTAGCCCTTATCCTTAAATTATGTCCTCTAGTTCTGTTCTCACCCGCCAAGGGAAACATTCCTTCTGCATCTAGTCTGTCTAGACCTGTCAGAATTTTATACACTTCTAGGAGGTCCCCTCTCAATCTTCTAAACTCCAGTGTGTACATCCCTAAACTACATAGTCTCTCCTCATAGGTCAATCCCGCCATTCCTGGTATCAGCCTGGTGAATCGCCGCTGCACCCCCTCCATGGCAAGAACATCTTTCCTCAGATGAGGCGACCAAAACTGTACACAGTACTCGAGGTGTGGTCTCACCAGTGCCCTGTACAGCTGCAGCAAGGTATCCCTGTTCCTGTATTCCAACCCTTTTGCTATGAAGGCCAGCATACCGTTTGCCTTCTTGACCGCCTGTTGCACCTGAATGCTCGCCTTCAGTGACTGGTGTACAAGAACACCCAGGTCTCTCTGTACTTCCCCCTCTCCCAATTTATTGCCATTTAAATAATAATTTGCCCTCCCGTTCCTGCACCCAAGGTGGATAACTTCGCACTTGTCCACATTATAGTGCATCTGCCATTTATCCGCCCAATCACCCAGTCTGTCCAAATCGCTCTGGAGCTTCCTGGTCTCCTCCTCTGAGCCCACCCCCCCTCCTAGTTTAGTGTCGTCTGCAAATTTGGAAATGCTGCATCCGACTCCCTGATCCAGGTCATTAATGTAAATTGTGAACAGCTGGGGACCCAGGACAGATCCCTGCGGTACCCCACTTGTTACTGCCTGCCATTCAGAAAATGAGCCGTTTATTCCAAATCTCTGTTTTCTATCTGACAGCCAGTTCTCTATCCACGTCAATACTTTCCCCTTTATCCCATGAGCTTCAATTTTCCATGCTAATCTTTTATGTGGGACCTTGTCGAAGGCCTTTTGGAAGTCCAGGTACACCACATCTACTGGCTCTCCCCCATCTATTTTACCAGTTACTCCCTCAAAAAATTCCAATAGATTAGTCAAGCACGATTTACCCTTTGTAAATGCATGTTGACTCTGTCCTATCCTGTCCCCATTTGCTAAGTGCTCCGCTATTTCATCCTTAATGATGGACTCCAGCATTTTGCCCACAACTGATGTAAGGCTTACAGGTCTGTAATTACCTGCTTTTTCCCTACCCCCCTTTTTGAATAGTGGGGTAACGTTAGCTACCCTCCAATCCATGGGCACTGTTCCCGAGTCTAATGAATTCTGAAAAATCATACTTAGTGCATCCGCTATCTCTAGGGCCACCTCCTTCAGTACCCTAGGATGCATGTTATCAGGCCCTGGGGATTTGTACACCTTCAATCCCTTTAGCTTCCTTAACACCATATCCTTAGAGATATTGATTTGCGTCAGTTCCTCCTTTGCCAATGTCCCTATTTTTCCCGATATCCAAGGGAGGTTTTTTGTGTCTTCCTTCGTAAAGACTGACCCAAAGTATGCATTTAGTTGGTCTGCCATTTCCTTATTTCCCGTTATATATTCCCCCGTATCTGACTGCAATGGACCAACTTTGGTTTTCACCAGTCTTTTCCTCTTGATATACTTATAAAAGCTTTTGGAGTTAGTTTTTATATTTTCCGCCAGCTTGCTTTCGTAAGCTATTTTGCCCCTCTTGATTAAGCCCTTTGTCCTCCTTTGCTCTATCTTAAACAGTTTCCAATCTTCCGCTCTGGCGCTTTTTTTGGCTATTTTATACGCCCTATCTTTGGATTTTATGCTGTCTCTACATGGACTTCAGTAAGGCTTTTGACAAAGTCCCGCATGGGAGACTGGTCAAGAAGGTAAGAGCCCATGGGATCCAGGGCAATTTGACACATTGGTTCCAAAAATTGGCTTAGTGGCAGGAGGCAGAGGGTGATGGTCGAAGGTTGTTTTTGTGACTGGAAGCCTGTGTCCAGTGGTGTACCGCAGGGATCAGTGCTGGGTCCTTTGCGGTTTGTAATGTACATTAATGATTTAGATATGAATGTAGGAGGTATGATGAGTAAGTTCGCAGATGACATGAAAATTGGTGGGGTGGTAAATAGCGAGGAGGGAAGCCTCAGGCTACAGGATGATATAGACGGGATGGTTAGATGGGCAGAACAGTGACAAATGGAATTTAACCCTGAAAAGTGTGAGGTGATGCATTTTGGGAGGACAAACAAGGCAAGGGAATACACAATGAATGGTAGGATCCTAAGAAGGACAGAGGATCAGAGGGACCTTGGTGTGCATGTACATAGATCCCAGAAGGCAGCAGGATAGGTAGATAAGGTGGTTAAAAAGGCATTTGGGATACTTGCCTTCATTAGCCGAGGCATAGAATATAAGAGCAGGGAGGTTATGATGGAGCTGTACAAAACGTTAGTTAGGCCACAGCTGGAATACTGTGTGCAGTTCTGGTCACCACACTATAGAAGGGATGTGATTGCATTGGAGAGGGTGCAGAGGAGATTCACCAGGATGTTACCTGGGCTGCAGCGCTTCAGCTATGAAGAGAGACTGGACAGGCTGGGGTTGTTTTCCTTAGAGCAGAGAAGGCTGAAGGGGGACCTGATTGAGGTGTACAAAATTATGAGGGTAGATAGAAAGGAACTTTTCCCCTTAGTAGAGGGGTCAATAACAAGGGGGCATAGTTTCAAGGTAAGGGGCAGGAGGTTTAGAGGGGATTTGAGGAAAAACTTTTTCACCCAGAGGGTGGTTGGAATCTGGAACTCACTGCCTGAAAGGGTGGTAGAGGCAGGAACCCTCACAACATTCAAGAAGCATTTAGATGAGCACTTGAAACGCCATAGCATACAAGGCTACGGACCAAGTGCTGGAAAATGGAATTAGAGTAGACAGGGCTTGATGGCCGGCACAGACACGATGGGCCGAAGGGTCTCTTTCTGTATAACTCTATGACTCTAGACACAGGTCACACGCAGTCCGCGCGTACTACGCACAGGTCACACGCAGTCCGCGCGTACTACGCACAGGTCACACGCAGTCCGCGCGTACTACGCACAGGTCACACGCAGTCCGCGCGTACTACGCACAGGTCACACGCAGTCCGCGCGTACTACGCACAGGTCACACGCAGTCCGCGCGTACTACGCACAGGTCACACGCAGTCCGCGCGTACTATACAGTCAGTGTGTACTATGCACAGGTCACACGCAGTCCGCGCGTACTATACAGTCAGTGTGTACTATGCGCGGACCACACACTGGCCGCGCGGACCACACACTGGCCGCGCGGACCACACACTGGCCGCGCGGACCACACACTGGCCGCGCGGACCACACACTGGCCGCGCGGACCACACACTGGCCGCGCGGACCACACACTGGCCGCGCGGACCACACACTGGCCGCGCGGACCACACACTGGCCGCGCGGACCACACACTGGCCGCGCGGACCACACACTGGCCGCGCGGACCACACACTGGCCGCGCGGACCACACACTGGCCGCGCGGACCACACACTGGCCGCGCGGACCACACACTGGCCGCGCGGACCACACACTGGCCGCGCGGACCACACACTGGCCGCGCGGACCACACACTGGCCGCGCGGACCACACACTGGCCGCGCGGACCACACACTGGCCGCGCGGACCACACACTGGCCGCGCGGACCACACACTGGCCGCGCGGACCACACACTGGCCGCGCGGACCACACACTGGCCGCGCGGACCACACACTGGCCGCGCGGACCACACACAGGCCGCGCGGACCACACACAGGCCGCGCGTACCACACACAGGCCGCGCGTACCACACACAGGCCGCGCGTACCACACACAGGTCACACACAGTCCGCGCGTACTACACACAGGTCACACACAGTCCACGTGTACTATACACAGGTCACACAGTCCGTGCGTACTATACACAGGTCACACAGTCCACGTGTACTATACACAGGTCACACACAGTCCACGTGTACTATACACAGGTCACACAGTCCGTGCGTACTATACACAGGTCACACAGTCCGTGCGTACTATACACAGGTCACACAGTCCACGTGTACTATACACAGGTAACACACAGTCCGCGTGTACTGTACACAGGTCACACACAGTCCGCGTGTACTGTACACAGGTCACACACAGTCCACGTGTACTATACACAGATCACACACAGTCCGCGTGTACTATGCACAGCTCACACACAGTCCGTGCATACTATGCACAGCTCACACACAGTCCGTGTGTAAAATACAGTCAGTGTGTACTATACACAGAGTCAGTGTGTACTATACACAGATCACACACAGTCCGTGTACTATACACAGATCACACACAGTCTGCGCGTACTACACACAGATCACACACAGTCCGCGCGTACTACACACAGGTCACACACAGTCCGCGCGTACTACACACAGGTCACACACAGTCCGCGCGTACTACACACAGGTCACACACAGTCCGCGCGTACTACACACAGGTCACACACAGTCCGCGCGTACTACACACAGTCCGCGCGTATTACACACAGTCCGCGCGTACTACACACAGGTCACACACAGTCCATGTGTACTATACACAGATCACAGAGTGGCAATTAGTGTTTGAAGTCGCAGGAGCTGTGGAAGTGCTCTGTGGTTGTGAATAGGGTGTGAGGGTAGGTGAAGGGTGCCCAGAAAACGTGTCTCACACCTACATACTGCTGCTGACTTGGACACAATCATTATTTGGGCCGTTCACACAACTACCATTGGGAAAATTCCCACATTGAAACCTTCCCAGGGAGCAGAAACATTCGAACCACTGAGAATTGTGTTATTTTGTTGCCATAACCCTGAATGATGAAGCAGAATCGTAATTTCTCCCACTGTGTGACAGGAATCATCATCAGAGGTAACATGACAATGGGGCGGGAAAGTAAGGCTGGTGCTGGCAGGAAAATTGTTCTGCTTTCATTTTGGGTGTCCTCAGTGCTTAGATTATTAACCCCCCCACGCCTCCCCCCCACTCTCCCCGACTCAACCCCACCCCCCTCCCCCCCTCACCCCCCACCGCACCCCCTCCCCCCATCCCGCCTCACCCCACCCCGCCCCACCCCACTCAGAGGGTGGCGAACCTGTGGAATTCTCTACCACAGAAGGCGGTCACCAAGTCACTGAATATATTTAAGAAGGAGATCGATAGATTTCTAGACACAAAAGGCATCAAGGGGTATGGGGAGAGAGCGGGAATATGGTATTGAGATAAAGGATCAGCCATGATCATACTGAATGGCGGAGCAGGCTCAAAGGGCCGAATGGTCTACTCCTGCTCCTATTGTTCTATGTTTCTTCCCCACCCCCCCCACCTCCTCTCCTCTCCCCCCCCCCCCTCCCCCCACCTCCTCTACCCCCTTCCCCTCCCACCTCCACTCTCGTAAAGCCAGCTCCAAAAGATTAATTGACATATGCTGGGCCATTCACATTGGTCTCATTGTGCGAGACCGTCAGCCTATATGGAGGGAATCTCGAATATCACTCTCACCAATGATCGCGACAAACAGGCCTTCTATAAGCACAGGGTGTCCCT
This sequence comes from Squalus acanthias, assembly GCA_030390025.1. Lineage (NCBI taxonomy): Eukaryota > Metazoa > Chordata > Chondrichthyes > Squaliformes > Squalidae > Squalus > Squalus acanthias. The sequence continues at coordinate 140,963 of JASTWF010000241.1, forward strand.
TTAAAACAGCTCACTCCAGCAGTCCAACAGCAGACTGCGTGGAACATGAAGCAGCTCAGGACTCCCCTGCCTCCAGGCGACAGCTGACACCAATCTTCCCTTTGTCAGGGTACGTTATCTGGATAGCGAACATTCCAGCATCTCTGTCCCACTGACCTGTAACCAGAAAAGCTGAGGCAGTGTCGACTGAACAACTCTCGTGTAACCAAGAGCTGCGAATAGTTGAAGGTTCAGAGATACAATCTCCTCAAACCTGTTTTCTATTTAGGACACAAATTTTTCTAATTTCCTGTTTTTGCACATTTGTACTCTGATCCTAATCTCTTTCGTAAGTTGCAGCAGTGAGCACGAGCTTGTCAGCTCCGCAGCTGGCCAGAGCGCCTGCGTAAAATTGACAAGTTTCAGAACTCAAGTGTCCAGTTTAAGAATGGAATCAGCCACGTGACGATGTCCAAAGTGATAAAATACTGTAGCAGTTCAGAGAGGAGTGGGAGGGGTCACAGAAAGGTATCACGATCATCATCTCACTGGAACTCCTTCAGGAGATAACTAACTTGATTAACAAGAGAAGTCCATAATAATGTGGTTGCATTTTCAATGTTAAGCAAATTGTACAATTTTAAAGGAGATGCAGGAACAGAGACACCTGGGGGTTCTCATATACTAATCTTTGCCGGTGGCAGGGCAAGCTGATTAGGCTATTAAAGCTTTATTAATAGAGGCATCAAGTACAAAAGCAAGGAAGTTAGGCTAAACCTTTATAAATCACTGATTAGGCCTCGGCTGGAGTATAGTGTTCAATTCTGGGCACCGCACTTCAGGAAGGATGGCAAGGCCTTAGAGAGGGTGTAGAGGAGATTGACCAGAATGGTACCCGGGATAAGGGATTTCAGTTATGTGGAGACACGACTGAAGCTGAGGTTATTCTCCTTAAGAAAGAAAGACTTGCATTTCTACAGCGCTTTTCACGACCTCAGGACGTCCCAAAGCACTTTACAACCAATGAAGTACTTCTGAAGTGTAGTCACTGTTGTAATGTAGGAAACACGGCAGCCAATTTGTGCACAGCAAGCTCCCACAAACAGCAAAGTGATAATGACCAGATAATCTGTTTCTTTTGTGACGTTGATTGAGGGAGAAATATTGGCCAGGACACCGGGGAGAACTCCCCTGCTCTTCCTCAAATAGTGCCATGGGGTCTTTTACGTCCACCTGAGAGAACAGACCTCGGTTTAACGTCTCATCCGAAAGACAACACCTCTGACAGTGCAGCACTCCCTCAGCACTGCACTGGAGTGTCAGCCTGGATTATTAGAGTTCAAGTCTCTAGAGTGGGGACTTGAACCCACAACCTTCTGACTCGGAGGCGAGTGTGCTGCCACAGGCTTAGAGCAGAGAAAGCTAATAGATGTGTTCAAAATTATGAAGGGTTTTGATAGAGTAAATAAGGAGAAACTGTTTCCACTGGCAAGAGGGTCAGTAACCAGAGGACACAGATTAAAGGTAAATGGCAAAAGAACCAGAGGCGAGTAGAGAATTTTTTTTTTTATAAACGCAGCGAGTTATGACGATCGGGAATGCGCTGCCTGAAAGTGTGGTAGAAGCAGATTCAATAATAACTTTCAAAAGGGAATTAGATAAAAACTTGAAAAGGAGAAATTTGCAGGGGAGTGGGGCTAATTGACAGTTCTTTCAAAGAGCCGGCACAGGCACGATGGGTCGAATGGCCTCCTTCTGTGCTGTATCATTCTACGAAGTCAATAGGGAAAGTTCCACAAAAGACCTGTACCCCAGCGAGAGTCCGTGCCTGTGGAACTGTACCCCAGCGAGAGTCCGTGCCTGTGGAACTGTACCCCAGCGAGAGTCCGTGCCTGTGGAACTGTACCCCAGCGAGAGTCCGTGCCTGTGGAACTGTACCCCAGCGAGAGTCCGTGCCTGTGGAACTGTACCCCAGCGAGAGTCCGTGCCTGTGGAACTGTACCCCAGCGAGAGTCCGTGCCTGTGGAACTGTACCCCAGCGAGAGTCCGTGCCTGTGGAACTGTACCCCAGCGAGAGTCCGTGCCTGTGGAACTGTACCCCAGCGAGAGTCCGTGCCTGTGGAACTGTACCCCAGCGAGAGTCCGTGCCTGTGGAACTGTACCCCAGCGAGAGTCCGTGCCTGTGGAACTGTACCCCAGCGAGAGTCCGTGCCTGTGGAACTGTACCCCAGCGAGAGTCAGTGTCTGTGGAACTGTACCCCAGCGAGAGTCAGTGTCTGTGGAACTGTACCCCAGTGAGAGTCAGTGTCTGTGGAACTGTACCCCAGTGAGTGTCAGTGTCTGTGGAACTGTACCCCAGTGAGAGTCAGTGTCTGTGGAACTGTACCCCAGCACAGGAATGCCTTCAGTACTGTAGGGGGAAGGGAAAGGCAGCGAGAATCAGACTAGAAAGATGCAAGAGGTAAGGTTGGAATGAGAAAGCTGCAACATTTGTTGTTACTGCAGGATTGCACTGCCCCCAGCTGGTGTGATAGGATCTCCATTGTCTCTGCTGTCTAGTCTGCCTGGGGCTTGTAAAAAGACTTGCATTTATATAGCGCCTTTCACGACCACCGGAAGTCTCAAAGCGCTTTACAGCCAATTAAGTACTTTTGAAGTGGAGTCACTGTTGTAATGTGGGAAATGCGGCAGCCAATTTGTGCACAGAAAGCTCCCACAAACAGCAATGTGGTAATGACCAGATAATCTGTTTTTGTTATGTCGACTGAGGGATAAATATTGGCCAGGACACTGGGGATAACTCCCCTGCTCTTCTTCGAAATAGTGCCGTGGGATCTTTTACGTCCACCTGAGAGAGCAGACGGGGCCTCGGTTTAACGTCTCATCCGAAAGACGTCACCTCAGACAGTGCAGCGCTCCCTCAGCACTGCACTGGAGTGTCAGCCTAGATTTATGTGCTCAAGCCCCTGGAGTGGGACTTGAACCCACAACCTTCTGACTCAGAGGCGAGGGTGCTACCCACTGAGCCCCGGCTGACACTATATATACAATTGTGAAGGAGGACAGTCGGCCTGTGCAGTCCTATGAGCAGCTGCTGGGGGGGTTGTACAGGAGTGGGCTCGGTGACACTATTTCTTCGCACAGCGTGATTGAGATCCAGTAACTGATTCCGCGCAGACTCACAGCTGCAAACGCCCGGCCCACAGAGCAGACCCCAGCCACGCACAACTCAAATACTAACCGCATCGACTTGACAAAGCGCAGTGGTATCTTTAGATAGTGTTGTTCTGTGCAGGAGCCACCTCTGACCCCAACTCAGCTGAAACCCCTGCCAGCCCTAATATTTATTCTGTGATTCACACCAACATCTCTGGAACCAAGACTGGTCCTGATAGCCCACCCACAATCGGGACTCACTGCAGCCCACTTTCAGTTCCCTCTGGTTTACAGCAACCCTTTAGAGGGAGAGTGGGACAGCTCTATCCACACAGCACAATGAGAGCAGACAGTCACACATTCTGCTCAGTCAGTGTGAAGCACTGCTCATTCATCTCGTCTTCTGTACGAAAGGCTTTCTTGCATTTAAATAGGGCCTATTAGTCCTCTGGTTCAAACCCTGGGGATGACAAGTGGTGCAGGGAGTGTCAGCATGAAGCTTCACACATACTAAATGACGGAGCCAGCCATTGTGTGCAGAACCTGCTCTGCCGTTGATTGGATGCAGTGGGATGGATATTGTCTCATTGACTTGTGACCTGTCTTGAACGCACCATCATTCGAGGAAGCGAATGTCCTGGACTGCTGTCCCTGCTCAAACTCTTTCAGGGAGATGAGCTGTTTGTGTGGGGCTGGCCGCACTATTGTTTGATCCAACAGTCCCAGAATGTAGCTTCCAGTGCTGGTACAGCCCAGGCTGCCGGGAGATGAAAGAAAGTCAAGCAGAGTCGGTGCCAAGCCAAACAAAGCCTTACTTGACTGATTCCATGTGTTGGAGCCTGTTACACTGGAGGCCTTGCTGCTGCTCGCTGGCTCGCCCCCGTACGCCCCCTACTCAATTACATTACACAGCATTTCAGCACATTGTCCGGCAAACTACCCCACTGCTAGCCAGTAACTTCACATCAACTCACTCTCAGCAAATCTCTCCACTCGCAGACAGCAACAGGGAGCCAGAGCTGCTCGTCAGCAGACAATATCACAGCAACAAAACAGCAAGGGTGCCTGCTCCCGATCATTACCCAGAGACTGTGGTGGGAAAGAAAGTGAAAGACAAGAGGAGAGTGAGAGAAAAAGAGAGAAAGAATGTATGCACACATGAATGCGTGCATGTGTATCAGAGGGAGCCCGTACCCCTGAATCTGTATCAGAGGGCCCCGGTACCCCTGAATCTGTCTCAGAGGGCCCCGGTACCCCTGAATCTGTCTCAGAGGGCCCCGGTACCCCTGAATCTGTCTCAGAGGGAGCCCGTACCCCTGAATCTGTATCAGAGGGCCCCGGTACCCCTGAATCTGTATCAGAGGGATAAATGGTTCATTCTCAGACTGGCAATCAGTAACTAGTGGTGTTCCGCAGGGGTCAGTGCTGGGTCCCCAACTCTTTACAATCTATATTAACGATTTGGAGGAGGGCACCGAGTGTAACATATCAAAGTTTGCAGATGATACTAAGATGGGAGGGAAAGTAGTGAGTGAGGAGGACATAAAAAATCTGCAAGGGGACAGAGATTTGGCAGATGGAATACAATACTGGAAAGTGTGAGGTTATGCACTTTGGCAGGAAAAATAGTAGAGCAAGTTATTATCTAAATGGCAAGAAACTGGAAAGTACTGAAGTACAAAGGGATCTGGAGGTCCTGGTGCACGAAACTCAAAAGGTTAGTATGCAGGTGCAGCAAGTGATTAAGAAGGCCAATGGAATGTTGGCTTTCATTGCTAAGGGGATAGAATATAAAAATAGGGAGGTATTGCTTCAGTTGTACAAGGTATTGGTGAGACCGCACCTGGAATACTGCATACAGTTTTGGTGTCCATACTTAAGAAAAGACATACTTGCTCTCGAGTCAGTACAAAGAAGGTTCACTCGGTTAATCCCGGGGATGAGGGGATGGACATATGAGGAGAGGTTGGGTAGATTGGGACTCTACTCATTGGAGTTCAGAAGAATGAGAGGCGATCTTATTGAAACATATAAGATTGTGAAGGGGTTGGATCGGGTGGATGCGGGGAGGATGTTCCCGATGATGGGTGAAACTAGAACTAGGGGGCATAGTCTTAGAATAAGGGGCTGCTCTTTCAAAACTGAGATGAGAAGGAACTATTTCACTCAGAGGGTGGTAGGTCCATGGAATATGCTGCCCCAAAAAGCTGTAGAAGCTACATCATTACATAAATTTAAAACAGAAATGGACAGTTTCCTAGAAGCAAAGGGAATTAAGGGTTACGGGGAGCGGGCAGGAATTTGGACATGAGTCTAGGTTCGGATCGGTCATGGCCCTGTGGGTAGCGTAGCGGGCCCAGGGGCCGTGTAGCCTGATCCTGCTCCTATTTCGTGTGTCCAATTCTGTTAGGTTCAGGAGATGGTTCTGTGATAGTAGATTGGCGGTTAGGATCAGATCAGCCATGATCTTATTGAATGGCGGAGCAGACTCGAGGGGCCAATTGGCCTACTCCTGCTCCTATTTCTTATGTTCTTATGTTCTTATGTACCCCTGAATCTGTCTCAGAGGGCCCCGTACCCCTGAATCTGTCTCAGAGGGCCCCGTACCCCTGAATCTGTCTCAGAGGGCCCCGGTACCCCTGAATCTGTCTCAGAGGGCCCCGGTACCCCTGAATCTGTCTCAGAGGGAGCCCGTATCCCTGAATCTGTCTCAGGAGGGAGCCCGTACCCCTGAATCTGTCTCAGAGGGAGCCCGGACCCCTGAATCTGTCTCAGAGGGCCCCGTACCCCTGAATCTGTCTCAGAGGGAGCCCGGACCCCTGAATCTGTCTCAGAGGGCCCCATACCCCTGAATCTGTCTCAGAGGGAGCCTGTACCCTGGCAAGGAGTTAGTGCCCTCAGGAAAGAAGGAGAAAGCAAGAGAACAATTACTAAATTTAGCAAAATGTGGCTCAGTGGTATCTCTCTCTCTCGCCAGAAAGTCAGAAGGTTGTTGGTTCAAATTCCACTCCAGAGACTTGAGCACGTAATCCAGGCTAACACTCCAGTGCAGTGCTGACGGAGTACCGCACTGTCGGACGTGCTGTCTTTCGAATGAGACATGAAACCGAGGCCCCGTCTGCTCTCTCAGGTGGACGTAAAAGATCCCACAGCCACTATTGGAAGAGGAGCAGGGGAGCTCTCCCCAGCATCTTGTCCAATATTTATTCTCTAAATCAAAATCACTAAGACAGATTATCTGGTCACTATCTCATTGCTGTTTGTGGGAGCTTGCTGTGTGCAAATTGGCTTCCGCATTTCCTACATTACAGCAGTGACTACACTTCAAAAGTAATTAATTGGTTGTAAAGCGCTTTGGGACATCCTGAGGTTGTGAAAGGCTCGATATAAATGCAAGTCTTTCTTTCTTTACAAAGGAATGCAGCCTGCTTCCAGCATGGGGATCTCCATTCCCACGCACTCGGTGAGAGAGCATCATGACAGCTGAACTTTGGCCCCTCTGGATAGACGACACAATGGCAAGGAGGATGCTGGTCCTCCCTGGGGCCATCGGCAGCTGTGAGACATCGCAGTGCTGAACTGCAGGTCACTTGCTGCTCGGGACCCACTTCTGTCCTCTTACACTGAGATACAGGCCGAGGGAAAGGCTTCCCCTCACACACAGGAAGGAACCCAAGCAGAGAGCATCTCCTTCCTGCCCACCAGCTCCTCAACCCAACACAACAAACAATTAGCACAAAGAAGGGAAGAGGACACACATCACGGGGCCGAGAGAACAGCGCAGTAATAGGAACGGCAGCTTCATCCTGCTGTGTCCCTGCCCTTAACCCTCTCAGCCCCAATAACAGCTCGATAACAAATCACTGCAGCAACTACTGAGTACAGGCGACTGCAGCTAGCTCCATTGCTATTTTTGCACTGAGCATTTTGAATTGTCTAATATTTTGAATTAAGCAACGTAAATAACACAGCAAAGTGGGAATTTTTGCACCTAAAACAATGACTAACAAAAAGGAGTAAGATACGAACGTTTCATTCTGAGATATGAAACAGAAGGGAGCTCGAGTCTTTGTGTGTGATGTGATCACTGCTGAGTGTGGCAGCGGCTGGTATATTGTGACCGGACTTCCAGCCCTGACCATGCCTCAGATTGAGAGCTTGCCTGTTTGCTGCGGGAAGCAGTGTTGTCAGTGAGGGTTTGAAACCCCTCCAGCAGATGAAGAGGATGAGGAGTCACTGCCGAACTCAGAGCATCACCCCACATCTCTCTCAGTGTTCCAGAGGGCACAGACAACCCCAGGTTCACACAAGCTTCACACTCCAGCAAAACTCGGACTGGTCATTTGAACAAAGTATTGACCGTACCTGGAATACACTCTTAGGTGGGGAGGGGTAGAGGCAAACAGTCTGCAATCATTCAGGAGGCAGTTGGGTGCTGCGCTGGGGGATTACAGCTATCTATGGAAGGATGGGTTAGATGGGCTGAATGGCCTCCCTCATGTGGCTGAGGGGATGTATTACAGGCCCGTCTAATGTTCAGTCCGAGTGTCCACTGAGCACCGAAACAGACGTGCTCAAAGCACAGAAACAGCCGCTAAATGTCAGACAAATGCAGTCTTTTCATACCACAGTTCCACAGAGACACCACCTCCACCTCCTCCTTTATCTACAGGACAGTAGGTGCAATCCAAAAAGTAACAGAGCTGATCTTTGGCTGTGAAATGTCTATTAGTTAGATAGCACTGGCTCTCTCTGGGGTCAGGTGTGTGAGGAGTTTTCACTTTCCAGCGTTGATAAAAAGCTGAATTGTAAATGGAGGGAATCACAGCTCTCGATAGCCTGGGATCCTCTTCCCATCCGGTGTGGGCGCGGTTTAGAGCTGCTGCTCCGACATGTACTCACACAGCAGCGCACTGTACAAGAACATCCCACATTTACAGCGCTACCCCAGCTCAGCTCACTTCCCCTCTCCTGATCCTGATCACTGCGCATGACCGCTGCAGACTGTGAGGTGAGGACACGATCAGGGTTAGTTGTGACATCCCCTGCACTCCGATAACTTGCTCACACTCAGTGTCCTGGGCTCACACACAGAAGTAACAGAGGTCAGCCACAGCCCATGTAACAGAGTCAGCGAGAGAAGGGGAAGGGGAAGAAACTGGAAAAAGGATAGAAACTGGGAAAAGAATGAAGACAATGGGCATAACCGCAACTGCATGTACTGGCCTTGCATTAGTCACCTCCCTGCACTGACATTTCACTGCTACACAGAACACGTGGCTGCTGACAGTACACACATACCTGTACTCCCGTCACTCATCATCAGGCTGGCTCTTCAAATCCAGGCAACACACCAAATCCTGCAACAAAAGAACAGAGGCCGAGATCAGCAGAGCGAGTGAGAGACACACACAGTGCAGCCCCTGCAGTCTCATTCCCTTCAGAGCCATTTACATTCTGCAAAATTTATTTTACAAGCAGGAAGATCATAAGTACATAAAACGCAGAGCTTAAGTACGGCATCTGGAGACTGAGATTAGGGACATGGGTCAGGTACAGTATCTGGGGACTGTGATTAGGGACATGGGTCAGGTACAGTATCGGACTGTGATTCGGGACATGGGTCAGGTACAGTATCGGACTGAGATTAGGGACATGGGTCAGGTACAGTATCAGACTGAGATTAGGGACATGGGTCAGGTACAGTATCTAGAGACTGAGATTAGGGACATGGGTCAGGTACAGTATCGGACTGAGATTAGGGACATGGGTCAGGTACAGTATCTGGAGACTGTGATTAGGGACATGGGTCAGGTACAGTATCTGGAGACTGTGATTAGGGACATGGGTCAGGTACAGTATCGGACTGAGATTAGGGACATGGGTCAGGTACAGTATCTGGAGACTGTGATTAGGGACATGGGTCAGGTACAGTATCTGGAGACTGTGATTAGGGACATGGGTCAGGTACAGTATCTGGAGACTGAGATTAGGGACATGGGTCAGGTACAGTATCGGACTGAGATTAGGGACATGGGTCAGGTACAGTATCAGACTGAAATTAGGGACATGGGTCAGGTACAGTATCTAGAGACTGAGATTAGGGACATGGGTCAGGTACAGCATCGGACTGAGATTAGGGACATGGGTCAGGTACAGTATCAGACTGAAATTAGGGACATGGGTCAGGTACAGTATCTAGAGACTGAGATTAGGGACATGGGTCAGGTACAGCATCGGACTGAGATTAGGGACATGGGTCAGGTACAGTATCTGGAGACTGAGATTAGGGACATGGGTCAGGTACAGTAGCTGGAGACTGAAATTAGGGACAAGGGTCAGGTACAGTATCTAGAGACTGAGATTAGGGACATGGGTCAGGTACAGTATCAGACTGAAATTAGGGACATGGGTCAGGTACAGTATCTGGAGACTGTGATTAGGGACATGGGTCAGGTACAGTATCTAGAGACTGAGATTAGGGACATGGGTCAGGTACAGTATCTGGAGACTGAGATTAGGGACATGGGTCAGGTACAGTATCTGGAGACTGTGATTAGGGACATGGGTCAGGTACAGTATCTGGAGACTGAGATTAGGGACATGGGTCAGGTACAGTATCTAGAGACTGAGATTAGGGACATGGGTCAGGTACAGTATCTGGAGACTGATCAGGGACAAGGGTCAGGTACAGTATCTAGAGACTGAGATTAGGGACATGGGTCAGGTACAGTATCGGACTGTGATTAGGGACATGGGTCAGGTACAGTATCTGGAGACTGTGATTAGGGACATGGGTCAGGTACAGTATCTGGAGACTGTGATTAGGGACATGGGTCAGGTACAGTATCTGGAGACTGAGATTAGGGACATGGGTCAGGTACAGTATCTGGAGACTGAAATTAGGGACATGGGTCAGGTAGAGATAAACTGCTGGATACACGGGCTGTTCACACCCCTCTACCTCACACGGTGGGCCGGACCAACCCCTGGCAATATGAGTTGAAATTAGGAGCACTCATGAAATGAGTGAGAAGGGTCGATCTGATACTCTACTCCACGCTGTACAACATGAAGTCTAAGAGGAATGGGTCCCATGGGCACTGGCTCACTGGGCAATGGCAGCTTTACACACAACAGTCTGGGGCACTCGTTCAGTTAAATCGTTTAGAAAAACAAACTTCCTCTTTGGAGCATAATACACTTAAACCAGGACAACACAATGCAGTAAGCAATGAGAATTATTTTGAAGAGATATATGAGCCCTGTAACAGACACACTGCAAGAGAGGCTGTTTGAAGGGATTCAGGCCCACTCCTGACACTATCTGAATGACCAGCTCGAAATCTGGAGCTCCCATGGGCCGACCAGACACACGGCAGCCTCCAGGAATCCAAGTCTGACCAAGCAGTAACAGCAGCTGTTTGATGTTCCATCCTTGGGCCCAGTGTTAAATCAAGGCCCCATTCACACAGTCTGGTGTTTCAGGTGGGTATTGAAGAGATGCCATGACACTGTCTGCAGAGCGGAGACCTCCCCTGGTTAGCATGCTCCCCTCAAGCAGCACCACCAAATACAGATGAAGTGGTTATTGCTGTCCATGGGATCTTGCAGTGCACAAGTTGGCTGACACACTGATCTACACAACAGTCACGACTTCAGCTATACAGCACACTTTGTACAGAGCTCAAATATCAGTCCCTGCAATGTGTAGCTGACAGCCAACAACTTCTGACACTGCTGTTTCTGTAAACACACTTACACAGTGTGAAAATCCACAACATGTACAGTGAGGTCAGCTGCTGTTGCCTTAAAGACATGGGAATGCAGCAATGTCAACGTTCCTGAATTGGGAGATTTTGCAG